>OY755249.1:18501485-18913985 GCA_963576725.1 Azorinus chamasolen
CATCCTCTATGGGCGTTCTGCATGACTCTCATCCTGCATTAAGCAGCCCCCTGCCTAAAAGTATCTATTTTTTCTCCACTAGAAACAATCCAGTTTCGTGAGGTTTTACTGTATATTTGAAGTTGAATACAAGATTGAAAACACTGCATACCAAGGTTCTGACAGTAATCGCTATTATAAAAGATCGATATTTATTTGCAGTCTATCACTGCTTAATTAAATAAGTTCCTAATGTGACGAATAGTTACGATACATCTTTTTATGTACTCATACGATACAGTGTACATGTAATCATACAGTGTTGTGTATATTCACCCTACAGTACTATGTATGTTTACTCATAGAGCACTGTATATATGAACTAATACAATTCTGTGTATATATTTTCATAGAGTACTATGTATGTGTAATATACAGTAATGTATAGATGCACCCATACAGTATTGTATGTAAGTACGCATACAGTACTCTGTGTATGTACCCATACAATACTGTGTATGTGCACTCATATAGTACTATGTGTATGTACTCATACAGTAATGTGTATATGTACTGATATAGTACTGGTTGATGTTCCAAAATAGACAGTTTCTATCATGCAAACTGACTGACAATTAGCAACATAATTGTTTGTTTTTTAATTGTAAAGGTGTCTCTGATTTTGTCTATTTTATGTGTTGAAAACGGTCCAGTAAGGTCGAACGATTCGATTTGTATATATACACATGTGATTTATATACTTCCCAGTATGGAGACATGCGATAAACGATGAGTTATAGAACATTAAATATACATGTCAGCGTGGTAATCCAATATTCTATCATGAGTAGGAATTCAAATTACACAAAGGAAATTGGCTTGGTTCAAGTGATTAAAAAACTTTAACCCTTTCCATTTTATACGCAACCTGGCTGGCATTTGCAAACAGTTTGGGTCCAAATGGGACGCCGAGAAACTCGCCGAGTAAATGGTTGGACAATCGGTCAATACTGTCATAAAGCACTCACCTAACAGTTGGAACCAGTGAACATTTTACCTAACATTTGGGACCATTGAACATTTCACCTAACATTTGGAACCATTGAACATTTCACCTAACATTTGGAACTACATGTATTGAACATTTTACCTAACAGTTGGAACCAGTGAACATTTCACCTAACATTTGGAACCATTGAACATTTCACCTAACATTTGGGACCATTGAACATTTCACCTAACATTTGGGACCATTGAACATTTCACCTAATAGTTGGAACCAGTGAACATTTCACCTAACATTTGGAACCAGTGAACATCTAAGCAGATCAGGGATTTGAGCATGCTATTGTGCTTGCTTGTTTAGCATCAAAAAGGGTTGATGTCTATGGATTTGACGTTTTTAAATTACATGTATAATACAATATAATCACATTAACTATTTCACTGCCAGTTTTGGTCGTCTGCAAACTTTGTCGTCTGCTATAATTTGCATTGTTTTATTTCTAAAAACCAGTCACAGTAACAAACAATTGGATCCTGATGAGACGTCCGAGTTACTCGACGTTTCATCTGGATCCAAACTGTTTGCATAAGTCACAGATGCGACATTGGCAGCGGAAGAGTTAAAGGTGATACCATAATCTATCTTATATCGTATTCTAGCATGGCGTTAGTTTGTAATTAACAAACGGTAATTGATATATCCCTTCCCATGGTATCAAAATTATGTCAGCTAAGATTTTCACTGCAATTATCCAGTTGGTTTAACATTTGGAGAAACACTTTACCAAGTGACAAACATGTTGGATGCTGATAAGACGCCAGCTTACTGGAAGGACGATGTTCTAGCAAAGACACGCTTATCATGGGGAGAGTTTAGTTCTCACAACGTACACAATACTCATTCAGTTAAATTTACGATAAACATGCAAACTAATTGTTTAATAAGGCCCTGTTTAACTAAATTCAGTTCCAAAATATAATAAAAGCGAACAGCCAGTTTTCATTCCCTTTTTTATATTTCAAAACATAATTGTTTAAAACACCACACTGAAGTTTATTCAAATTATATTAAAAGCAACATTATCTCCTCATGCTGTATGTGTCGTGTACGCTAACGTAAAAAACCGTATAATATCAACTATCAAAATGGAATTGTTACCCAAACATGTGAAACTGTACAGGTATACTAACCATGAAAACAATTACATTTTTTGTAAGGTATGATGGGGGATGGTACTCTCCGACCCGCTCATACTTATAACGGGTAGACCTCCTGTTTCGATGTCTAAAAACAAGAAAGAACAAAAAATGATGCACAACGATATGAATTTCTTTATATTACTTTCGTTTTTTCCGACAATCATTTTAGGACTTAGATATAAGAGAATATGTAGTTTAGTTGCTGTAAACGATATATCCGTGACGAACTAGTCGGCATTGGGATCATTTCTGTGAGAACATTAACAATGAAAATGACTTTCCTTCATATAAACGTGTTTTCATGCTTTTGCAAACAGAGTAGACCCAGATCAGACGGCTTCTATAGGATCTGGCTGATCAGGGTCTGCTCTGTTTGCAAATGGAAGTTGAAAGATCTGTGTCTTTACTTTCTAATGGCCGTCGTGGTCTATGAATATTCAGTAGGTATTGAAATTTGGAATGAATATTGAACAGTGTAATGGGTAGGGCATTTCATAAAACACTACTAAAATATACAAGTTGTGGTAATTGCCATGGTGCAATATTCACTCCTACAATTAAGAAAATTTAAAAATGTTTAATATAAACTATTCAGACCAGTATGATCCATTCCAATTTCAATCATTTTCTAAATCGGGCTTTAAAAACGGAAACCGTCTGATCAGTCTGCTGTGTGTGCTTTTGGTATAATAGAGATAGGATTCAACAGATTTATGAGTAGTAATTAAAAGTGCAACACTACTCACGCTTCCAAGCGCCGGCTTAAGCAGTATTCAATTTTCAAAACTAATAACATAAAAACAAAGATCCCGAATGACCAGAAAATATAACAACACTGAGCAAACACAGTACTTCATGTACGGAGCGACTTTTTACGGCCGCCACACAAGCACTTATCACCTACTGTTGTAAACATAGCCTTATGTGGGAGATCCTTCGAAAGCAAAAGTAGCAATGCGAAAAGAGAAAATTGCAGACTCGGTTAAATGTTTTTAAGATTCTTTATACACGAAGAAACATTCAAATTTAAATGATTGTGACTTTGGACAATATTTTACTGATACTAGAATCCCGAAAGCAACATAGTCTGAGTCAAACAGTATTTAAGGAAAACTACTGATCAAACAGGATTTATTAAAGGGCGTTACATTGGGGAACACACACGACTTGTATATGATATAATGTACCACACGGAAGAGTTTGAGCTTCCGGTATGTTGTTACTTATTGATTTTGAAAATGCTTTTGACTCATTGTCATGGACCTTTGTGAACAAAACTTTCAAATATTTCAATGTTGGTGTGTCAATACAAAAATGGTTATATTTGTTTTATGCAGATGAGAAATCAAGTGTAACACAGTGTGGATTCCTCTCAGACTTTGTCAGGATTGAGCGCAGCTGCAGGCAGGACGACCCTGTATCATGTTATATTTTTATTCTATGCGCTGAAATTTTATCAATCAAGATAACATCAAATTGTAACATAAAGGGCATAAATATTAAGCAGATAGAACTCCAACAATCCCAGTTTGCTGGCGACACAAAACTATTGATACACTTGCCATCTTTTCTAACTTCTCCAGACTAAATATAAATTTTGACAAAACAAAGATCGTATGGATTGGCAAGAAAAAGTACAGTTCAGATACTATAAAAACGAAATGGAAATTAGCATGGAATCAGCAGCAATTTCATATGTTAGGGATACATTTCCACATTGCATCTAAAAACAATGCACAAATATGTTCTGGTCAGACACATTTAAAGCATTTTCAAACCTGATCAAGTGTCAGGAAATTGAAAAAGATAAAATTGAACAATATCCTTTGTTTTACAATGAACATATTTTAATTGCGCAGAAGAGTGTATTTTTAAAAGCATGGTACAATGCAGGAATAAATTTTGAATGCTCTACACTCTATAATTAGCCTTGATGAACTGAACCAAACTTACAGTACAAAGAAACCAATTAATATAAGGTGGCATGAAATTGGCGATAGAAAAATGTAAATCAATTAATGTATGTACATCAGAATTAACGGATACATAAAAACCTTTTCCCCTTACATCAGCATTCTATTTAGAGAAGAAAAGGGATCGAAAACAATGTATTACTGCCTAAATAAATCACCTAAGCAACCAGCATGTAAAACCCCGCATGGTGTACTAAAATGAATCGTGCAAAAACTTTACTATAACTGATTGGAGAAAGATTCCTATATGCAATGGTTTCAGGAGAGAATTTTACACCGCATCTTAGGAACAAACTATTTCCTACATAAAATAAAGCTGTCGGATAATATTCATTACACATTTTGTAAAACAGAACCAGAAACCATCGATACTGCCAAATCAGTCAGTCCATCATAAGAGACTTTTCGACTTTTGAAGACAGCCCTTTTCTTCCGATATATGCCAATGTTATAATTTTCGGTGGTTTAGCCGATCTGGACATTGCAAAAAATAACATTTATATATAATTTATTATTCTTTTTGAAATGTACCTTCTTCAATGTAGTAGTAACATGCCTGCTTTACACGTTCTATAGAGGTATATCGCTTTTAAATAAAATATTGCACAGAACGTAGCTTTGGCAGAAAACAAAGAAACAGAATTGAAAATAGCTGGGATAAAGTAATACATCTTATAATTTAAGAAAATATACAAATACCTGTAGAATACAACTTAACTATCTTACACTTAAATATACTGGCCACATATTTTTTGTTTTTTTATATTTGCAAAGCATATTTTTCAGAATTTCATTCGTAGTTTTTATCCTTTTTGTTTGTTTTCCCCTTTGGTATTTGAGGGTCCTGTAAACGTTTTATATTGACTATTTGAGCAAACATTTATAAGATTTCAGTTTTTATATACTATAACAGTTATATGTGTCTGTTAGGTGTAGAGAGGGATGGTTCCCCGACCCTTATTACACCAATAACATAATTATTAATAATGCATCCGTACACATCAATCAATAATATTCAATCTGAACACGTTGTATCCTCGTACCTTTTTAAATTGTATATTTATATATACGTTTTGGCACGGTATAGCATTGACAAAAATGTAGAAACAGACAGTATGTCCGATCGAAGGATTTGTATTGTGTTAAACGACAGTGACTTGACCTGTTGAAAACAATTTCCACGTCGACCATACGCCGTTTTGTCAAATTGACCTGTTGAACTGCGTTTCCTTCATCAATATAGCAATGTGCGAGCGTTATTTTCCTGTGACGGGATATATTTATGTAGAGCTTTGCTTTATGACTGTGTAGGAATCAGCCAGAAACAATTTAAATTGCACATTGTACTTTAATGCATTTAGAATAAATAAATGCATTAGCATATTAATGAAATAAAAATTTGTATTACTGATATTTATTTTCAAAACCGTTTTAACTGGTTTCTATAGAAATTGCTTCAGATAACATAACTGCGCAAAATATAAAATATGCAAATCAGAAGGTCCGTTCATCGACCAGGCTTAGTTCATTTAATAAGCCAAGAAGTATGCGACATTGATGCTTTGTATTTCTCATTCAATACAATTATAACATCTGGACAAGTTGCTCGGCTTGTTGTATTTATAGAGGGTAACACACTATATACTAGTTGAAAACAGACGATGGATAATGTTGGTATGCATATACTATACGTTTAACCCTTTACTCTATGAATATTCATGTAAGAAAAAATGCCACCACGAATACTAATTAGATTTATAACGGCACGTGGACACGGCAACACAACAAAGTGTGACCATGGCAGCAACTGTACAATCATATCTGTATTAGATCATAAGCAAACAGAGCAGACCCTGGTTAGTACCGTCTGGTCTGGGTTGACTCTGCACAGGCGTTGAATGAAAGTCGTAGTTATAGCATAAACGGTTAACGCATCTAATCCGGAATAATTAAAGCTGGCCTCTCTGATTTTCTAATCTTTAGTTTACACTCTGCAATGTTTGCGTACTGATCTAAATCATCATTATATTACCATAGGAATAGACCAATTCTTATGGAAACATATCACGGGTAATGTGTTGACTCATCTGGATCTAAACAGTTTGCATAGGTAATCACTCACCCACCAGCAGCAAACTAAGGATAAATATGCGGCATTTTGGACAAATAAAGCTTTCCTTGGTCTATATCTGTTTTAAATGTCAGTACCTACTGAATATACAAGGACAAAATAGTTATAATGAAATATGTAAGGTGGAACATTATAGCCATTTTAGAAAGTAAAGAAACAGATATATCAATATGCATTAGCAAACAGAGCAAACCCGGATCAGACGGCTCCTATAGGATCCGTCTGATCTGAGTCTTTTCTGTTTGCAAAGGCGTTAAAAAGCGTTTATATGAATTAAGGATTAATGATAAACAGCCTTGTGAATAGTCAATGACTCTATAGTGATATTTACATGAGGAACTACCTCTCTCAACGCTACACTTTCAGAGTGGGATAGCCGAGCAGTGCTTAACTACACAGTCTTCTCAGTATGAAATGCTGTAACTGACTAGAATAGTTTTAATTACAAATAAGGCATGCCCTAATCAAACGGTTCCTCTGCAGTGTTTGATCTGGTTCTACACTGCTTGAAAATGCGTGTCCGGCATTCAATGGTTAACAATTGAAGGATGATATTATCTGAAATCATTATATGCTCACCGATTGTATTTTAAAGCGATCGCCTTGAGACTACCTCTATTCATTAAAATAATGATGTTTGAAATTAATGTGACGGAATAACCGATGGCTGTGCTATATGTGGTTATGTTTCATAATAGAAACATTTTGAAAACAACGACTGCAAATGATTCTCGCCAGGGAAAAGTGAATAGTTTCCTGAAATCCGTAAGAACACTCCAGATGCAAACCAAACGTCCAAACAGAGACGCATATTCTAATCATGATCTGCACAGTTAGTCATATTCTGCTGCTGTTTTACAAATTGGACTGACATAAAGCAGGAGAGTCATTGGTTATCTCCTAACATGGTGGCATATATATAACCATGATGCAAATGTAACAAACCATAACGCCAGGGCATAAATGTAACTCTTTTGGACTATTATCATCTTCACCACCACAATTCATTAGATCAGCCACCATCGTCATCAACGTAATTAACAACAATACAATTTATTTTAATCGCAGTTTTCATTAGAACCAGAATCAGAATTGTCAGAATCATTGTATTTTCGTCGTAAATATCATCATCATCTACAACAACAACAGCAACAGCAACAGCAACAGCAACATGAACACAAATAACAGTTGTGCACTGTCATACGTTTCCGTAATAGCTATTTGTGTCTCTTTTCTAGTACATATAATTATGTCCAGTTTGTTACATTTGACCGTTTGCCACATATACGACCTCGATAGGCGGCTAACCGAGCGTACATTGTTATTTAGCTCCATTTCCTTGGGGTGTGACTTCAAGCAAATTATACACACTTTCTAATTTCCGGATCATCAGCGGTTTCTGTGTCTACGCCCAAAGGCAAATGCATTTAGTATTCCGTATTCTTTCTCCAGGAATGAACGAATTACTGTATGCATAATCGTTTCACTGATAATTGTCTCTAAATTGTACGAATGAGATGTTAGTTTTGTGAACACTTTCTAATGAATACGTGTATTCAGTGCGTTCGCCAATTCATTTAAGTGCAAACAATGAATGATATTGAATACGACGTATACAGAAATGTGAATTGATATTCCTTGTGTATACTTTGCTATGCCGTAATGAAACAACTGGCTAAGGATTTTTATATTTACGATAGTGTAGAGTATTTTCACGTTTACATATTTGTTGTAAAATACCGTGTGCTGCATGTCCAACGTTGTTTACTGGATTTGTAATAAACCCTTGATTCGACGAATATTTGTGTAAGAAATGAAATCATTCATATTAATTAGGTTAATGTTCAAAGTAGAAACTGTAGAATCAGATACATATCATATCTTAAGCAAACAGAGCAGATCCTGGTCAGATGGTTCCTATAGGAACCGTCTGATTTGGAGCTACTCTAGTTGCAAAGGCGTAGAAAAAGCGTATTTATGGAGTAAAGGGTTACATGTAGTTAATATACGCTATGGCAAGGTTTGGTATAATTATGACACATAATGTAAAGTTCTTATCTGTGAAAATAAACGTGTGTACCCAAATGCATTGCTTATGAGTTTGGCTTCATTTGACCCTAACCCCTTCATATTGGCATCTTTTAGCACCTCTGTAAAATTCTCTATTTGAAATAAGTGTGATAAAATATAGGGTTAATCCTACTGT
Organism: Azorinus chamasolen; assembly: GCA_963576725.1. Taxonomy (NCBI): domain Eukaryota; kingdom Metazoa; phylum Mollusca; class Bivalvia; order Cardiida; family Solecurtidae; genus Azorinus; species Azorinus chamasolen. The sequence continues at coordinate 18,509,980 of OY755249.1, forward strand.
AATTTGAAATTTGCGACGGTATATGGGGGTTTTAACGGTCTTAACTTATTTTAATGGCGACGCCGAAGTCGCCATTAAAATAATTTAAGACCGTTAAAAACCGTCGCAAATTTCAAATTATAGTAGGATTAACCCTATTCTAACGCAATCTTAACACGAAAAATGCCAAATTGTTGTTATATCCCAATCGCGCAGTGATTAAATGAATGATGAGGCGATAAATAGTGCCCAGTCTCTCTCAGATTTCTTAAACTAACTGGATTTTTTTCAACCTGGTTTACACAAAGTCAAAACACCGGGTCACTTGTAAGTTCACTATTACATTTGTCATGAGTAATTATGCGACAGCTATTTCACATGTTCAATACACTTCAATACACATGTCAGGTAAAGAAACGTTATCTTAGTCTTTGGCGCCATACGCAAAAACGTCGTCTGTAACAATGACGTCACGCTATAACGGTATGTTTGAATAGTATGATAAATAAGATTGAGTCTGGATCACAACGCTTAGAGTATCTCAGTAATTCTCCACAAATGACATGACATATAAGAGACCGGTCAAGTCGTGACAAACAATGGAAACTAATAACTTTCAAAATACCGGACTGAACTTGAATATATGTCAGTGTATGCATACGGATTTATCAGTAGAACTAAGTGATAGATAAATAAAGCGCATTAATATATTTGAAGGCTAATGCTGTTATTCGGCCGTTTTCGATTGGTTGAATTTGCGACATATAAAACACTCGAACCAATCAGATTGCAGGAATTTGACAGATTGCGTTAGAATGAGCATTTGATACATGTGAGCGAATGCTCAATTTATCACAAATGATTAAAAAGTACACGATTCTGAAATGTTCATCTTTTCTAGTAAATGTCCAAATTAAGTAAATATATTCAGAGAGTTGGTCTTAAAAAACAGCCAATATGGGAATATATATATATAATCTTCTATCGCCTATCCCGTTAACCACGCCTTTGTGTTATTTTATTATTACGTATATTTAAACTTTCCCTTATAGATGTACACACGCATTTTCACGCATTTGCAAAACAGAGTGGACCCAGATCAGACGGCTCCTAAAGGAGTCGTCTTATCAGCGTCTGCTCTGTTTGTTAATGGAATTTGATAGGTCTGTTTCTTAAAGGCATTTCAAAGCTCCTTATATAAGTGACCCCCTCCCCCCCCCCCCCCCCCCCCCCCCTATATACACAGTATCCAGCTGTGCTCCTGCAGTGTCCAGGCAGGGTCCATAGCCATAAGAGATAAAGTTTTGCAATTATACATTGATCCTCTGTGATGGTAGCCCGCCTTATCAGTTTGTGTATCAGATACCTGACAGTCGGCTCACAAAATACACAGCATGGGGTTAATGGGTCAACATTCCTTTCGAAATGCCTTTAAGTTATAAAATGGCTACAATGTTCCACCTTCCATATTTCATTATAACTATTTTGTCCAAGAATCTTCAGTAGGTATTGAAATTTAGAATAAATTCAGAACAGGAAAAGGGTTAACCCTTCACGAGCTATTCATGACGTGACGCGCAATTGCAAACAGCTCTGATTCAGATGAGATACCGAGTAACGTCAAGGTGCCAAGCTGTTTGACACTCACTCAATAGAGTCTCAAACGTTTCTTCAAATCGATAGTCGAAATTGCGCAGATTGTTTTTAATAATTGTTTTTTAGATTTCACATGGCTTTGTTAATCTAGACCAGCTAAGATATGACTGATGCAGCATCTTGCAACGATCACAACGAAACTCCCATTGTCTTGCAAACGGCTTGGATGCAGATAAAGAGTCGAGTCATATCACGATGAGTTGCAGGTGTTAAGTGCTTGTGTGGCGGCCGTAAAAAGTCGCCCCGTACTTCATTCTCAGTGTTGTTATATTTTCTCATCCTTCGGGATCATTAATTTTGATGTTATTAGTTTTGAAAATTGAATACTGCTTAAGCCGGTGCTAGGGGGCGTGAGTAGTGTTGCACTTTTAATTACTACTCATGAACAGACTCTATAAAACCGAGTCTGCAATTTTCTCTTTTTGCATTTCTACTTTTGCTTTCGAGGGATCACCCATTTTCTGAATATTTGTATAAGCATTAAAATAAAACTTGTCATGTAGCATTATTACAGAATACAGATGCATAACCCTTTCCCCCACGCATATTAATACATGAAAAAAACATCTATAAAGAATGTATATTAACTGAATTTATTAAGGCATATGAGAACATGACTGCTTTGGTCACAGGAGATACAATAATATCAAACATAATTACATTAGCAGATCCTGATCAAACGGCTCCTAAATGAGTCATCTGATATTGATCTACTATGTTTGCAAAGGTGTAAAGAGGCGTATGTATTGAGTAAATGGTTAATGCAATACATACTCTTAATGACAAGTATTTTGTTAACAGACAGCATTACGGTTCTGCAGAGAAAACTGGTGGAGCTTTCTACAATACTTTAATCTTGATTGAGTCACCCATCAGACTTTAAGTAACACAAACAAGGTTATTGAGGTGTAGCTTCAGGGGTTTTACTATTTTTGTATCATTATAGTTCAAATTCCAGATAAGATGCGAATGTTTAACATTTTCTAGGAGAGCTCCTTCATTTATCCACCAAGCTCTATACTGCGACCACATTCTAGAATCGTCTCGAGGAGACGATTCTAAAGAGTGGTCTCAGTACAGGGTTTCGTGGAGAAATTGCGACTTTAGAATTAGGGAACGCACTTTATCTGTAGCTCTGTTATATATGTTCCAAAGGTGTTAGCGACAGATTTATATCAGTCTCTCGTAATCCGCAGTAGCTGAACTACCAGCATCAGTAAAGTTACGGCATGCATATATCAACAGGGACCGGTAACAGGTATACAGAAACTCGTGCATGAGATTGCTGCACACAGGGACCGGTAACAGGTATACAGAAACTCGTGCATGAGATTTCTGCACACAGGGACCGGTAACAGGTATACAGAAACTCGTGCATGAGATTTCTGCACACAGGGAGCGGTAACAGGTATACAGGAACTCGTGCATGAGATTGCTGCACACACGGACCGGTAACAGGTATACAGAAACTCGTGCATGAGATTGCTGCACACAGGGAGCGGTAACAGGTATACAGAAACTCGTGCATGAGATTGCTGCACACAGGGAGCGGTAACAGGTATACAGAAACTCGTGCATGAGATTGCTGCACACAGGGAGCGGTAACAGGTATACAGAAACTCGTGCATGAGATTGCTGCATTACTGCTGTCCTGTAGTAAGTAACTACCTGTACCTTAAGACAGCTAGGTCTATATTTAGCTAGGTCTATATTTAGGGGAGTTTCCCTCAATGCGTGTTGTACATGTTTTTTAAGACAGCTAGGTCTATATTTAGGGGAGTTTCCCTCAATGCGTGTTGTACCTGTTTTTTAAGACAGCTAGGTCTATATTTAGGGGAGTTTCCCTCAATGCGTGTTGTACATGTTTTTTAGGACAGCTAGGTCTATATTTAGGGGAGTTTCCCTCAATGCGTGTTGTACCTGTTTTTTAAGACAGCTAGGTCTATATTTAGGGGAGTTTCCCTCAATGCGTGTTGTACATGTTTTTTAAGACAGCTAGGTCTATATTTAGGGGAGTTTCCCTCAATGCGTGTTGTACCTGTTTTTTAAGACAGCTAGGTCTATATTTAGGGGAGTTTCCCTCAATGCGTGTTGTACATGTTTTTTAAGACAGCTAGGTCTATATTTAGGGGAGTTTCCCTCAATGCGTGTTGTACCTGTTTTTTAAGACAGCTAGGTCTATATTTAGGGGAGTTTCCCTCAATGCGTGTTGTACATTTGATTTAGTTTTAAGTCAACATGTTCATAGGCTAGGCATTTGTGTTTGCGATCTTTAAATTCAATGAACATGTTTGCTTAATATTAGGTGCTGTTGGTTAACGCTTTGTCTTCTACTTTGCAAATAAAGAAGACCAAGATGAGACGGCACGTATAGGAGCCATATGATCAGTGTGCTTATAATAGATGTGAGTGTACAGTGTACATAGTTCATAGTAAGAATAGTCTAGTTAATATCCATTATGTCATTATCTATTACATGAATATGCAACAAGAAACGGGTTAAATTACAAATTTCTAAACTCAATTAGTCAAATTGTCAATTATCTTTCATTTGTTTCGTAATTTTACGATTGAGATAAACATTTCGCATGTTTTCCTTTGAAAGTGTTGTGGCCGCCGTAATAGCATGTTAACCATTACTTTACTCTGTAGACTCACAGTTTAAAGCCTTTGCAGAGTAGATCCAGATAAGACGGCTCCTGTAGGAACCTTGGGATCAGGATCTGATATTTATGATTATTGATTTATATAGATAGTATTCTAGAGTTCATACAATGACCAAAATGTATGTGTTACGAGTATATATACTATTATAAATTCAATCTAGTTGATAGGCATACATTAAATATATCTTACAGGAGTTGCATACATTAAATATCTCTTACAGGAGTTGCATACATTAAGTATCTCTTACAGGAGTTGCATACATTAAATATCTCTTACAGGAGTTTCGTGGAGTAAGGAGTTAACCCAAACATAAGTAGCAAACTCGTATGAAATGTGTATCGATAGGTTAAAGGTGGAGTAAATGGATCCAACGGTTGGTAACGAACCTGATATTTAATTGACGTTTGCAAAATACGTCTACTTTTACAATGTTTGAGTAGACAAGCCACCCACTTAATAATATACTCAATAAAACCGAGTCTGCAATTTTCTTGTTTCGTATGGCTACTTTTGTTTTCGAAGGAATACTCTCCCTGACAAGGCCAAGACTATATCATTTGAACACCGTGGATATGTCCTTGAAAACGTTCAGCAAATGTGTATTTAAACTTCTTTCTGTCATGGTGTTTTGTATGTGGTGTTTTCTTCAATATTTATACATTTACTTTTGTTTTATGATTCGCAAAAGAACTGCACGGCTATACAATATAAATTTATCTCGCCTTTCCCAAAATGTCTTACAAGTTAGGTTTTTATTGTTTATGTTAGCTTCTAATGCATGAATAATGCATTACTACTTGGTATGAAATAATATTCCCTGTTTAATCCCTTTCCTTCATGTAAACGTGTGTTCACGCATTTGCAAACGGAGTAGACCCAGATGAGATGGTTCCTCTAGACTGCTCTGTTTACTAGTATAATTTGAAATGTATGATTCTTTACTTTCTAAAATGGCTACAATGTTCCACCTTCCATAGGTTGTAACTATTTTTCCATGAATATTCAGTAGGTATCGAAAACTTGACTAAACGTATAACAGGGAAAGGGTTAACCTTTAACGAACAGAAACGCGTTTTCGTTCATTTGCAAAAGGAGTAGACCCAGATCAAACTGGTTCTGTAGGGACATCTGATCGGGATATGATGTATGCTTATGCAACACTATATATCTGATTGTACAGTTTATATGTCATGGGCAAAACATACTGTATTGATACACCATCATAAAACATCACCAAATAAATATGCATCATGTCATTATTTTTTACCTAACTATTCACGAGGGATATAGTTAAAACAGACTGCTTTTCACGTATTTCACTAATATGTTGCAAAAAAATGACAAGGTTCGCTTCAAAGACGATTTATGCAGCTAGATTATCTCAGGAGAGTTGAATATGTCTGGTATAGCAAATATGTATTAGAGTGTATGACCATAGTGGGTCGTGGATATACCCATGTCTTATCACTAATACATCCACAAAGTAACGGATACTAAATCATGTAATACATTGTGAACTGAAATATATATAGATATACAGTGCAACCTCGATATCTCAAACTCGGATAATTCGAATTTCTAGATAACTCGAAGTAGGAGCCCTTCCTTCCAAACTTCGCAATACAGAATTATTAACAAGAGCACCGCAAGACGGGGCAATATACGCCCGAAGGCTGTTCTATAAAATTATGTTGAAAAATAAAGGAGGAGTTAGTTGCACAAGAAATTGCTACCCGAAACTATCAAAGGGCAATAACTCCAGAATGAAAAATGATATGAGTTATCTCACTGATATGCACAACTACACATCAGTATCTATCATTCCTGAAAGTTTGAAGAAATTATGTTGAAAAATAAAGGAGGAGTTAGTTGCACAAGAAATTGCTACCCGAAACTATCAAAGGGCAATAACTCCAGAATGAAAAATGATATGAGAGTTATCTCACTGATATGCACAACTACACATCAGTATCTATCATTCCTGAAAGTTTGAAGAAATTATGTTGAAAAATAAAGGAGGAGTTAGTTGCACAAGAAATTGCTACCCGAAACTATCAAAGGGCAATAACTCCAGAATGAAAAATGATATGAGAGTTATCTCACTGATCTGCACAACTACACATCAGTATCTATCATTCCTGAAAGTTTGAAGAAATTATGTTGAAAAATAAAGGAGGAGTTAGTTGCACAAGAAATTGCTACCCGAAACTATCAAAGGGCAATAACTCCAGAATGAAAAATGATATGAGAGTTATCTCACTGATATGCACAACTACACATCAATATCTATCATTCCTGAAAGTTTGAAGAAATTATGTTGAAAAATAAAGGAGGAGTTAGTTGCACAAGAAATTGCTACCCGAAACTATCAAAGGGCAATAACTCCAGAATGAAAAATGATATGAGAGTTATCTCACTGATATGCACAACTACACATCAGTATCTATCATTCCTGAAAGTTTGAAGAAATTATGTTGAAAAATAAAGGAGGAGTTAGTTGCACAAGAAATTGCTACCCGAAACTATCAAAGGGCAATAACTCCAGAATGAAAAATGATATGAGAGTTATCTCACTGATATGCACAACTACACATCAATATCTATCATTCCTGAAAGTTTGAAGAAATTATGTTGAAAAATAAAGGAGGAGTTAGTTGCACAAGAAATTGCTACCCGAAACTATCAAAGGGCAATAACTCCAGAATGAAAAATGATATGAGAGTTATCTCACCTATATGCACAACTACACATCAGTATCTATCATTCCTGAAAGTTTGAAGAAATTATGTTGAAAAATAAAGGAGGAGTTAGTTGCACAAGAAATTGCTACCCGAAACTATCAAAGGGCAATAACTCCAGAATGAAAAATGATATGAGAGTTATCTCACTGATATGCACAACTACACATCAGTATCTATCATTCCTGAAAGTTTGAAGAAATTATGTTGAAAAATAAAGGAGGAGTTAGTTGCACAAGAAATTGCAACCCGAAACTTTCAAAGGGCAATAACTCCAGAATGAAAAATGATATGAGAGTTATCTCACTGATATGCACAACTACACATCAGTATCTATCATTCCTGAAAGTTTGAAGAAATTATGTTGAAAAATAAAGGAGGAGTTAGTTGCACAAGAAATTGCTATCTGAAACTATCAAAGGGCAATAACTCCAGAATGAAAAATGATATGAGAGTTATCTCACTGATATGCACAACTACACATCAGTATCTATCATTCCTGAAAGTTTGAAGAAATTATGTTGAAAAATAAAGGAGGAGTTAGTTGCACAAGAAATTGCTAACGGACGGACGGACGGACAGACGGACGGACGGACAGACGGACAGACGGACGGACGGACGACATGCGCCATACCATAATACGTCCCTTCGGGCGTATAAAAATGTATCACTACGCATATCTAGAGACACATGTGGCAGCTTAATGCAGGTCTAAATTAATGCTGAAAGCTCCAATAGGAACTTTCAGCATTACTTTAAACATGCATCAAGCTGTACAAAAACCTGAGTGTAAGTGTTGAAATTAGAAATCAGATGACTCGAACTTCTGTTATCTCGAAATAATGTGTATGGTTCCTTGAAGTTCGAGACACCGAAGTTCAACTGTACCATTATTTCTTCCAATGACGTAAATGTTGTCCCATTTATTTTCAAATCAGATACCCGGATAACGCTGACATCGAAAATGTCGTATTCAAAGTAGACATGTTCTTGAGTGTGCGACAAACTGCATGCGCAAAAAACTCTCTATAGAGATTTTGCGATATTTAAGTATTTTCTGCATATGTATTTGATCTCCTAACGATATTGCTCTTATTTCGTTTCGGTAGAGTTATCATATTAGGGAGTTCTTAGAGAACGTTGTATACTATGCAATGATGCCCTTTGTAATGGACATCAATAGCAAACAGCTTTGACTTTGCTCAGACGACCGCATGTGCATGTCAGAAGCTGTGCAGCAGGCTCTTAACTGGTTCTCCTGTATTGCTTTTTGCCTGCATTTGGTGATCACCTGTCAAACATACACCTAAATAAATGAGAATATTGCATCTCAAAAAACATTTATTTAACGCTATTTAGTTGTTAATAGCAATCTTAGTTGTAAGGGGCCTTATCTGCATATGTAATATATATGCAGGTATGGTCTTTTTCATTAAATGGTTGACGTGTGGATTATCACAATTTATTCGTTATTGTCCACATGTAAGTGTGAGCATAATGTTTGCCTTGTATATAATAATAATAATAATAATAATAATAAAGACTTTATTTAACGAGAGTACTCATTTGGTTATGACCAATCTTCCATGAGGCCCTCAAACAGAGAGAAAACATATATACAATTACATATATACAATTTGTAATGCTTTCATAATAATTTTGCATAGGCACCAACCTTGCACTGGTGATAAACAGATCTGAGTGTAATCCATTATGTGCTAAGCACAATTTTTACCACACACAGTGTAGACCCGGATGAGTGAGTTCCTGTAGGATCCCTCTCATCAGGATCTGCATTGCTTGCAATGGGAAATAGAAATTGAAATTCAAAAATCGTCGGCTCTGGTGCAAAAAGGCTGCATGTGGAATTCATAGGTAAAAGCAACCCCATTTCACCGAGTTGACGATTTAGATCGATTAGAACTAACGATATCAGTGACAAACTGCATCATGTACATAGACTGTGTCAGCAAAAGATGACATGGATAAATGACGTCATGAATTTTCAGGACTATTTTTAAACTCTGGGAATTCCATTTATTAATAGTATACCATTGCCAAGTGCTTATGACGCGAATGCATACGTCATCCATGACGTGAATATATTACGTAATCAGATGACGCAAATCAGACGCCGTCAAAAGATGTTTAACATCCGTAACTGATTTCGCCATGAGCAAGTGCCCGGGCCGACCCCGGAAGTCCTCGGACATTCTCGTGGCCGCAAAAATTCCACGAAAACAACCGAGCACGTCCCAAACACCGTCCCCGTACACCCACGGAAGTCGGCGGAAATCCAAAAACCAATCATGGAAGAAACACCTTAAATACCAGATCCATGCGTAGAATGTTGCACAGAATTACAGATACACGGATATGTAAGACAAGTAATATCCAAATACAGGTCGAATGTTGCACTAAAACTAGTTTGTTTCTCATCCTCTGTATATACAAGAATTTGGCTAGTAAATATTCATCGGAGGAGAAGCAATATAAACTTATGCCCCGAACTACTTTGCCGAGTTTACGAATTAACAGATTTTTTTCATAGAATTTTGCGATAATAAAAGAGTGCAAGATTGGTACATTAGCAAAATCATATAGATATACATAAATGAAATCAACACCAAACTCATAGTACGATTGAAGAGATCTTATAACGGTATAATAAATCTGTGTCTTAACATAAAACACTGGCAACAAGACCATTAACAACAGTAGAATACAGCAAACATTGTAGGCCCTGTTAATAGGACCCAGATTGGAGTCCTCCGGTCAGAGACCACCCGGTTTGCTACAATATGTCATATCTCACACAAAACAGGCAATCTGTTATAAATCACATCAAGGGAGGCTATTTAAAAACCAGAAGATGTGACACAAACAGTAAAGACCCTGACTATAAAGATTTGGCAATCACTTCTCCATAAATCAGGATCCACACCTTTTGCAGAATAAGAACAAAGACAAACAGTGAAGAGCCTAATCAGAGGAACTTCTAAATAACAGTTAACTTGTGAATAAATGTCAAGAATAGGGGTGAAATTGAAACACATGTCTGTTTTGTGAAAGAACTATAATACTGAAGATGTATTAATCGTTTAGCTTTGTCGACTGTAAATACAATTTTTTGAATTGAATAACCGAACTGGCATTTTTCACATGATAAGGCAGGCTGTTCCAAATAGTTGATCCGGAATAAATAAACGATTTTCTAAACAATTCAGTTTTAGGTCTAGGTGAGTAGAGTTGAAAGTTAGAAAATGATCTCAGCGTTCTATCATGGATGTTAGAAGTATGAGTGAACATATTTCTCAGGTAATCTGGAGAAAGGTCATTGAATATTTTATATAATAAAACAGCTTTTTGAAATTTTACTCTTTCAGGAAACATTAACCAGTTAAGTTCATTTAATAGATCTTTAGATGGGGTGGAAAAATCTTTGTCAAGTATAAGTCGTATATAGGCTTATCTTTACTATACATATAGTGTTCTGTTTGTTTTCTCACTTTTTGTATATGATATAAATGTATCATATATATAATTGTAATGTGCCCTTGTATTGTGTAATTTGTGTGCTGTTTTTCATGTTTGTATGGTGTATTTTATTTGACTCTCCTTTTTGGAGGAAATAAAGATATATATTTATATATAACCGACATAAACAGCAGATTAGAGTTTGCTGAATGGATGATTGATAATGAGGACACAGTTGAGAAAATATGGTTTTCAGATGAATCACATTTTTATCTAAATAACACTCTAAACAAGCAGAACTGTCGAGTATGGGGTAACGAGAAACCAAATTTCTATTTAGAAAAGCCTCTTCATGACGAAAAGGTGACAGTATGGGCAGCCTTTAGTTCGACCGGTGTGATTGAACCGTTCTTTTTTTAATCGGATGGTGAAACTAAAACAATAAATAGTGACCGGTATCTTACTCTCTTGAAAACCAAATTTCTCCCAGCAGAAAAGGCATTGATATTAAAGAAATATGGTTTCAGCAAGACGGAGCTACACCACACACTGCAAGACATGTGTTGGAATGGTTGAGTAAAACGTTTGGCAAAACTTTATCTCATTTAAGACAGCCAGAGTCTGGCCTCCACATTCACCAGATCTAAGTCCGTTGGACTTCTTTCTATGGGGACACTTGAAGGACAATGTTTACGATCCAAAACCAGAAAACCTTGAGCAGCTAAAGTCAGCCATTCGCCGGAAAATGAGAACAATCACACCAGCAATGTGTGTCAGTGTTATTCAAAATTTCAAAAAAGAGACTTGACGTCGTTATAACACAAAATGGACGTCACATTGAACATTTGATGTAAATTAAGATTGGTGAGTTTCATCATCATTTCTTTTCCAGTGAAAGACTTTATTTAACGAGGGTAGCTCAATTAGTCATAATGACTAATCTACCTTGAGGCCCTCAAAACAAGCATTTCATACAAAATACAAAACAGTAAAACACAGATCTATATACACAAGAAATCAATGTTCAGATATTCAGTAATGTTGCGTCTGGATAATTAATAAATGTTGTCTGCTTCAATTTGTAGATTTATTCTTTATGGACACGCATTTGGATCCTGATAAAACTCCGAGTTACATGGCGTCTAATCTGGATCCAATCTGTTATCATAGATTTGATTTGCCACTAGCATCCAAATAGTTAATATAAAGCTGTAATATATAAAGTGTTGCACATAAAAAAAAATTGAAATGCATAAATGACATCTGACCCCGATCCAGGTGGATGAATGCACGCGCTATTAAAATCACATATTTGTGACGTCATTTACCCACGCTGTCATTATTATAAATACGAGAAAAATATTTTTGCTCAGTACTAGTTAAACTAAAATGACCTCTGCTTCAAATTTTGAAAAATTCAGTTATGTGTAAACTAATTGAACCTGATGAGACTTTGAGTTACTTAACGTCTCGTCTGGATCGAAACTGTATGCAGAAGGTTTATGACGGATTGAATGAATGAATGAAGGGCTTTCAGAGTAACTCAATTAATCTAAATGAATGAATGAATAAAATATCTTAATCAATAAGGGTAGCTCGGTTAGCCAAATGGCTAATCTACCCCGAGGCCCTCTGAATCGGTACATTTCATACATTTATGAGCAAAAATATCAATCACGGAACATATTATTAAACAATGTGTCAAGTGCAGTAGTTACGCTATTAAACCATTTCAATAATGCAAAATGAAATCAGCATTATTATACAAACTACAGCAACAAATAGAACTGAACCAAGCCAGAAACCTCATTGGAAAGTTTCCTAATTGGATGCGTTCCATTTGCGCCCTGTGTCTATATACATGTACATTTATACTTTTGTTTCGATGATGTAATTATCACTAATAGTAATCAAAGGTTGTGATATTAACATGTTAACTTTGAAAAAAAAGAGTAAGTTTTATTGATGCAAAAGATTAAAAATATCAAACCATGTACCCTATGTAACCTTTACAAAGAAATTGTATATTTATTCAGGCATAGAATTAGGCAGAGAAATAAATTTAGTAAATAATCTAATGTGATTATTGTGTGGCATTGAAATGGTTTAAAAATTGCTTTAAAAACAATAACAACAGTATCTTAGTAACGTATGCAAATAAAAACAAAAACAATGCTAGACGACTTCCAATATTGTGAGTTACAAACCTACATACGTCCCCTAGATTTAGACAAGAAACTTGAACAGCGTCTACTATGAATGAACATTGAATGAAATGAACAACATTATTTAACAAGGGTAACTAATCTTCATTGAGCCCCTCAATTAAAACAATATCATACAAAGTACCAAACATTAAACAAAGTAACAATTCAGTTACAATGTGCGAAAGCGCTCTTCTGCCCCAGACAAATAATAAGAGACTCGGGCAATGGGGACTATGTTTACAATAAAGGGCCAGATCAGACACTAAAACTCTTAGTGTCTGATCCAGTCCCACACTGCAAATTTATGGGTGAAAGAAAAAACGCTTCCGTTATTGCATACAAAATATTTATGAAACGATTTTAAAAGAAATACACTTGGCATAAGAAAACCCTGTGACTTTCAGCTTGCAGAGAATTTGTCTTGTGCTTATTTTTGGCGGCTGCCAAAGTTTAGTAAAGAAAAGAGAAAAGAGATTCTTAGTACAATACCAGTGTCACACAATTAGGATCCTAATTATATATGATCTATTATTTCCGATACTGCAGGCATTATAATTTTTTTGTATTATTATATCACATTTATATAGCGCTCTTTTCACAAGTAAGAATGAATTTAATGTACAATAAAACTTGGAAATCTCTAGTTTTAGCAGGTGTGTTGATATTTTAAATCGTGCGATGTATGTAACGATTACAAGACGCCAAAATGGTATCAGATATTTTGGATCACCCTGTATATATGTATTGGCTTTGTCACAAATCAGAAATTAAACTCAGATACAAGAAATCTGGTATAAGATATATGTATTTTTTCTTTACTATAAATTATCAGTAAAAACCAGTACTTCTAAACCATTAACTCAATTTACTAAAACGTACATAGTAGCTTAGTGTGGTTTACAAATACGGAATAAACTCAATAGACAATAGTGATGACAGTAACATATATGCCTACTTTGTGTTGCCATCGTCATCTTTCAGTGATATAATAAATGGTGTTCTCAAGCACTAATGATTCGTGATTTATAAAGCACTTATATCTAGAGGCAAACATTTTAATCCTTCTCATGCTAAACGCTCCTTGACTGGCATATGTACAGCTTATAGCGTCACACCACATGGAGGACTGTCAAATAACAGAACGACTTAACAGAATAGAACAAAGTCACTGTCATCCCTGGTACTGACATGCGATTCTCAAATACAAAGAAGTAGCACATGCCTGTCTGTGCTGGGACAATCACGCTTGGATTCAAAGTAAATCGGAGTTTCATCGGGATCGAAGCTGATTGAAATCCGGTCTATAGTTTCTCAAAGGACTGACTGAATGATAAGTTCAACAAATCAGAGAGATTTGGCAGACATTATTTTAGTCAGCATGAGGAAAATAATTCACATATCATGGTTCAAGGAATTGGGGTTTCTTAAATTGCTGGCATTTAGACATTTCTAAGAATGTTCTAGTGACTGCCATGCGACAGATTTTTCAGCATCATACTTTTCTTGGCTTGCTTAAAAAGCTATTTAATATGTTTGTAGCTTCTATGTTCATTTAGGATAGAGGGTGTTCCATGTATAATGACAATGGTAATTTAGTTGGAAATATACACAAGTATGTCATGATTGTACCAATCGCTAACCATTCTTAAGCTGCGCTTTACAGCCGATCATTGGCCCAAGTTTTGTACGGAGCCTGTGTTTGTTCTTAATCTGTAACATGTAGTTTTAATCTTCTTACAACAATATTGCCATTAAGGCTCACCGCAACAGCTGCAAAGAAACAGATTTTAATCTATGGAAGCTGAACAACAAATGTTTTCCTCGGAATTCAAGATATGATGTTGCCTCGCCTAACGGCTTTGCTTAATTGAAGCCATGCTTTTAGGGAATTTGTACATTTATTACGGGTGATCTAATTTCATTTTCGTGTTTCAGCGGCTAGCTGTCTATTTTCATTCTTGTTCTAGTTTTCCACCAATCAGGAACTATGTTACACTGCAATTTGCATATGACCCACTAGTATTTTGTAGTAAACTGTGATTTCATTAGTTAATGCCTAAACTGGCATACAGCCTTTTACAATGCCCATACACATGGCTAAACTCGAAGTACAAAATCCAGATACAGTCTTACGTTCTTACGACCTAGTAGTTATTTCAAAACACCATTCTTATGATAATTAGCTACTTCGCAAGCCGAAATCCATGCAGTCGGTCTATATTAACCTAACCACAGCAAATGTAATGCATTCTGTTATACAGACCTTTTCTATAAACTTCTCAGAGTTCAGTCAAAACGCCATATAATACAAAAAATCAAATTTACGCTTATATTTAGCATGGAAGTCTGTCGAAAGTTCTGTTCTTAAAATAGATGCTAATGGGAAATTCCCCAGTAAATAAAAATATACGTATACGATGATAATAACCGATGTCTCCGAAAGAAGTTGGCATATTCAACCCTTTCCCTCATATATACCCTATAGAAGCCGTCTGATCAGGGTCTGCTCTGTTTGCTAATGGAATATATGTTCATATACTTTGTAAAATGGCTACAATGTTCCAACTTACATATAGGGCAATTCGGCGTTTGTAAACAACCCTATCGATTTTACGCATGCGCAGTTAACTGGTGGGCAAAAACACCAGTAACAACCTATGTATCCCTATGTATATGCTAAGCAATAGTTAGCCTACACATCATTTAACAGCTGTGTTGGTTAGGAATTGTTGGTTTCTCTTCATTTACTATATCCTTTGACTATAATGACAATTTTGTTTTAGTTTCGAAGGGAAGATACAGCAAGAAGCTTGAATTAATCGGCCTAAAGGAGTGCCCTATAAATTACCAGCTGAACTTTGAAAAAAGAACGATCCATTGATCTGGTCTTTCTTTAAAATGGGAGACATTCTTATTTATTTGTTGGACATGCCTGATATGTCGAATAATTAAGATCAACAGTGTTTAAAATTTCAATTCTCGTTTTATGTTAATATAATCTAGATATTAAGATATACAGTCTCATGGCGTTCATTTGGGTGTTGTAAAATCTCTTTCTGGCATCGGTACAGTACCGTAGCAAATCTAGTAAAAGTATTTTAGAATAGATCTAGATCATATAAATCTAATTAGAATAAAGGAGCATTTACTAGAGAAAAAGAATTTGTTTAGATGTATTTTAGTTTTTATACCATTGTGATAATAGAGCATTTGCTCCTATGGAGCAAATTAATGCTCTATTTATCACAATAGTTTCAAGAAGTAACTATTACAGAGGCGCCAACAAGCGTCAATATGAGGGAATATGTTAAGCCTTACCATCCTGTCAAAATAAGTCTGATCTATTATATTTTAACCTACTTCCGATTTGTTCCAGCGTGGTAGAAACTAGTGACTGATTGTCAAACAGTTTAGTTCCAAATGAGACGCCGAGTTACTCAGCATATAATCTGGATCCAAACTGTTTGACACTCGGTCAGATGCAAGCCAAGTCGTGCTTAGCATAATAGAATTAACTATTTCACCATTATCGTAGAATGAGAACACTGTAGGTCTAGATTGGACCCCGGATGATTCTGACCATTACTTGGTCAGTACCAAACATATGCCAGAAATGTCTGATTTATAAAAACCCTAATTTCCTTAACCCTTTCCCTGTTCTATGTATATTCCAAATTTCAATACCTACTGAATATTCATGGACAAAATAGTTACAATGAAATATGAAAAGTGGAAATTATTAGCCATTTAAGAAAGTAAAGAAAAAAAAAAGAAAGAAATAGTAGCCACTATATATATATATATATATTTGCATAAGTGTGTTTGTCAAAATACCTAGGGAAGTTAGGGTATCACTGGTAAATCTCTGAAATACATTCAAAAGTATAGATTTGTCCCCTTTTACAATAGAGTAAAACCCCTCTTAACCCGACTTCTAGTAGATAAGAATTTAGATACTTTTAGGCAGGTGGCTGCTTAATGCAGGGTGAAAGTCATGCCGAGGAGCTTTCTGCATGATTTTCATCCTGCATTAAGCTGCCACCTGTCTCCAAGACTGATATTTATGCTGAATTTAACGTCTGGTTTAGAGGGGTTTTACCGTACATGTATTTTTGAAATTCTATTTCTTTCAAACCAGATCATAGCAACAACGTCGCACGACCATTGATAAAATACACCAGGAAACATTGTAATGTCGCAATGGAATCGAATTTCTGCATTTGAATTTCCGTTCTACCCCAGAAATAGTACCATTGATGTTCGATATTTCATAGTAGTTCACAAAATGTTGACAGTGTATCGAAATATCAATCGTGGCTGTTATAATCAAATAATTATTTTCGGTTATGTGTCCATTTCATGTACCTCCAACAATTATATAATGTTCTGCAAAAATCTAACAATTATGTTACTTTGGTCTACCTAACTATTACAACGCTGAATTTTTCAAATGGGCTGTTCCAAAATTCAAACAAGTCAAGCTAAAATGAGCTTATGGTTAATATTTAGGAACTTTCCAAACAAAAGTGTAACATGACAAACAGTGCAGATCCTGATTAGAGAGCTCCTCTATGAGCCTTCTTATCTGGGTCTGCTCTGTTTGCAAAGGACATAAGTGACTAGGCAAAAAGGGCATTTAACTCAGAATCCGACAACCATATATCGGACTTCTGTAAATACCACAGGAAGGGTATGAGACTTTCAGAATCCGACGACCTTATGTCGGACTTCTGTTGTAAAAAGACATCATGCAGTTTGAACAAAGGCGTTTGGCTTGACAGTAGGTCATTGGTAAAATCTATTCATTTTATGCTCGGAGATTTCATGAAAAATGGGTCTGTATAATTTGCATATTAAGTATGTACGTTCACAAGTCGTTTTTGCTTTTCACACCTTTGTAGCGTTTAAATAGAACCATGTAACACTTATATATTGGGACCCAAGCGGTGGCCGAGGGGAAAGAGCTGCGTCTATGAATCTCTAGGTCCTTGGTTCGAATCCCGTCAAAACCAAATGCTAATAGAAAAAAGATTCTAATATATTTTTTATTATTTATAGTTTTTGATATTCTTTTCTCTAGATACATTTTAAAGCAAACAAACTAGAAAACATAAGCACGCCTCATGAAACTTGCTATGGACTTTTTAAAGCATTATGCTATATTAACATACAGCCCTGGTGTCAATAGTATGCATTTCGATGAAACTTAGAAGCAGGATCCAGCATTTGTGCTAGGACAACTATGAATTCGAAAGTACCATGTTCAATTTAAAATTGTCACCTGCTCAATATTTTGTGTATTGCATATATAATTATGTATATTCATTTAGTCTATGCTTTGCATAGTTTTATTTTAAAATTGTCAAACATCTAGGATCCTGATCACAGACCGACACACACAATGTACAACTGGCAATTAGGTCACGATAACCTGCATAATATTTGAAAACTTGGTTTGTTTCAAAAGGAATTACTGCACAGTTCAAACTGACTATAAAAAGTTCCCTGAGATCTGAACAATAATTACATCATCAAAAACAATAGTTTAAAAAAGTACATGTATATAAGCACAGAGCGCAAATGGAACGGATCCATGTAAGAAACTTGATTCCTGTTCTATGTTTATTCCAAATTTCAATACCTACTGAATATTCATGAACAAAATACAATGTAGTTATAATGAAACATGAAAAGTGGAAATCAGTAGCCATTTAAGAAAGTAAAGAAAAGGATCTTTCAAATTCCATTAGCCAACAGAGCAGACCCTGATCAGACGACTCCTATAGGAGTCATCAGATCTGGGTCTACTCTGTTTACAAACGCGTGAAAACATTTTTATGATGGAAAGGGTTAAGTGTTCTAGCACCCAGTCTCTCCTCTCTACCAGTTTGTACAGCTGAATAAGTCAGTTTGGAAACATTTTTGCAACTTTAGATTAAACAGACATGGTAGCAAATAGTGAAAACCCTTCAAACGGGCTCATCAAGGAGGTGTTTGATCTGGGTCTGCACTATTTGCATAAGTGTGTTTGTCAAAATACCTAGGGTAGTTAGAGTATCACTGGTAAATCTCTGAAATACATTCAAAAGTATAGATTTGTCCCCTTTTACAATACAGTAAAACCCCTCTTAACCCGACTTCTAGTAGATAAGAATTTAGATACTTTTTAGGCAGGTGGCTGCTTAATGCAGGGTGAAAGTCATATCGAAAGCTCCGGGAGGAGCTTTCTGCATGATTTTCATCCTGCATTAAGCTGCCACCTGTCTCCAAGACTGATATTTATACTGAATTTAATGTCTGGTTTAGAGGGGTTTTACCGTACATGTATTTTTGAAATTCTATTTCTTTCAAACCAGATCATAGCAACAACGTCGCACGACCATTGATAAAATACATCAGGAAACATTGTAATGTCGCAATGGAATCGAATTTCTGCATTTGAATTTCCGTTCTACACCAGAAATAATACCATTGATGTTCGATATTTCACAGTAGTTCACAAAATGTTGACAGTGTATCGAAATATCAACCGTGGCTGTTATAATCAAATAATTCTTTTCGGTTATGTGTCCATTTCATGTACCTCCAACAATTATATAATGTTCTGCAAAAATCTAACAATTATGTTACTTTGGTCTACCAAACTATTACAACGCTGAATTTTTCAAATGGGCTGTTCCAAAATTCAAACAAGTCAAGCTAAAATGAGCTTATGGTTAATATTTAGAAACTTTCCAAACAAAAGTGTAACATGACAAACAGTGCAGATCCTGATTAGAGGGCTCCTCTATGAGCTCCTCTGTTTGCAAAGGACATAAGTGACTAGGCAAAAAGGGCATTTAACTCAGAATCCGACAACCATATATCGGACTTCTGTAAATACCACAGGAAGGGTATGAGACTTTCAGAATCCGACGACCTTATGTCGGACTTCTGTTGTAAAAAGACATCATGCAGTTTGAACAAAGGCGTTTGGCTTGACAGTAGGTCATTGGTAAAATCTATTCATTTTATGCTCGGAGATTTCATGAAAAATGGGTCTGTATAATTTGCATATTAAGTATGTACGTTCACAAGTCGTTTTTGCTTTTCACACCTTTGTAGCGTTTAAATAGAACCATGTAACACTTATATATTGGGACCCAAGCGGTGGCCGAGGGGAAAGAGCTGCGTCTATGAATCTCTAGGTCCTTGGTTCGAATCCCGTCAAAACCATATACAAATAGAAAAAAGATTCTAATATATTTTTTATTATTTATAGTTTTTGATATTCTTTTCTCTAGATACATTTTAAAGCAAACAAACTAGAAAACATAAGCATGCCTCTTGAAACTTGCTATGGACTTTTTAAAGCATTATGCTATATTAACATACAGCCCTGTTGTCAATAGTATGCATTTCGATGAAACTTAGAAGCGGGATCCAGCATTTGTGCTAGGACAACTATGAATTCGAAAGTACCATGTTCAATTTAAAATTGCACCTGCTCAATATTTTGTGTATTGCATATATAATTATGTATATTCAATTAGTCTATGCTTTGCATAGTTTTATTTTAAAATTGTCAAACATCTAGGATCCTGATCACAGACCGACACACACAATGTACAACTGGCAATTAGGTCACGATAACCTGCATAATATTTGAAAACTTGGTTTGTTTCAAAAGGAACAAGGGCATGTTGTATTGCTATATAAGACATGAGTCCCCCATCGGACTGAAAAAAAAACCCTCCACTCTCCCCACCCCACCCCATGGTGTGGTTGACCATGGTATATACATGACCACCTGAATGGTATTAGTACCAATACTTTCATACATTGGATCAGTAAATAAAAAGTTATCGTCCCGACAAGAAACAATGAAAAAGGGGAGTAACTCCAAAAATAGTGATGCTAGAGTTATTGCCCTTGTGCATGATACTACACCTCATCATGCTTGTTCCATATGAGAAGTTTCAAATCAATTGAACCAGTACATAAAGAGTTATTAACTGGACAAGAAAATATGAAAAGGGGAATAACTCCAAAAATATAGATGCTAGAATTATGGCCCTTGTACATGACATTACCCCCCATCATACTTGTTCCATATGTGAAATTTCAAATCAATTGAACCAGTAGATAAAGAGTTATTGTCCGGACAAAAAATATGAAAAAGAGGAATAACTCCAAAAATATTGATGCTAGAGTTATGGCCCTTGTGCATGACACTACTCCTGATCATGCTTCTTCAATGTGTGAAGTTATAATGAATTTGGCCTAACTTTGTAGGAGATATTGCCCGGACACGAAGCATGACAGACGGACTGACAATAAAATATGAAAAAGGGGAAGAACTCCAAAACTATTGATGCTAGAGTTATGACCCTTGTGTATGACACTACCCCTCATCATGATTGTTCCATATGTGAAGTTTCAAATCAATTGAACCAGAAGATAAAGAGTTATTGTCCGGACAAAAAAATATGTAAAAGGGGAATAACTCCAAAAATATTGATGCTAGAGTTATGGCCCTTGTGCATGACACTAGCCCTCATCATGCTTCTTCAATGTTTGAAGTTATAATGAATTTGGCATAACTTTGTAGGAGATATGGCCCGGACACGAAGCGTGACAGACGGACGGACGGACGGACGGACGGACGGACGGACGGACAGACGGACGGACAGACGGACAGACGGACGGACGGACGGAATCGAGCAAACCTATAGTCCCCCAACCGGTAACCGGTGGGGGACTAATTACTGCACAGTTCAAACTGACTATAAAAAATTCCCTGAGATCTGAACAATAATTACATCATCAAAAACAATAGTTTAAAAAGTACATGTATATAAGCACAGAGCGCAAATGGAACGGATCCATGTAAGAAACTTGATTCCCGTTCTATGTTTATTCCAAATTTCAATACCTACTGAATATTCATGAACAAAATACATGTAGTTATAATGAAACATGAAAAGTGGAAATTAGTAGCCATTTAAGAAAGTAAAGAAAAGGATCTTTCAAATTCCATTAGCCAACAGAGCAGACCCTGATCAGACGACTCCTATAGGAGTCATCAGATCTGGGTCTACTCTGTTTACAAACGCGTGAAAAACATTTTTATGAAGGAAAGGGTTAAGTGTTCTAGCACCCAGTCTCTCCTCTCTACCAGTTTGTACAGCTGAATAAGTCAGTTTGGAAACATTTTTGCAACTTTAGATTAAACAGACATGGTAGCAAATAGTGAAAACCCTTCAAACGGGCCCATCAAGGAGGTGTTTGATCTGGGTCTGCACTATTTGCATAAGTGTGTTTGTCAAAATACCTAGGGTAGTTAGGGTATCACTGGTAAATCTCTGAAATACATTCAAAAGTATAGATTTGTCCCCTTTTACAATACAGTAAAACCCCTCTTAACCCGACTTCTAGTAGATAAGAATTTAGATACTTTTTAGGCAGGTGGCTGCTTAATGCAGGGTGAAAGTCATATCGAAAGCTCCGGGAGGAGCTTTCTGCATGATTTTCATCCTGCATTAAACTGCCACCTGTCTCCAAGACTGATATTTATACTGAATTTAATGTCTGGTTTAGAGGGGTTTTACCATACATGTATTTTTGAAATTCTATTTCTTTCAAACCAGATCTTAGCAACAACGTCGCAC
This sequence comes from Azorinus chamasolen, assembly GCA_963576725.1. Taxonomy (NCBI): domain Eukaryota; kingdom Metazoa; phylum Mollusca; class Bivalvia; order Cardiida; family Solecurtidae; genus Azorinus; species Azorinus chamasolen. The sequence continues at coordinate 18,532,354 of OY755249.1, forward strand.
GACCATTGATTAAATACATCAGGAAACATTGTAATGTCGCAATGGAATCGAATTTCTGCATTTGAATTTCCGTTCTACACCAGAAACAATACCATTGATGTTCGATATTTCACCGTAGTTCACAAAATGTTGACAGTGTATCGAAATATCAACCGTGGCTGTTATAATCAAATAATTATTTTCGGTTATGTGTCCATTTCATGTACCTCCAACAATTATATAATGTTCTGCAAAAATCTAACAATTATGTTACTTTGGTCTACCTAACTATTACAACGCTGAATTTTTCAAATGGGCTGTTCCAAAATTCAAACAAGTCAAGCTAAAATGAGCTTATGGTTAATATTTAGGAACTTTCCAAACAAAAGTGTAACATGACAAACAGTGCAGATCCTGATTAGAGGGCTTCTCTATGAGCCTTCTTACCTGGGTCTCCTCTGTTTGCAAAGGACATAATTGACTAGGCAAAAAGGGCATTTAACTCAGAATCGGACTTCTGTAAATACCACAGGAAGGGTATGAGATCCATGTAGGGAACTTGATTTGAAAAGTCTAAGAATGTCTAGAGCTAGGGCTTTACCTTAGTTGGGCATCAAGTTTTTGGGCACCTTGAATTCTTGGATTTTCCAACCACGTGTACGCACGTATATATAGCCAGGCATGCTCCTGGAGGTTTACGGACATTTCGCTACACAGCGTTTCGCTACCCTGACCATTTCGCTACCATGACCATTTCGCTAGTCATTTCGCACTCTTACGGGAAGTCATTTCGCTACCCTGCACTAACCCTGTCACCCAATTAAATATAATTATTCACATATTTCATTGATTTGGACGATATAATAGTTTAACAGATTTAAAAATATACGTTAACCAATTTTAACTACTGTAGTAGCATAGCAAACAGTTATTTATCGAGAGTTTGTGGATGCAAACACCTCGATCTAAAGCAGGCAAAGGGTTAACCGACCTTAACCCTTTCCCTGGTCTATGTTTATTTCAACTTTCAATAATATCTACTTAATTAATATTTTGGGACAAAATTGACATAATGAAATATGGAAGGTGGAACATTTGTAGCCATTTTTGAAAGTAAAGAATCAGAAATTATATTAGCAAACAGAGCAGATGCTGATCAGACGGCTGGCCGCTCCGATATAGGAGCCGTCTAATCAGCGTCTGCTCTGTTTACAAATGAGTGAAAACACATTTATAAATATGAAGGAAAGGGTTAAAATAAAAGTAATTTGAAAGTATAGTATTTTCATTTGATCGTTATGCATGTGTCATATTTTCTATCAATGGAAAAAGAGCAAAAATGCATATAGCAAAAGTGCATGTATATAGCACGTGTCCATGTTAATTTAATCAGTGTCACATACCGATACACCAATCTAATCGGCTTACCGGCGGTACTTGTGATCTCGGAGTGGACAACATTAACACGTGGAAATACGTAAGCAGTGGGTGCCTTAAATCAATCAGCATTATATCTCGAAGGGACACCGATAATGATACACGTTTTAATTTAAAAAATAGTTGGGTTTTTTTTTAAGTTTTATAAGTTTTTATTTTTACAGTTATTACAGTATTAAAAATTCACATACATGTGTTTCAATATTTCTATAACTCTTTTTTGGTATCTGAATATAAATATCCATTATATGTTAATAAAGTTGACTCTCAAATCACTAGCCACCGCTGCAACAATATTGTTTTACTATTTAAAATCGATAGGTAGCGAAACGTACAGGTAGCGAAATGGTCAGGGTAGCGAAATGACTTCCCGGTGGGTAGCGAAATGACTGTAGCGAAAATGTATAGGTAGCGAAACGTCCGTCAGCCCTCCTGGAACGTCTATTTAGAGGGGCTCTATTGAACTTAGTTGTCCCTAAAGTTTCTGTAATGAGTGTTGCATTTGAGACGAGGCAAAACCTTGCCAAACCCAACTGTTAGTAAAGTAAAAATTAGAATGTTTGCTTCTCTTGGTGTATGTGTGTATATGTATGCAGTTAAATTGGTATATTATAATGTATGTACAAATATGAGTCAAGCAGGAAACACCACATACAAAGCAAATAGCCACCCGAACAGCCCCATAAGAAAGCACAGCAAATACAAAGAGACGCATGTAGCCGGGTAGAGATTATGGTGAAATAAGTTAATAGGCTTTACTGTGTGGCTTGGTAGCTCAGTCGGTAGAGTGTTGGCATGGTAAGCCAGAGGCCCTGGGTTCGAGTCCCAGTCGAGTCACAACTTTTTCACCATGTTACATTTGGCGCCCAACGTAAATAACCCATAAGGTGATTTATATGAAGATAATATGAAGGTTATATGAAGATAATGTGTAATAATAAGAAACTCGTGGAGTGTTCTTTGAGTAAGAATTCGGGAAGAATTCTTGTGTTGTGGGGGTGTGTGTAGCCGGGTAGAGATTATTGTGAAATAAGTTGATAGGCTTTACTGTGTGGCTTGGTAGCTCAGTCGATAGAGTGTTGGCATGGTTCGAGTCCCAGTCGAGTCACAACTTTTTCACCATGTTACACGCACAAAGACAAAACAAATAAATAATAGGGGTGGAAGTACCGCTTTGGAACGGTCAGAGACTGTAGTCACTAGGGGTTTAAACCTGTCAAGGGGTACCAATCTCACACTTATTCCACCCCATCCTAAAAGAATGTGTACATGTAAATAAACGTATTCCTTCTCCGACTAATCTACAACAACCGCGATGGCAAACACAGTGGTAAACTGCATGTAGAACGGAAACATATTGAAGAGAAACAAACGTCTGTGTATGTAACTTGTTAAATACATGTAAATTAACCCATTATCCATTAGGCTATTTTTCAGCTCAAAATCTTGTCCGCTCAAGAACTTCATGACTATTGTGTGTGCTGTCTTCATACTTAGTAGGATGGTTGTTCATGGCAAGAAGATGATCCCTATTGATTTATGAGGTCAGTCCGTAAAAGGTCAATGTCACAGTGGTCATCAACTCAAAAAAACATTGGTCGCTTAATAACTTAATAACATGAGCCGTCCCTCACATATATTAACATTGTGCATGTTTTGACAGCACATTTTTTCGGCATATAATGCTCCGATACATGGGGCTCTTGTTTTTATATTGTTATAATTTTAAAATATGTATGTGTTGTTAACTATTGTCTTGTTGCTCGATATCGAAATAAATCTATCTATCTATGTGCATTTTCTGCGTTCAAAGTATGAGAAAGAGAGATTTAGTCCATTGCAAACAGTGTCGACGCAGGACAGATAATATGTATATGATAAGATATCGGGTCAAGGTTTACCCCTGTTTCATATAAACGCCTTTTCACACATTTGCAAACAGAGTTGACCCAGATTAGACGGCTCTCAAAGTCTTCCAAAACCACTGACTGGAGTTTCACTAAATGCCAGAGGAATGATTTGTAGGTGAACCTCTATCAGATTTGTATAAATCATTCCTGTCCGTTGCATAAATAGGTCAACTGAGATCAGGTGAACGATACAGGGTCATCATAGCCTTCTTGTTACTAAATGGACTCTATAATTAAACACTGATGGATCATTCAACTTTAAAAATTCAACATTTAACCCTTCGCTTGCTGAATTTTTAAATACTTTTCTCCTTCTTTACCCATGCCTTGTTGTATAATTACATATATATTCACCGTGTACAAGTATTTCGCTGTGCAATCACTGCTGTGGAGTGCACTGGTTGCACAATCAACTTGTAAATAGTGCAGACCCTGATGAGACAGCTCCTGCAGGAGCTGTCTCATCTGGGTCTTCACTATTTACAGGTAGGTATATTGACGCGAATAGCAAGCGAAGGGTTAAAAGGTTAACCCCAAATGCACACACACACGCACGCACGCACGCACACACACACTTCTGAAGGGGGTGTATTCTGATGTCCGTCTGTCTGTCTGTCAGTCTGTCCCTCTGTCACTCGGTGACTCTGACCTTCCATCATACTTGTTTACATTCTGCAAAAGCTTCAACTTGAAAACTTTTTGTCCGAGATTGGATGGTTGGATGATTGATGGTCATGCGAATATACGTACAGGAGATTTTATTATTATTTTCACTCAGTAACACTAGAGTGATAGCCCTAGTCAGAGGCCATACTCTAACTACATTGTCAAATGTAAATTGGATCTTCAAAGTTCTTTGGACACAATTCTAGTTTTCATTGTCTGCATTTCGATGAAACTTAGAGGTAGGATCCAGCATTTGTACTAAGACAACTATGAATTTAAAATTGTCACCTGCTCAATAGTTTGTGTATTGCGTATTTAATTATGCATATTCAATTAGTCGAATAATTAAGATCAACAGTATTTAATATGTTGATTCTCGTTTCAGGTTGACTCTGAGGTTCGAAATAGAAACACACTATAATTCAAGTCGAAACACCATATAGCTGTTCTATAAGGCTTTGTCCCGGTCTGATAGCATGAATGAATATCGTGTTATCATAATTTCTTCAAATACTATTTTCTAAAAATCTCTACAAGCTTGATATTGATATCGGCGAAAGTCACAACTTTCGGTTTGTAAGTCTTTCACGGATATGAATATCAAGCTTGTAGATATTTTTATAAAATAGAGAGGTTGGTTGTCACTTTGGCGACTCGTTGAAAAAGTGTGCTAATATTCTGAGAAAACATAGATGATTTCTCATCAAGAGTGATGATTTCTTTGATAAATAAGACACGGTTTATGGAAATCGATGGTCAATTAAACTTTCAAGGACGATCGAAGTGAATGAACCCATCGATTTTTGAGCAGATTTCGACCGGAGTTGAATACCTTTTACTGAGCAGGGGTGTTTGCGAAAAAAAAATTAAATGTTGTTTTTTTTCATTTGTTTTGGTTGGGTCCGAAAACTATATTTTGGTATGTTTTAGATACTTATGACATGTAATTAAACAAATAATGTATCTATTTGTGATGGAGTTGTTGTTGTTGCGAAAGGCACATGTGCTCCGAACGTGCTTCTGACATTTGCCGGCGGTCATCCACAGACATCTTAGCAGTGCTGTTATGGTTGTTTTGCATTTCATGTACAAGTTAATAGTGATTTCCTATAAAAGGTCCTTGAAATTTTTCAATAATTGTTTCTTCTACTCCACGTTCACTTATTCTTTTCAAACATTATAATCGCCTAAAAAACAAATGTACAGTCAGACCAAGGCTCCAACTCATTGCAGTATATTTAAATATTTTAATAGCATCGCCTCCGAATTCACTAACAAACAAACATAACCATAAAGTATATTGAATGAAATAGTTGATCTAACTTTTGTTTAAGTCATTTTCGTTGCACGCCTGTCTGTTAGTATAATAATAACCAACCTTCATAGATCTAATTCCCTGTACTATAAAATCTCCAAACATTGAATTTAATATGGCAGAAATTTAATACCATTATTGTTTTGTACATTATGTCAATATTTGAATGCCGCTGAATATCTTTTTAAAGATAGTTCTTGTTCATTCAGTAATTTAACAGTATGTCTGAAATATTCCTGAAGATTGTTTGCTGACTTCCACAGGATTTATCCGGTCTCTTCTTTGGCTTGTCGGATTGCCCTTGACCCTTGCCAACCGATATGTACTTTTCAGTTAGGCATTCCTTGGCATTATGGCTAATAATACTCTTGCGTAAATTGCGGCGTCACACCTTGTCTTTTGTTTTCGATTAGTTTGCACTGTTGACATGATGTCGAAGTGAAACAGGCCAATCCGTGTTCTCCACAGGTTTCAGTTTGGGTGAAGAAGATTTTTGTAAGATAATTATAATCGAGCATAGAAAACCGTAACAGTTTCCAATTAAATTTATAAAATGCGAGGTGCATTTTGTATGAAAGCAATATTTGATACCTATCCTCATCTCGATTTAGGAAATTCAAGTATTAAACATGCTATTTATTTATAAATGTGTTCTATTAGCTAAGAATTATATCGCTAGGTGAGAACTTTAATATCAATAAACACGTAACTTGCTAATTTCACCCGTAGTTGCCTGTTTTCAGCCTGTCTTAGCCAAATCATTTGAAGACAAGTGGAAGTTTTTTTGTCACTATAAATATAGGAACTAATGCATCAGATATAATCACAACATCTATCTTTTTAGATGAAAACTGGTGAATGTTTCATATTAAATAATAACTCGACCATTCCTTCATATTTAGGCCATTTGACGCCTCTGTAAAGGTCACGTTTTTAAATCAAAAAGAGTATTTGCTCCATAGGAGCAAATGCTGTATTTATCACATTGGTTTCAAAACTACACAATTCTAAAGTTCCTTTTCTCTAGTAAATGTTCCTTATCAGCAGATTTATTTAAAGGTCTAATAATTGTCTATGATGGTTTAGGTTAAATGGTGTATTGGTAAACATATTATGGCCATTTATTTACACCATACTGTGTAAACTAACGCAGAGTGAACAAAAGAACTGTTAACCAATAGCACAATGCGCTGTGTATAGAATTATTTACCACTAAATTATCTTAAAATGTAATAATAACCATTGTCTTCTTACCAAATACTCGTTTAATAATGTGACCATAGCCTAGATGTTTAAACCCTTTCCTTCATATAAACGTGTTTTCATGCATTTGCAAACAGAGTAGACCCAGATCAGGGTCTGCTTTGTTCGCTAATGGAATTTGAAATATCGCTTTCTTTACATTCTAACCTAGCTACAATGTTCCCCTTTCCATATTACATTATAACTGTTTTGTGAATAAATATTCATAGAACAGGGAAATAAACATAGAACAGGGGAATAAACATAGAACAGGGAAATGGTTACGCGAAGTTGCATTTTTAAGGTCTTCCTTAAATACACAGATCTATTTGTCAAATTGTCAAGTGGAACATCTCATTTTTAATGTGGCCTTATGACTTTGCATACATTGTAGACCGAGACTAGCCACCAATGATTGACCAGGGTCAAACTATCCCGTTGCTAACCGTATTTTCTTTGTGGATTTGCCGACCATCGCAGCCGCACACATAAGCAGTTGTTTAAGTGCTACATATATAATCAGTATCAAGTAGTTGTTTGGGATCCGTTCAGTAGACGTTTGGAGACGTTCAGTAGACCTTTGGAGACGTTCAGTAGCCGTTTGGAGACGTTCAGTAGACGTTTGGAGACGTTCAGTAGACGTTTGGAGACGTTCAGTAGCCGTTTGGAGACGTTCAGTAGCCGTTTGGAGACGTTCAGTAACTAGGCGTCTCCTCTGGATCCAAACGATTTTTAAGGGTTATCACGGATTGGCCCATGATGGTGAAAAAGTTAATAAAAGTTGTTAAATATATAGGTATTCGTAGGGATCTGCATGCAGATGTTCTCTCTACACTAGCTTTTTAACATTCCTATGTTCAATAAATGTATGACCGCTAAAGACGGATTCTACTGTTCATATATTTATGCAGTTCGGTATGCTCCAGTATAGTTTTCTATATGTGTATACATCACAATCTCGGTTATCCGTCGCCGCGCTCATCAAAGAAAATATCCAATGTACATTCATCTAAAATATGCTGAATCTGTTGTTTGGAACAATAAAGTGATTGTAGCATGGCATTATATTGAGATTTATATTGTAATTCTGAGAGACAGCATGCCATGCGAGGCAAGCACCGTATGTCACACGCACACTAATATGTCAAATTAGCCTAATCCCGTAATTAGAAGTACGTATCTCTGCAATTCACTGCTGTTTAATGTTTAAGCAAGCTGGTAATGCTTTGTGTAATCAATGAATTATAACCCTACCTCCAGAATATGTATTTTCATGACTTTGCAAATAGAGTAGACCATGTGTGACGATTCCTGTAGGAACCCTTTGATGATCGTATGATTTGTTTGTTTATGAAATAATATAGATATCATTCTTTTGTTTATGCTGTGGCCAAACAGTCCATGCATCTAATTAATATTTATGAAGTCATTTTTTTACATGAAGTACACTGGTCAAAGGGTTAACCCATTCCGTCCTGGGCTCTTTTCAGACCCAATCTTTTTTAATAAATCAACTACTAGAGAAAAGGAAAATGTTAGAATTATGTAGTGGTGAAATCATTATGATAAGTATAGAATTTGTTTCTATGGAGAAAATGCTCTATGTTTCACAATGGTACCATAACTGGCATTTACCCAGTTGTTGTCAAAATGTGTCAGTTGAAGGGAATGCGTTACTGGAGGTACTCTGTCTATGACCCGGTACTCTGTCTATGACCCAGTACTCTGTCTATGACCCAGTTCTCTGTCTATGACCCAGTTCTCTGTCTATGACCCGGTACTCTGTCTATGACCCAGTTCTCTGACCCAGTTCTCTGTCTATGACCCGGTACTCTGTCTATGACCCAGTTCTCTGTCTATGACCCAGTACTCTGTCTATGACCCAGTTCTTGTGTGGTAATTCACATAGGTCGCCCTATCAAACTGTACATGTATACGGTAGAATCTCTTTAAAACGACCATTTAATGAAAGCAGGTGGTTACTTAATGCGGGACGAAAGTACCTGTAGGAGCTTTCTGCATAACCGTCGTCCTGCATTAGGCTACCATTCAGCTGTTACACCCGCAAGTATGTATCTTTTAGGTGATCGCATAAGAGAGGATTTATCATACATGTATATTAAACAGATTTCCAGATGCGTATTATCAAACATTTTCAACAATAGCTCCTTTACTTCTCCACCAAACCCTATTGTATGATCACTCTTTAGAATCGTCTAGAAGAGACGATTCTAAAGAGAGGTCAAAGTATAGGTATTGGCGAAAAAATAACGATTTTAATATTTGGGTACGCAACTGTATCTGTAGCTCTGGTATAGACATATACTAACTGTCACTGGAACCAGAGTGTATACCTTGTGGGTACCTAGTAAGTGAGATCATGTTTTAACAACTGCGCGTGTGTTTTTCTGGGTCAGAAGCGTTCTTTATTTGATTCCACATGCATATTCATTACAAATTCACACGGCTACATGTGGTTTTTCAAACAGTGTAATACTGTAAAGTCTCAGAAAATACCAAATTCGGAGTAATAAAATATTCATAGAACATGATTGTTTTGTTTTCGATGGAAATGCCAACAAATGCCAGATATAATGTAGCGTGCAAAACACCGGAGACTCTTTAAATGGCCTACCCATTAGCGTGCGATGGTGAAAACGTTTGAAAATAGTATCCAGATGTAGATGAGACGCAGAATTCATGCATGTATCGTCATTTGGCCGTTTTGTACTCAGGTAATCTGATAGATATATTTTGTCAGACAAATAGAATTGATATTGAATGTAAAGAACTAATAAAAGAACTATCTTTATACCACAATTTGCCAATCATGCTAATGGTTTATTACCGGCATGCTCTGGTACTTTTCCATTTCTGTCCACAGAACGCTAAAAATTCCAGTAGAGCAAAGAGGTAATCCTCAAGTTTCCACATTTTCTTTTTTAATTGTTTTTGTATTTCTACAGCAATTGCAAGAATGTGAAAATATAAAATTCAACCATGTATACCACCAAATCACTCTGCATCTGATCTAGATGCTAGCTATCTTCAAATGCAATTTCAATTTCACTCTTTGTACTGGTTGTTGCATGTGCCTTTTGCAAATTGCATGATTTCTGTTTACTGCATAAAAGGGATGTTAATATCCTGACGATCATATAGTTCGTAAATAAACTGTACAGTGTAGCAAAATCTAACCCATTCTCGCATACGCTATTTCAGATCTTTATATATATACAAACATAATGATACAGTCCTTGCATGGATATAGAATATATGAGAAAAAAATAAATTAGAAATCCAGTTTTTTACGTTTATTTGCGTTAGCGCTTTCAATGCTATTGCATATCATCAGACATTTTAAACGTATCTATATATATAAAGAAGTGTGGAAAGAGTTCCCATACTACGGGAATATAATAAAGCGAGTAGAAAGTAATATCAAGCCTTTAAACATTTTTTTATTTGTGCTCAACCGGTTTCACAAACATGATCTTCAGGAGGAATAATAATAATAACGTTACATGGCAACAACGTCGTAATGACGTCACGTCAATATGTATAGAACAAGGGACGCCACTCTAGGTGACGTCAAAAAAGTCAGTTTAGGTTCGGTCTGAACATACCTATGAATAGTTTCTCCTTTTGTCGTCTTGAGACTATACTGTCAGTCTGCATTTTGAATATTGGAAAGACTCTAAAGTTGGATTGGTCTGTGCTGCATTCGGCAATGTGGCCATTCATTCGGAGCTTTCGTACTGTCGGATCTCTGATGTGTTGGCGATGAACAGTCATTCGCTTTCGTAAATCGTTAGTTTCGCCGATGTATTCCCCACCGCATCCATTGCATATAATTATATAAATTACATTTTTTACATTACAATTCATACTTTCTTTCACTGTAACTTTCTTGCCACATCTCAATATGTAAGATTCGCCTTCAATTAAAATGAATGCATAGTCCACAGTTTGTGCGGTTACATCTGCTAACTGTATAGGAGTTGTATCATTTTCAGAAAACCTGGCTTTAGTTAGAAGTCTTTTTAAATTTGGTGGCTGGCGTTTGCTTTTTATAATTTTGTATTTATCAAGGGCATTTCTCATATGCGTGTCCCTCTTTAAAATGTTGATGTCGTGATGAATGTCTGAGAATATATCCGTGTTTCTAGGATTAAATGTACTAATGTATGTAATTGTATCTTGGTTTTGACTATTCTTTGGTTCATTGATGAGATTGTTTCGTTTCAAGGTTTTTGCCTTATCTATTCCAGCTTTTATCAACGTGAGGGGATATTTCTGTTTGATCAAATACTGTTCAAGCTCAGTTGCACGTTGATGAAATGTTTCGTCGTTGGAAACTATTGTTCTGAGTCGTCTTGCTAGTGAAAATGGTATGCTAACTGCTGTATGTTTTGGGTGACACGATGTGAAAAGGAGATATGTTTTGCTGTCTGTAGGCTTATAATAAATATCTGTTTCTATTGTTGTTTCCTTTTTCATGACAAGGCAGTCTAAAAACGGAAGTTGTTTATCACTGACATCCATGGTGAATTTGATATGTTCATTTAAGTTGTCCAGAATGCATCGTAGTGTATTAAGTTCTTCTGTCGTCTTGGTCCACGGAATAAAACAATCATCTAAAAATATTTTCCAAAATGATTTGAATTGTGCTGAAAATTCCGATCCAAATTCTTCATTGATCCTAGTAGAATCTATACAGTATCTGTTCGAGGTATCCGATGGTAAGTGTTGCATACGTTGGGGCGACCTTGGTCTCCATTGCAGTTCCTTTTATTTGACGGTAAAAATCGTTGTTCAATTCAAATGTATTATTTTCAAGAATAAATCTCAATGAGTCTATAATGAATTATTTAGTAAATCGCCAGGGTATTTCATCTCCAAATTTATCAAGCCAAAAACTAATCGCTTCAAACCCGAGTGTATGACAAATGTTTGAGTACAGAGATTCGACGTCAAAGGAAACTAGAAGCGTGTTAAGAGGGATAGTGGTTTGTAATTGCATCAGAAAATCTGTTGTGTCTCTTAAGAAACTAGGCACATGTTTTACTAACAGTTTTAAAATGATATCAATAAGGTTGCTGAGTCTACTGGTTAGGCATGTTGACCCCTCTGATAAGAGTGTGCACTATGTGTCGTTCCAAATCACCTAGAACGTTTAAGATGTTCATACTGAGTGGACTCTTAGATAAACCCTGCTGGGCTAGTCCACTTTGATAATTCAGGACAAAAATGAGTCAACTGTATATCTAATAAAGCCTACCAGCAAAGTGGTTTCATGCTTAATATAAGCAGATGTATACAGAAGACACAGTCGCGTGGAAACTGTGGTAATTTCACAGGGAGTGATTATGAATAATGACACTACATTTTGTTCGAATCCGTTCAGTCGTTATGTAAAGGAGCAGTCATATATACTGGATATATTACTGTATGTAAAATAAAAACCGAGTCAATATTTGAATTGTCGGCCTATACTAACGGCCCAGTTGGTCCAAACATTTCAGTTGTATAGATATAATATATAATAGTGAAATGTGTCAGAAATGTGCCACATCTCCAGTGTCTAATACGTCAATTTTCGGCACAAAACAACTAAAGATGGTAAGACTAACCTAACCCTTTCCTCCATAACTATGTCCTAGTACTACGCACAGAGTAGACCCAGCTCAGACGGTTCCTATAAGAGCCGTCTAATCAGGGTTTGCTCTGTTTGCCAATGATGTGATATAAACATGATTCTACAGCTTCCCGTGTCCATGTGCTGTTATAAGAATTAATCTAATTAATATTCATGATGTCATTTATGCTTACGTGACTTTTCATGCAGCAAGGGTTAAACTAGGAGCTCTTTCTGTCCAGGAGCTCGTTCTGTCAGGAGCTCGTTCTGTCCAGGAGCTCGTTCTGTCTCGTTCTGTTCAGGAGCTCGTTCTGTCCTCGTTCTGTCCAGGAGCTCGTCCAGGAGCTCGTTCTGTCCAGGAGCTCGTTCTGTCCAGCCCAGAACTGCGAGGCCGGTCATCGCCAAAATAATATTTATAACTTCTGTTGGTTGATATTAAAGTTATGTTATGTAAATGAGTTGTTGTCCGGTTAAAAACGAGTTCGATGATAAGAGGTACATATCGTTTAATAACATCATATTGACGTTGGTTGTTCTGTTCATTTTATACATATTGATGGATTCGAAGTGAAAAGGACAACTTCTAAGCCAAACCAACGTTATCTTAACCGAAGTGGGATATTATCTTTAGGAACGACATCAAATATGAAACAGAAATGTCTGTAAATCATTGATAGCTGTATAACATAACACGTTACATCGGGAAATCGGGAACATCGGTAAATAAAGTGTACTATGATTTAAGGCTATATGAAAATAGTTCAATAGTTGTAGACAGTGTGCAATGCAATCAGCCGACGCGCTTAACCCTTTCCCCAAAAATAAACGCCTTTTCACGCATTTGCAAACAAAGTAGATCTAGATCAGACGGATCCTATAGGAGCCGTCTGATCAGGGTCTACTTTGTGTGATTTTGACTTGGTATATGTCTGATTCTACAGCTTTTGTTAATGAAACAAAATCCCTTGAATAGTTTACATTATAGAACTGGAGCTAATAAATAGTTGTATTGTCATTATTTCTTACATGAATACTGAACAGTGAAAGGGTTACAACGTGACGTATGGTCTGGTTCTGCACTGACTGTCATCAATTAGAGTTTATGGTCATGTTGATGTGTGTGACAACATTATGAGACCTAATTGGACACCGTATTTTAACTGAAACTGTCTGATATGATTCTACACATTTTACAAAACTAGACCAGGAGGCAGGCAGTAGAGGTCACATGGAGTCAACAGCCACCCCAGTATCACAAATGAATGCGCGCGCACATATACGTACATACACAACTTTCACAGACCAGTTATTTGCCTGTTCACCCGCATTATATGATCAAAATGTGTCGCAATACCGTTTATCCAAAGCTCAATTAAAAGCATCGAAATCAAAAGGCAACATGTGATGTCATAACTTACACAAAAGTAATTGGACATAGCGTCACAAAACGCCTTACCGGAACGTATGGTAGTAGGTAGTAGCTTGGCTCGGTCTACGGCACTGGGTGTACGGCTCTGCCTAAAAACTAGCATGTTTCGTATGGTGGGTCTACGGCACTGCCTAAAAACTAGCATGTTTCGTATGGTGGGTGTACGGCACTGCCTAAAAACTGACATATTTTGTATGGTGGGTCTACGGCACTGCCTAAAATCTAGCATGTTTAGTATGGTGGGTCTACGGCACTGCCTAAAAACTAGCATGTTTCGTGTGTAGATTGGAGTCGAAACTGCATTTGTTGTGACGACTGTGAAAACTGGTATTTTTCTCGTATCTCCAAATCCTCTAACAGTATTTCTAGTGATATTATACGCCCGTCATGCTCAAGTCCAGTGTCCTCCAAGAAATTATCACCAAGAATGAAAACTAAAAGCATAAGGGTCACAAATGTCAATATACAAAGTGTTAGTACAGTGAAGCTCACTTATAACGAACTTGGATATAACGAAATAAAATATATTCCCCCTCTCTAATTAACATATAGTAAATTGACCTGATATAATGAGATTTGGATATAACGAAAAACATCAGAGGGTCCCGAGAACTTCGTTATATATAAAAAGGCTTCTTTTTGGAACTTTCTGGATTCTGTGAAGTGTGACATACTCTGTGGATGTGAACCCTGGTGAAACCCATCCATTACAGATGCTGAAATCCTACCACCAAATAATGACTACAATGTGCATCGTAAAGACAGGCCTGGTGGATATGGTGGCAGCCTAATTCTTGTGCGCAACAACATTCAGTGCGAAAGGGTCGAAATTAACACTCCTTGTGATATATTTTTCTTCAAGGTAGAATGTGCAAACAAAGAGACACTAATCGTCGGATCTGCTTACCGTCCTACCAACAACGAAGATTAGTATGCCACACATTTATATGATGCGATCTCCACCATTTGTTCAAAGTTTAAAAAGGCAACAATTTGGATCAGTTGTGACTTAAATCTCCCTGACATCGGCATAAAAATGGTAACATTGATGGGCATCAGTATTGTAAGCCCATAAATTTAATATTTCTGAAACTCGAAGTCGAACTTGGACTAGCCCAGATAATTAATTTCCCAACAAGAAGCATCAACATACTTGACATCTTCTTTACCAACAGACCAGAACTGATCAACAGATGTGCTGCCATGCCGGGGGTAAGCGACCATCATGCCGTGTTCGTGGATACGGACATGTGTGCCCCTCGCCGTACACCACCAAGGCGTACCCTGTACATGTGGGGTAAGGCTAACATGGAAGCTATCAAAGTGAAGTGTCAGACTCTCTCAGACAGCATCATAGACTTAATATCAAGCTCTTCAGATATCGCAACATCTGGAAGCACTTTAAGACTGACTGCCAAATGATTGTCAATGATGAAGTACCATCACGCCAAAGTGGTCAAAGATTCAACCAGTCTTGGATCCGTCGTGTCACTAGACAGAAACATCGTTGGTTTAAACGAGCCAAGAAGTCTAACTCCAAACCTGACTGGGATAAGTACAATACCATGAAATGCCAAACACAGAGAATGTGCCGATCAGCCCATGACGCACATGTCTCCAATATGCTGACTGATGACCACGAGAACCCCAAAGTGTTCTGAAAATACATCAAGTTCAGGAAAAAAGACAATTTCGGTGTGTCCCCATTAACAAAGGATTGAGTGACCTAAAGCTCATCTGAAAGGAAAGCAGACATTCTAATGAACAATTTGTATCCGTCTTCTCAAAAGATGAGACCACAGCTCATGCACCTCTACCAACAAACAAAATTCGATCAGCTAGATCAATAACAGTCACTGAGAAAGGCGTGCTTAAGACTTTACAAGATCTGAAACCACATACAGCTGCATGTCCAGATTAGATTTCTACCAGACTATTCAAACTCGCTGCAGTTGAACTGACACCCGAACTTACTAACTTCTTTCAACTATCTGTCGATAAAAGGAAAAATCCATCAGACTGGAAGTCAGCCATCATTTCTCCCGTCTTCAAGAAAGGCAACTGATCCACTCCATCAAATTACCGTCCCATCTCTCTAACCTCTGTCACCTGTAAAGTTCTCGAACATATTATCTTTAGCCATATCATGTCACACTTTGACCTCAACAACTGACAGATTTCCAACACGGTTTCCGCAAGAAACGTTCATGCGACACTCAGCTCATTCTCACCATCAATGACTTGGCCAAAGGAATCGACAAGAACCAGCAAATCGATGCCATACTCCTAGATTTCAGTAAAGAATTTGACAAAGCCACACTCGTCTCATCCATAAGCTCGATCTCTGCGGTGTCAGAGGCAGCCTCCACTCCTGGATTGCAGATTTTCTCCAGTGTCGTATCCAGCAAGTGTATCTTGATGGTGCCATCTCTGACATCTCCCCCGTCATCTCAGGGGTCCCTCAAGGCAGCGTATTCGGACCACTACTCTTCCTAGCCCATATTCATGATTTACCATCCAGAATGAAATCAACAGTCCGCCTATTCGCCGAAGACTGCCTCAAGTATAGGCCCATAAAGAACCAGTAAGATGCCATGTTACTACAACATGACCTAGACAATCTGCAACTGTGGGAATACGAGTGGTCGATGTCTTTCAACCCGGATAAGTGCGAAGTGATTCATCTGACCAACAAAAGAAATCCGCGTATATCCACATACAGTATCCATGGTATCCCGCTGAAATCCACTGTATCCGCTAAATACCTAGGAGTTACGATCATACTCACCCTTAACTGGAAAACCAACATTGACAACACAACAAAGAACGCTAACTCCACCCTATCCTTTCTCCAGAGAAATATTTCTGCATGTCCACCAGATATTAAATCAATAGCATTCAAGACATACGTACGGCCCATAGTGGAATATGCATCATCCGTCTGGTCGCCCAACCTTGAATCACACATACATCAACTTGAGATGGTACAGCGTCGAGCGGCCAGGTTCGTGAAACAAGACTACCAAGTAACAAGTTCTGTGACCAACATGCTTCAAGGTCTTCATTGGGACACACTTCAACATAGACGTGACATAGCAAGATAACTATGCTATACAAAATCCACAACGGCCTAGTCGATGCTGCACCCACTCCTCCACTCCGCCTCTCAAGATCTTCCAGATTACACGATCAACAATCCACCCAGATATCTTGCTCTAAATCCGCCTATCAATCCAGCTTCTTCCCTGCGACCATTGTCCTGTGGAACCACCTACCACAACATGCTGTGAGCCAGCCAACACTCGAATGTTTCAAGACCGCTATTGCTGGCATCAGCACCCTGTAGACGCCACTGTCCGTTTTTAATCAGTTTTTATCCAATGTACATAGTAGACTTTTAGATATACATAGTCCACCAGGCAGTTGCGCATGAGTTTTAAACCGAATCGCGAGTATACTCTTCGCAGAGTGAGGCGATAACTGAAGATGATGATTAAGGTAAGAAGTAAGTTCATCATGAATATCGATTAGATAAACTGTTATAATTGCAAATGGACAGAAGAAGGCCATGACAGAAACTGTAGAACCATATCCGTATTATATGATAAGCAAACTGAGCAGACCCTGGTAAGACAGTTCCTATAGGAGCCGTCTGATTTGGGTCTACTCTGTTTGCAGAGGCGTAGAAAGTAAAGTAAAAAGCACCTAGTTATAGTCTACTTTCAGTCCGAATGACCGTTCAGCCTACTGTACATTTACTCCCCAGGTCAATGAGTCATTCGCCTACAACATTGAGCACTGCTAACATACATGTATGGCGCAATCATGCAGCTGCAGTACCGGCTAGTGGCCCTCATAGGTACCCATTTTAACCCCCTGGGTGGAGAAGAGGTGTCGACGGGAGACACTGAAAATCGTCTCTGAAATTTCCGGGAGGCACCGAGATTTGAACCCCGGACCTCCGGATTGATAGTTAAGCGCGTTAGCACTAGACCAGCGCACACCACAGAAAGACGTATTTATGGAATAAAGGGTTAATATGACTAGCATTTGAAGCAGGGCTGGCACTCGGCTCAAACGCAGAGTAACCGTGCATCTCGTCTGGATTCGATCTGATTACTAGGACCCGGGGTTAAAAACTTGAGGAGTGGGGTTTTAAAGCTGGGCCAGTAGACGAGGTAGTGGCTCAGTTCATATTTATTAGTAGTTGCCAAAGTTTTAGGCCTAGAAATAACTGTAAATGAGCATTCAGTCATACAATCACCATATCACATCTGCACGTGATAAAATAAACAGTACTGCGATGGCCATCACAATAGATATCACAGTTGTCCTGCTCCTTCCCCGCCCGCTCTACAATTGAGGTTAAACTGCAAATTTAGGATCAGTTTAATTGATACCTTTAAAGAGTGATGATAGGTAATTGTCAAATTGTACAACTTCGTCATTACACCGGGTTACTCAGCATTGGATCCGAGTGCCAGCTCTGCTTCAAATGCTATTCATATCATGAATAACGGATTAACCCTTTATTCCATAAATACGTCTTTCTACGCCTATGCAAACAGAGTAGACCCAGATCAGACGGATCCTATAGGAACTGTCTCACCAGGGTCTGCTCTGTTTGCTTATCATATAATACAGATATGGTTCTACAGTTTCTGCCATGGCCAAAAGTTCTTACCAAATATTCATGGAGTAAAGGGTTTAGGTTTTAAAACGACTGTCAGACTATAAAACTGTTCAAAGTGCTATTGAAAACGAGAGAATATGCTTTATTAACATGTTTTCGTAGTGATCGTGAGCAGAAAAAAAGTTTTAAATGTATAAACAACTTGTTTTCATTCATAAGTAGTGAATTGAACAGCTTTTGGAAGTATAAAAAAAAGAAAAACCTTCTACAGCATCCGGTATTCCCAGGCGGTCACCCATCCAAGTACTAACCGGACTCGACATTGCAGAACTTAGGTGATCGGAAGAGAACCGAATAAACTATCGTGGATGCAGGGTATGCTAAGACTCACCGTCCAATCAATTAATCTTATTCATATTCATGATGAACTTATTCTTACCTATATATACAATAAATATATTTAACGTGTTGCAAAATTAATATATTCATTGTATAATTATATATATATATATGTGTGTGTGTGTGTGTGTGTGTGTGTGTGTATTGTATAAAATATATATTAATTGTATAATTTTATATATTTATTGTATATTTTATATATTTATTGTATAAAATATATATTTATTGTACATGTATATGCTTTATATTTATTGTATATTTATATATGTATTGTATAAAATATATATTTATTGTATAAAAGATATATGTATATTCAATAAATATATAAAATTATACAATAAATATATATTTTATAGAATAAATATATAAAATATACAATAAATATATAAAATTATGCAATAAATATATACAATTACATTTATACATAGCTTTATGCGTAACTTTGTCCTTCATTAAGCTATCACCTATTTGACCAATGTTTCAAACTCGCTGTACAGAATCCTTTCCAACGATATGCTACATTAGATTAGATCGCATTAGGATCCGGACAACTCGTCACGAAAGTGGGTTGGTTAACAAAATTGAAAAATTAAAAGAAGAAATAATTGACTCCATAACTACGTGTAGTCTCACAGACGAGAAGGCAAAAAACTTGTAGTCTTCCTCAGATCTCGAGAGACAACCAACAAGATTGGCTATAAAACGTTCGGTCTTTTGGCAGTTAGTAGCCAGTTACCAACTCATGGTGGTGGTATACAGCACATGCGGCATATATTATATAGCTATGAACCTTTACCGTACTATTTGTTTACCTGATGAATGTGAGAAAATAATCACTCCATGAATAGTAGTTATATTATTCTTATAATGGCATACTTATAAACACGTGGTATTTTAGCTCAGGCAGAAACTGTAGAAACAGATCTTTAATATACCATGAGCAAACAGAGTAGACCCTGCTCAGACGGCTCCTATAGGAGTCTTCTGATCTGGGTCTACTTTTTATACCCCCTCAACGAAGTTTTTTTTTTTTTGGGGGGGGGTACTGGAATCAGGTTGTCCGTCTGTCTGTCCGTCCGTCCGTCCGTGTGTCCGTCCGTCTGTCCATCTGTCCGTCAGTGGACACAATTTTGTCCGGCCTTCTTCTTCTACAGTTTTGCTTCAATTTTGTTGAAACTTCATGTATAGCTATATGACCATATAAACCTGTGCACCGCATAGTTCCATTATGATCGGATCATTACTTCAGGAGTTATCTCACCCTTTTAGTCTCCTACCAATGTTTTCCGATTTCTGGACTTTTTATGGAAGTGACTGGAGATATCAACTCTATATTTAGTACAAAGCTGAATCTAGATAAGTTACAGCTTATGTTCTAATCTCGGTCCGGTTGAATAATTATTATTTCCAGAGTTATTGCCCTTGAACTTCAAATTTTTTCTTCAAATTTTGAACTTTCCATACTTTTTTGAAAGTGGTTTGAAAGTTTAACTTTATTTTTTGCATAAAGCTAAATCTATATGATTTACAGCTTAATTCCCAATCTCAGTCTGGTTGAATAATTGTTGCCAGAGTTATGGCCCTTGAACTTAAGTTTTTTTAAAAGGTACCTATTTGTTTAGAACTTTGGAGTTGACACTTCACAAAAATAAACAAAGCTGCTTGAACTTATTGGATGATATTGTCTGGCAGCAGCCATAACACTTCTTTGAATTTGAACAACAGACTTATCTCCCTTTTTGGACTTGACAATATTTGGTAAAAGTTGCTTATTTATGTTTGTGATTGATCTTGGATTGAATATTACATGTTAGAAGTGATATATTTGAATCAATAAGTATGATATACAGGTTTTTGTATGAATGTGCAGCTCATAAGTGCTTTTCATTAAATTGTGACAGAGTTCAACCGGTTAGGGACCATGGCATTGCTTTCAAGTTTATGCTTCCATATCTTAGTACACATGTACTTACAATATGAGAAAAATATGTTGTGTGGATAAAACCTCATGAAAGGGTCTTATTTCTCTGAATTCTGAATTATTATTCATTTTTCTTTATTACTGAACATCTTGTCATTTTTATTACATAAATTGGGTTGGGTAATGTATTGTTTTTAAATATCTTCATGTTTCTGTATTTACATATGTTGAGATTGATGATAGGTGTTCTGACAAGCAGCCAGGTGGGGTATTCGTTAGCCTGTGGCTTACAGTTCTAGTTTGCAAATGCGTGAACAGATGTTTATATGAAAGGAAAAAGGTCAAAATGCATATGTAATTACTATGAAAAAGATAGGAATCAGCCATGTAACACACAAAGTGTAGAGCATTACAGAACTTTTTAGGAAATTTAAGTAGATCAATGTAAAATATTTACTATAAGTTAATATTTCTTCACCAAATCCTATGTTTTTGCTAGATCAAATTTAATTAGAAATATGCAATAAATGTAGACCTCTATGAGGTCTAGCGATTACGCAATAGTTTCTCCGCCTTGCTTTAACATATCAATGCAACGTATCAGTGTAGTATGATTTATTGCAAGATTTCATTAGTATTCACTAAAAACTATTTCAATAATAAAAAAATGGCTCGTTTTTGTTTCGAAGAAACTGTATAACATATTTATTGTATCTCAAACAAATGATCAGACATGATTTACTCTGGATCTACTCTATTTGCAGTGGGCGAGAGCATGTTTCAGCTAGGATTTGAACCAGACAGTATATTTCATCATATCTGTTTCAGATTCAAGCTGTTTCCGTTAAACTAATAAACTATCACTCTGAAAACTGTTATATATTTTTATTACCACTACTATTGAACACTGACGTAAATTACCGCAAAAGCTAGATCCAAATTATCGCATGTATCAGTTCTGCCTACATTTTTGACTAGGCAGCATTTTTATAAAAGTAAAAAGAAACATCATCAATATTCCCAAACATTGTAATGAAAAGAACTGTATTAGCAAATTTATTACTTCAGCTTGATAAATATCAGATTTTAAGAATGCAATATTGCTTGGGATTTTAATCTCGTTATATAACTCTGTATAGAGTCTTTATAGAGTCAATGTATTAGATAGCGGGTTTAAATGTCCCCGACCTATCATTTAGATTGTTTATATGTTTAGAGATCATTAATATAAATTCAACATATATATTAAAATACATTTATATCATTTTTTTCTGAACACATATATTGAAGATTTTTAGGATAGCATAACTCGATGATTTTCACGAACGTTCTTGATTCCGGTAATCGTCTCAAAACCTTATCAGTCTTCGTATTGATTTAAGTGTCTATCATGTATGTGTGCGTTTAGGTAAAATAATGTGCTTGAAACGACGATCAGAATACAGTCACGTATTATTATGCAAACAACCATATAGTCACCATACTACAAAGCCCCATTTGGTTTTTGACCCCATGCGTTCCAAATGTCTCTCCTTGGTTATATCAGTACCCAAGGTTCCGAACCTTACATTAGAGTGAAACCCGGATCCGGAAGTGCTAGGTAAAAAATCGACCGCAATCGATATAATTTGTCAAAAGAAGCATTTTTCTGATAACACTGTTCATGGATCTCGAGTTACATTGAGATAGAATTAAACATGAAATGATTTTCAGCCTCGATCACGTCATTATTTATCCGAGCTAAACTAACATGACATATCTCGTCACGAGAAACACTTTTGCATTATATTGCATTTTATTTTTCCATCTATCTCCATTGCAAGGTAAAACGCGACGACAATCGATAGAGCTTGTTAAAAGAAGCATATTTGCTGTTGATATACTAATTTTCTGTCTCCTATTACTCCTCAGTTAGATTGGTTCAATACAGGACCACAAATGGTTTTCCGCTTCATTCTCGGCTGTTTTTCAGAGCAAGGAAAACATGACCTTGTCGTGACAAACGACATTAAAATCTATTTAGAATTTCCAACTTCTTTTTCAAAAGTTTGACGATTTTAATATTTCTATTTGAATACCCTATCCACTTTTCCGGGAATAATGGCCGTGTTGTCGCGATCCAAATGCGACCAAACACAGACTTGTAGCATCGTTGGAAATATCTCGGTACAAATAGTTGAAACCTTGTTTAAATGGACAATCTATCTGAATACAGGTTGATTGTATTACCTTGGTTGTGTTAGAGCCTTATAGCTCAGATTTTCTCTTATTACAAGATACAGGAAAGATATAGAATATAATTATATGTAAGAACCAAAGTTGTTCATTACTGGCTATTAAATTGATATCAAGATTTCGAATTTCAGACCTAAACATCTTGCATTAATGTGAAAAACTTGAAACGGAAATGCTAGGTAAAAAACGCGACGACCATCGATAAAATATATCATATTTGCTAATGACATTATTTTTCTTATCTCCTATGGTTTCTCAGATACCTGCTCGAAATTTGTCCGGAAATGGTTTTCGGCCTCGTTCTCTGCTATGATTCGTCAGAGCCTAGAAAACATATCAATCGGTAAACCTCGTCATGCCATACAATTTTACAGTTGTTTCCATATCCAATATACTGCATTACTTTTGACCTTCATTAAGCTATCACATGCCTTACATGCCCATATTTAGACCTCATTTAATGTCCACTTAAGATAGGTTGTACTGAACACTAAATTTGCTAGTCCATAACTAAGGCTCAATTTGTATATTTCCTGACCCATGGGAAACACAACAGACCAGCATGTTTTGTATTGTTGTTATGCAAATCAGTAAAACCCCTCTAAACTGGATTTCTAGTAGATAATGAATTTAGATAATTTTAGACAGGTCGCTACTTAATGCAGGATGAAAGTCATGCAGAAAGCTCCTCTAGGAGCTCCTCTGGGAGCTTTCTGCATGACATTCAACCGGCATTAAGCTGCCACTTGCCTCTAAGACCAATATTTTTACTAAGTTTAACGTCCGGTTTAGAGGGTTTTAACTGTAATTCGATATACTTGAGTTAACTCGGCAGACTATGATTAATCTAGGAAGGGATAATGTCGGTTACAGTGCACCCTCCCTAAAACGGCCCTCTCAATAACGATTCCCTCCTTACAACAACGTATGTCATTGTTTCCGAAACAACAAGGCTCCAGAAACAACCTTTTATCCATCGTATTTTCTTTATGCCTCCATCAAACCCTATGTTGTGACCACTCTTTAGATTCGTCACTTTGTGACGATTCTAAAGAGTGGTCACAACATAGGGTTTGATTGAGGCATAACGGTTTTAGTTCTCGAAATACACCATATCTGGGGATCTGCAAACAAGCTAATTATGTTTGATTTTTTATTTCCCCTCCCTATAACAACTCCCTCTGAACAACACATACAATATTCGTATCCCAAAGGGTGTCGTTGTAGATAGGGAGCACTGTACCATTGAATTAACAAGCCGAATGCAAACCGAAATTCATTAGATTCCAGACTATTTGGCATTCGGCCTATAGTTTATCAAATAAATGAACGAATGGGACATACATTTACACAGAATGATAAGGGTTATATAATGGGATAAATTCTATTGTCACGAACTAGTGATGTAAGCATGATATAAACTATAGTCTAACACTGTAATAAACAGCGATCTTAACTGAACAAGCTCATTTTCTCTGGTCATAATGTCTAGACAATTAGCTCTGCGTATTAACATCACCGCTTAAATTCATTCCTACACGAACGCCATTTCTCTCCATCCACAGGTGTCCGTTGCACACGTTTTTGTGCAATTAATATATGTGTGGGAACTCATACTACATTTATGTCAAACCTGTCCAATATCTAATATCAAGCATAATACAACATACCAAGTATATAATATAGTTGTCAAACCATCTTTTTTAATAACTTAACAATTAACTGTGGTATTAACCCTTAGCCTGCTATTAAAATGAGGTCTGCGTAAGCTCGGATCTGTTGCCGTTGTCACTTACTTCTGATTCGTTCAAGCTATTGAGATACTATTGACAGCGCGTCAAACGACGTGGATCTTGATGAGGCGCCGAGTAACTCGCCGAGTAACTCGGTGTTTCATCAGGATCAGCGGTGTTTGTCACTTATCCAAGAGAATTCAAACCCTTGAACGAATCGTAACTAAGTAGACATGATTACAGATCAGTGTTTAACCAGGTATCATGTTTAACCAGGTATCATGTTTAAAGCCGACAAAGCGGTAAGTTCCAATCGGATCGCAATTCATCCATAGGGTTAATACCATTTCAACCACTGTGTACAATTCTCATGCGTTACATTTCCAAATTTTTTAATTTGGTAAATTGTTTCTCTGCCAGGTATTGTGATCTTAACTTATTTTGTAAATACCAAAACTAATCAAAGCATAGCACAGATGTGTGTATCATCTGGTCCTTTCTGCAACGCATATAACGTCTGACTACATGTGTTATACACAGGTATCCTACTGACGCCTGTTGACGCCTCTGTAAGATTCGTTTTTGAAACCATTGTGATAAGTAGAGCCTTTGATCCATAGGAGCAAAGGTTCAATTTATCACATTCGTTTCAAAACTATATAATTCTGTTTTTCTAGTGACTGCTCCTATTCAATAGATTTATTCAAAGAATTCAGTCTAAAAGTAGTCTAGGAGAGAATATGTTAATACTTACAGCGATGAATTTTCAAATGAACTATTCTAGATTTCAAATATGTCAAGCTTATGGTTAATGTATAGGGATTTTAAAATATAAGGGTAACGCATGACACACATTATATGCCCTAATGAGAGGGCTCATCTAGGGACCCTCTCAACTTGGTCTACATACTTCGCAAAGGACATTAGTGACTCATGTCGCGGACTATAAGGTGAAGCTTATGGTGAATATTAATGGTTTTATTTTTTAAAGAAAAGTGTAACATGACAAACATTGCAGACCCGGATGAGAGGGGTCCTCTAGGAGCCCTCTCATCTGGGTCTACATTGTTAGCAAAGGACATTAGTGACTTGTGTCCCGCACTTTAAGGGTTGACCATTCCAACGCTGAGACAAACTTACTAGAGCATTTTGAATGACAAACTGTGTAGATCCTTATCAGAGGGCTAATCTAGGAAGCTTCTGCTCTGGGTCTACACTGTTTGCAAAATGACAGTGCATGCGTGCCCCACATTCAAACTATTAATACAGAACAAGACGTACATGCCGAAAACCCAGTAGTCTTTAGTTCTGCATTATGCCGCAGTCTGCTTCAAAGGGTCCTACTGTTTATTCATTAATCTAAGTTAACCATAAGCAGTATTTCCATGACACCCGATTTCGGTTCACTATTTGTATATATTCGACATTTCTGTTACCGTGTCATGACTATGTATTCTTCTGTAAGAGAAAAACATTACAAAACATACACACGGCAATACAGAATACCCCCTCTAAACCGAACATTAAATTCAGTATATACATTTTTGGAGTAGGCAGTTTAGTGCATGAGGAAAGGTATGCAGAAAGCACCTCTAGGATCTTTCTGTGTACTGTTCATCCTGCATTAAGCAGTCGCCTGCCTAAAAGTACCTCACGTCTTCTCAACTACAATTCCGGTTAAGAGGGGTTTTACTGTATTTGCAGTATGCAAGAAGATACACGCACTACTAGAAGTTACTTCCCCAGGCAATCGTGTTATTGGATTATCTATACATTGTTATAGTTTTAGATCTACAGAAGTACATGAAGTGAAATGAATTTTAACCATCCTTCCCCCTATATATGGTTTTTATTCCACACTATTACACACATCGTGTTTGTGGTAAAATTCTAAATAATTGATTAAAACTAAGACAGTTTAGGCTGCTTATATTAGTGAGCAGAAACTTCACAGGAGCCAAAGACTCCAACCGTACACTGAATAAATATATTTGGTACCATATTTTGCTGGGAATAGTCTGCCAGGTCTGTAGATATATTAGATGAGGTGTATCTCCTGATAGAGTAAACACTTTAAAAATGCACTGCAAGATAAAGCAAGTTGATTGCTATTAATGTACCAAATCCGTCGTAAAGAAGCCGAGCAAAAGAGCAAAAACTTTATTGCAGATGTTTTTAAGCAAAATGCGTGGGATAAATGGATAATAACTTTAAATAGCGGAGATGAAAGAGGGATAAAAGTCACTATCACTTTACAACGTCGTTGCAACGCAACTAAATGGCATCCAAACACGCTTTAAATTTGTATGAGTAAAAATCACAGAGTGAATTCAACTGATTCCGCTTTAAGGTTTGTAGATAACTAATTATAAAGCAGTGTTATTTTAAGTGATTTAATCTAAAATCTGGATCCAGAGCTAGATTATTTCGCTTCTGTCATTTTTATTTTGTTGGTCAAATATCAATTCATATGCGTCATTCATTTTATTCTCAGCTTCGTCAGAGCCATATCAGGTACTGACATGCTGTTATCTAAACTCCATTTGCACATATCTGCTACGTTATTTATATGATGTCATCCGGTCATTATTTTGTAAAGACAGGATAGTTATTCATCAGAAATTTCGAATATTGTGACGATTTCATTTAAACCTTTGAATGTGGCAAACGAGTGAACCGTCATTTATAAACAGTGTAGACCCAGATCAGAGGGAAGAGAAATGAGCCCGCAGATCACTGTTGATCATTCGAAATCTTCTCTCAAACTTTACCCTTTCACTTTTAAGAAGTTCATGTTGCATTGCTATACAATACACGAGCCCCCCCACCGGATTAAAAAAAATCCCTCCCCCAACCCACCCACCCATGATGTACTTGACCATTGTTTATACATGACCAGCCTGAATGGTATTTGTAAAAATCATAAGAAAGACATATGAAAAAGGGGGAATAACTCCAAATAAATTGATGCTAAGGTAATGACCCTTGTGCATGACGCTTTCTCTCACCATACTTGTTCCATATGTGAAGTTTCAAATCAATTGAACCAGTAAATAAAGTGCTATTGTCCGGACAAGAAGATATGAAAAAGGGGAATAACTCGAAAAAATTAACGCTATAGTTATGGTCCTTGTGCATGACATTTTCTCTCATCATGATTGTTACATGTGTGAAGTTGTAATGAATTTGGCCTACCCTTGTAGGAGATATGGCCCGGACACAAAGCATGACAGAGCGACAGAACATGGACATATAAAAAGGGAATAACTCCAAAAATATTGATGCTAGAGTTATGGCCTTTGTAAATGACATTTCCTCTCATCATGCTTGTTCAATATGTGAAGTTTCAAATTATTGAACCAGTAGATAAAGAGTTATTGTCCAGACATGAAAATATGAAAAAGGGAAATAACTCCAAAAATGTTTATGATAGAGTTATAGCCCTTGTGCATGACATTTCTTCTCAGCATGCTTGTTACATGTGTGAAGTTCTAATGAATTTGGTCTTCCCTTGTAGGAGATGTGGCCCGGACACAAAGCGTGACAGAGCGACAGAGCATGAAAATATAAAAAGGGAAATAACTCTTAAGATATTAGTGCTAGAGTTATGACCTTTGTAAATGACACTTTCTCTTATCATGCTTATTCCATGTGTGAAGTTTCAAATTAATTGAACCAGTAGATAAAGAGTTATTGTCCGGACAAGAAAATATGAAAAAGGGGAATAACTCCAAAAATATTGATGCTAGAGTTATAGCCCTTGTGCATGACACTTCCTCTCATCATGCTTGTTCCATGTGCGAAGTTCTAATGAATTTGGCCTACCCTTGAGATATGACCCGGGCAAGAAGCGTGACGGACGGACAGACGGAGAGACAGACAGACGGACGGACGGAATCGAGCAAACCTAAAGTCCCCCAACCGGTAACCGGTTGGGGACTAATAATTGCTCATGAACATACTCAGTAAAACCGAACTGCATGTTTCTCTTTTCGCATTGCTGCTTTTGCTTTTAAAGGATTACCTTTCAGAATGTATGCACTTCAAACCAGTAGGTGTTACGAGCGTAAGTGCGTTTGTGGTGGCCGTAAAGAAGTCGCATCGTACTTCATTCTCAGTGATGGCATATTCTCTGGTCCTTCGGGATCATCAGTTTCAATACTTTTAGTAATGAAAAATGAACACCGCTTACGCCGTTGTTATGTGGCGTAAGCAGTATTCCGATTTTAATAACTACTCGTGAACAGACAGAGTCCGTATTTTATTTTGTTATTGCTGTTTTCGCTTTCGGAGGATCTCCTACTTTCAGAATTTATAATACGGAACCCATTGGAGACAGTATCTCGAAACAATGTAATTCTGGTACAGTACAATGTATAAATAATACTCTAAGAAATGTATTTGCAACTATGACTTTCATGACTACTATGCTAAATGTATATTTTACCAGTTTGCAGGAATCGAGTTTACCAACATTGTCAGAGATCCCACCTTCAAGCGTCATTTTTCTGCCTGTATACAAGGACACATGCATCGCATAGTATGACTGAATCTTGACATAGAAATGAGCCGTCGGTGAATGCTTATGTGCAATGTTGGGGGTGGGGTGGGGGTAATGCGATTATAAGCAGTTTTGATATAGAGGGTGGAATCATGGCAAAAGATGGTTTTCATGACGTTTTGTCGTCACTGTCTTTGCTACACATGGAAAGCCTTCTGAAAGATATAACAAATTTGAAAACCGTCAAATAAGTACAACTTCAGAATTTAACCCTTCGCTTGCTATTCACGTCAATATACCTACCTGTAAATAGTGAAGACCGTGATGAGACAGGTCCTGCAGGAGCTGTCTCATCAGGGTCTGCACTATTTGCAAGTTGATTGTGCAACCAGTGCACTCCACAGCAGTGAATGCACAGCGAAATATTTGTACACAGTGAAGATATATGTAATTATACAACAGGGCATGGGTAAAGAAGGAGAAATGTATTTTAAAATTCAGCAAGCGAAGGGTTAAGAGCAAACTTATCGGTCCATACAGTCCCATATGCATTGCCCTGAAGGTGGCGCCCATTTCAGTCGATCTAATGGGATTCAGATACAAAACACTTTGGAAACTACTCCTTTCATGGATATCAAGATCAGATGTATAATTGCAACTGACTTTAGAAGCAACATTATGTTGACATTATGTTGGATAACTTTAAAAAATGATGTTAACTGTTACTTGAGGTTCATGATAAAATAATGCCTTTCATCACAGGTCTTGTTTTGTATTTAAATATAATGTGTTCATTGTAAATAAAATGCCATTTCTTTTATAATTCTCTATTCATTATTATTTACCTGTCATAGGAGCTTTATTTATAATTATGTTATTTACATATACTTTGATACTGATTTGTATAGAAAAATGTAGACCCTAATCGGAAGAGCCCTCTGATCTGGATCTACACGGGTTGCCTATGCCCCATATAGTGAAACACGGGTGTTTTAAGCACTGCGTTTTATCCTTCTTATATAATATAATATACATTGGAAGCTTCATGTTTACTTCTATCCTGCATTAATCAATATCTGGGCTTCCATACATTCTATAAAATTGTTTTGTATGTACTTAAGTAGCTATAACCTATAGTATCCTAACAATTTAAGTTGGCTGAGTAGTTGCCTTTCAAGATAGAGCATCGTTATTATTATTATACCACATTTATATAGCGCTCTTTTCACACAGGATATGTGCGTTCACATGAATAAATTACATATACAAATCTGACTATACTCAATGCAAATACAATAATAAAACAAATTATATTTAATAAATAGATATCGATAAGCATAATAAAATTGTAATTGCAACCTTTATAAACGCCCAGTATGCAACCCTCTCCAGACAAACACTATGCAACCCACTGTGGCAAGGAATCTGTACACAAAGGATAACACTTATTGTCGAGCCCGCTTGCGGTGAGCTCGACATAGTCGCAACAATGTCTGCACATGGTGGGTGTATGTTAGTGCATCTGTCCGTGCGTCATACAGTGCGTACGTGCGTCCGTCCGGTCTTGTCCGGGCTCTAACTCAGAACTCCATTGATGGATTCTGAAAGGACTAGGCATAAATGTTCCTCTAGAAGATACGGTGTGTCGCGCGAAAAGATCCGGTCAGAAACCTAAAGGTCAAAGTCATACTTAGAGGTAAAAGGTCAAAATCTTGTATTTTTTGCTTGTCCGGTCTCTAACTGAGACCTCCATGCATGGATTGTGAAATGACTAGGCGTTAATGTTCCTTTAAAAGGTACGGTGTGTCGCGTCCAAAATTCAGGTCAATAACTGAAAAATCCATGGATTGATTGTAAAATGAATATATGTATAAATGTTTCTCTAGAAGCTACAGCGTGTCGCATGCAAAACTAGGGTCTGCGGCTGATAGGTCAAGGTCATACTTAGATGTCGGAGATCAAAACATGCATTTTTGCTTGTCCTCGCTCTAACTAAGAACTCTATGAATGGATTGTGAAATGACTAGGCATAAATGTTCCTCTAGAAGATACAGCTTGCCGCGTGCAAAATACCAGGTCAGGATACTATTTCTTTGAGACAGTCCTCAACTCGCGATTAAGCTTCTTGTTGACAGGAAATGTCCTTGAGCTTAAAGATCAGGTATAAGTGTGAGTCATCGGCATAAAAATGGTGGTCCAGTCCGTGGTTTTTGCAGATTAAGCCGACAGGATTTGTGTATATTATGTAGTGTTTTGGTCCTATGACCGATCCATGTGGAACGTTGTATTTTATGTAAACTGGGGTGGACAATTCTCCATCTACTGAGCATAAATAATAAATCATTCATGAGAAAAAAGGTAAACGTTTTAGAAGTGTGTAGTTTTGCAACCATTGTGATAAATAGAGCATTGTTCCTTAGGAACAAATGCTCTATTTATCACAATGGTCAGTATAACGAAATGGGTTAAGCTGAACACGGGAAATCTAAAAACATTCTGAATGAATCCGAAGGATGTAATGGACTTCAACTGGAATGCAACTGCAAACAAAGAAACGCCTTCTCCACACCAGTGCGTGCCATCTCCACACCAGTGTCTGACATTGCGTGCATTTCTGTGGAGTTTAAGTAATAAAGAACGGTAATACAGAATATTACCTACTGTCCCTACAGCTTACACGTCTAGACTGTCAATCTACATTAGTGAAGCTGGCAAAATACTCGAAAGGTTTAAGAACCTAATTAAACAACTATATCCCAACGTCACGCAACACAAGCTCGTCACGTCATCCGTTAACATAAAAGGGTCGGAAATGAGACATTACATTGATAGTGTTCGTGTTCGAATAACCCAAAAGCTGGCGCACCTGCCTGTCCCTGAGCTGAGTCCCGGATCAACACACTTTGTGAGAAGGACTGGACAGTGGTTATCTATTTTGGACATGTGGAATTTTCTTTTGAATCCTCATTATATTATGCAGCAAAACAAAAATGTTGCAGCTTACGTCTCCTGTCTTTAAACAATTAAAGTACACTAAAACCCCTCTAAACCGGACGTTCAATTTAGTATAAATATCGGTCTTGAAGACAACAGGTGGCAGCTTAATGTGTGGTGAAAGTGATGCAGATAACTCCTCTAGGAGCTTTCTACGTGGATTTCACCCTGCATTAAGCAGCCACCCGTCTAAAAAGTGTCTAAATTCCTCTCTTCCAGAATTCCGGTTTAGATGGATTCTACTGTATGTGATGTTTTACTGTATCGCTGTATGTACCAACGAAAGCGGGGATACTTGAAACATTGGATCGACATTTCAACTGTAATCCCCGTACGATTTCTTTGAATAAAGTTTAATCTGTATTATCATGCAGTAAAATTTGTCTACCTAAACTCCAATCTGTTGCCTTTATACTTATTGCCATTTATTTCAAGGTTTTATGACACTAAAGAACGTAAGACTGATTGGATCCTGTGGCATCTCAATTGGATCCAAACTGTTTAAAATTAACCACCGGGTCGCGCTCAGTGCATTATAGTTTAAGCCAAATTTGCTATATGTTACGCAAGTCTTTTTTCAGAGAATACGAAACTTTGTATGAAGAACTAGTGTCTGTATATTATCTACGTACATGTATTTAACATTTAAAATTATGTCCGAGTTTTATAGCTGCCTCTATTAACATATGGAGCTGGTTAAATGTTTAAAATTATAATCGTCCACAATGAAGGTAAATATGACAAGTACCAGAAGATCGCAAATATATAGCAAAATGCAAATAGTGAAACTAAGTTGCTTTTTCTCACTATTTCTTCACAAAATACAATCAAGTATTAACGTATAGTTCGATTTTGACCCGTGAGCTGTGACCTTTAGGAAGAGTCCACCCGTAGAGGTAAAACATGTCACAAACCACGTATTTGTTCCTGTAGTTATTCAGACATGTAATAAGCATATATATACTATTACTTCACGGTTACTACGAGCTTCTTGTGGCAATCAGTGTCCACTTACCCATAAATTAGAATGGTTGCAACTTCTATAAATAGAAAAGTGCAGTCACGGCTCAGCGCTCAAAATCGAACTATAGTCTTCAAAAAACAACAATTGTCTCTCTTGGCAAAAACCACACCGCTTTATTAGCTCACCTGAACAAAGCTCAGGGTGAGCTTTTGGTATACTTGAATGTCCGTCGTGCATCGTCAACAATTTGCTTGTGAACACTCTAGTGGTCACAATTTTAATCTAATGTTCTTGAAACTTGGTCAGAATGATTATCTTGATAAAATCTCGGACGAGTTCGAAAGTGGGTTATGTGGGGTTAAAAACTAGGTCACTAGGTCAAATGGTAGAAAAACCTTGTGAACACTCTAGAGGTCACATTTTTAGCATAGTCTTCATGAAACTTGGTCAGAATGATTGTCTTGATAAAATATCGGACGAGTTTGAAAGTGGGTCACGTGGGCTTTAAAAGTAGGTCACTAGGTCAAATAGTAGGAAAACCTTGTAAACACTCTAGAGGTCACATTTTTAGCCCAATCTCCATGAAACTTTGTCAGAATAATTGTCTTAATAAAATATCAGATGAGTTTGAAAGTGGGTCATGTGGGGTTTGAAATAAGGTCAAATAGTAGGAAAACCTTGTGAACACTGTATAGGTCACATATGTGGCCAAATATTCATGAAACTTGATCAGACTGATAGTTTTGATAAGATCTTGGAGGAGTTTGAAAGTGTGTCACATGGGGATAAAAACTAGGTCACTAGGTCATACAGTAGAAAAAAATTTGTGAACATTTAAGAGGTCACATTTTTAGCCAAATCTTCATGAAACTTGGTCAGAATGAATGTCTTGATAAAATCTCGGACAAGTTCGAAAGTGGGTAAAGTGGAGTTAAAAACTAGGTCACTAGGTCAAACAGTAGAAAAACCTTGTGAAAACTCTAGTGGTCACATTTTTTGTCCAATCTTCATGAAATTTAGTCATTATGATTGTCTTGATAAAATCTCAAACGAAAATGTGTTGTGTGGGGAGTTAAAAACTAGGCCACTATGTTGAATAGTAGGAAAACCTTGCGAACACTCTAGAGGTCACATTTATAGCCAAATCTTCATGAATATTGGCCAGAATGATTGTCCTAATAAAATCTTGGACACGTTTGAAAGTGGGTTATATGAGGTCACTGGGTCATATCTTAGAAAAAATTAGTGTACACTCCAGTCTTCCTCAAACTTGCTCAGAGTGTTTGTCTTGGTGATATCAAGGTTGAGTGTGATCATGGGTTGGGTGTGAATAAAAAGTAGGTCACTTGGTCAAATCTTAGAACAATTACTCTAGAGGGCACATTTTTAGCCCAATCTTTATTTGTCAGAATCATTGTCTTGATAAAATCATTGTACTAAATCTTTGAAAATCTTGTTCTGTAGAACCACTGCTCATGATCCACTATCAACATTGTTCAAATATTGTCCCTAAAGTCAACATTTGCCCTACCTATGGACTACCCAGCAATAATCTTAAATCTATGGTAATCAGGTGAGCGATTAAGGGCCATCTTGACCCTCTTGTTAATTATTTCCTTATGTTTTTTCTCGCTATATTAAAATCTCGTTTATTGCAGTAATGTGATGAATTTCACCACTATTATTATTTCTACCATGAATATTAATGGAGAAAGGTAAAGTATAGTAGCCAACTGTTACATAACAACATTTCGTATGACCGAATTGTGTACAGAAAAACCGCGCTAAACCAACCACATTACTTTTTCATAATGTAATCTTTTAAAAGCTAGCAGTTGTTTACATCAGGGGGAAATTCATTTGAAAAGATCCTTTCTTCATTACCCAAATACTAAAATCGTCATTTCTCCACCGAATCCTATACTGTAACCACTCTATAGACTCGTGGTCGCAGTATGGGTTTGGGTGGAGACATAAAGGTGCTATTCTTGAACATGTATAGTTTTACGCATCTTATCTGTGCCGGGTTTACATCCATGCGATTTTACGGTAGGTGTTTGATTACTGTTTGGAAGTGTTCTATGACTGCTGATAACGTTGCTAGGTTACATGTGACAGTAAACAATGTCCTTTCCTTCACTAGAAACATACATGATGTATTGATATTCATAGCACAAACTTCAAGTGGAGACCAAACTCATCAACAACATTTAAACGTGCACAACGGCATTTGGTTTTATGCCATCTACAAAATGGCCAGATTAGTATTAATTAAAGGTGTAGTTCTTGAAATTGACTGTTAAAGATTATGAAATCTAAAGAATAGAAAGAAACAAAATCGATTAAGTCTTTCGGATTGTTCAGCTATTGGCTAAATACTGTCACTGCAATCATTACTATATCAGACACATGAGTAATTCATATATAAATTTGGAAGTTGACATTTTTGCATATTATGCTGTGACTCCGGCAACATTTATGGACTTCTGGGTCCATGTTTTGTAATTGTAAGGTAATGCTAGTGGATATTCTCCTGCCATTTATGATCTAAGCAAGCAGTTTTGATCCATTTTAAACCCCGGTAGACATGCCAGGAAGTGAGCAGATACCGTCTAAGAGGTGGAAGAGCAGGTTCTATTAGGTAAAGGGTTACAACGACCCATTCGTTTTACATTATTAGTTATACAGATCATTGGCGGGCTATCAGACTTTTTATTCCCTGCTGAGGAAAATCATGTCGCCCGAGCCGTTTAGGCCAGGGTTACATGTATTTTCCTCAGCAATGAATTTAAAGTCAGATACCCCGCCAATGATCTGTATAACGAATTTATTATACTGCAAAGTTTAATATTTGTAGCAGTTAATTAGCCTTGTTAATGTAGGCGTTGTTTTGCTTTTCTCTCGGGGGCCTCATACTGTAAGGTAAGGGCTTGTATCACTCTGCGACCCTAGTTCACCGTGTAATAACCTGCTTAATACATGTGTGGATAGAAAAGGGTCTTCAAAATGCACTAGTTTTTTCAAAGGATTGAAAGAATCTGACGTTAGTAAAACTTCTAGCAAATCAGAGATTAAGCAGACATTATTTTTCAGCATGAGAACGGTTAAACTTAATTGAGGGAATGACGTCAAAATGACGGTTTATAGGCTAATATTAAAAAGATGGGCGTTGGTAGGAGCGGCTATACTGCAATTTACAGGTATGTGTACTGTGCATGTGCATAAATAAAATCTGAATCGAATTGGGTTTGGGTTGTTTTTATAACAGCGGAGATTTGGGGGCTAATCGGTACGTGCATAAGTATTTTGACAATATATGCAGCACCAGAGCAGAGTATAAGACATTCGCCACGTATCGGGTTAATATACATTGTTATACAACAACTATAACAAAAATGTTTCTCAATGGATAACTTTGTACCGCCCCAAAGTATTGTTATTTCGTTTGAGAGCGGTTGTTTGGATTGAATCGACAAAGTGAAGCCCATCGGCTATTTTTTGTTGTTGTAGCAATGAAGCGAGGCCCTCGACGGGGGATATTCCGTTGTTGCTGATGACTCCGTATATACATCAGAAATTTGAGGGATGCACGACTCTTTATACATGGCTAATTGACCCAATCAAAATCGAGGATTTTACTTTGCAGTATAATAAGACTCTTTCACTATCACAGAACTACAGATACGAAGATCGAAGATCGGAATTCAAAATTGAACAGCGAATATCGAACTTGTGCGAACGTCGAACAAGCTCTGAGATCGACGTTCAAAGTTCAACCCCGAATGTCGAGCTGGAGTCAATATCGAGCCAGCTCTGAGATCGAAATTCAACACCAACCCCGAATATCGAGCTGGAGTCAATATCGAACCAGCTCTGAGGTCGAAATTCAACTCAAACTCCGAATATCGAGCTGGTGCGAACGTCAAACCAGCTCTGAGATCGACATTCAAAGTTTAACCCCGAATATCGAGCTGGAGTCAATATCGAACCAGCTCTGAGGTCGAAATTCAACTCAAACTCCGAATATCGAGCTGGTGCGAACGTCAAACCAGCTCTGAGATCGACATTCAATATTCAACCCCGAATATCGAGCTGGAGTCAATATCGAGCCAGATCTGAGTTCGAAATTCAAAATTCAACCCCGAATATCGAGCTGGGGTCAATATCGAGCCAGCTCTGAGATCGACATTCAACATGAACAATGAATAACGAGCAGGTGGGAATGTCGAGCCAACCCTGAGATCGACATTTAAAGTTCAGTCCCGAATATCGAGCTGGAGACAATATCGAGCCAGCTCTGAGAGCGAAATTCAACTCCAACCCCGAAT
The DNA here is from genome assembly GCA_963576725.1 of Azorinus chamasolen. Lineage (NCBI taxonomy): Eukaryota > Metazoa > Mollusca > Bivalvia > Cardiida > Solecurtidae > Azorinus > Azorinus chamasolen. The sequence goes on from OY755249.1 coordinate 18,569,678, forward strand.
ATCGAACTGGTGCGAATGTCGAGCCAGCTCTGAGATCGACATTTAAAATTCAACCCCGAATATCGAGCTGGAGTCAATATCGAGCCAGCTCTGACATCGACATTCAAATGCCAAACGCAAATATCGAGCTGAGGTCAATATCGAGCCAGCTCTGAGATCGACATTAAAAATTAAACCCCGAATACCGAGCTGGGGTCAATATCGAGCCAGCTCTGAGATCGACATTCAAACATGAACAAGGAATAACAAGCTGGCGCGAATGTCGAGCCAGCCCTGAGATCGACATTCAAAGTGTAACGCCGAATATCGAGCTGGAGTCAATATCAAGCCAGCTCTGAGATCGAAATTCAACTCAAACCCCAAATATCGAGCTGGAGTCAATATCGAACAAGCTCTGAGACCGACACTCAAATTTGAGCACCGAAATGTCTTCAAATTGATAGTGAGCCCACAGCCCACCTCTAGGTCCTCAACCCAACCGCCACTCCCACCACCGGATGAATATCTTCTATGCAAAGCCAGGGCGAAAAAGAACCTTTAATCGAATTTTCACATTAAAAAAAGTTTCCACAAGCAGGCAAATGAATGTACCGATATAGACCGACATGTACCGATATAGACCGACATGTACCGATATAGACCGACATGTACCGATATAAACCGACACCCTAGCAGACTTCCAGGAGCCCCGCTGCCAATCGAGTTATGGTAAGTTTTGACCAGTAGGGAATCTCCCGAGTCTACCCCGACGGTCTGCGACTGTCTCCGACACACTCGAAGACTTCCAGGATCCCCGGTGCCAATCAAGTTGTGGCCAATTTTGACCTCTAGGGACCCTCCCGTCTCTATTGCGAATGTCTGCGGCTGTATCCGACACCCTCATAGACTTCCAGGATCCCCGGTGCCAATCGAGTTATGGCCAATTTTTTACCTCTAGGGACCTTCATGAGTCTATTATGACGGTATGCGATTGTACCCGGCACCCTCGCAGACTTCCAGGACCCCCGCTGCCAATCGTGTTGTGGCAAATTTTGACATCTAGGGACCCTCCTGAGTCTATTACGACGGTGTGCGACTGTCTGGCACCATCGAAGACTTGCAGGGTTGCGGTACCAATCGATTTATACATAGTTCATTGAAAGGGGGAATGTTTTAATGAGCCATGGTGCATATATATATCCGTGATTCTAGCACCATTCTAAATTCACCACTAGTTTTATCAAACAATTAAAAACAAGCGAGGATTTACTCAAGCGTAAAATGGCTGCCAGACATACTTTAAGCAGGATAGAATAAAAAGAGGGAGCAATATGGCTATGTACATTTAACTAAGAGATACATGGGGAAACACGTATAAATTAATAGCAGAAAAGGGGGAATGTTTTAATGAGCCATGGTGCATATATATCCGTGATTCTAGCACCATTCGAATTTCACCACTAGTTTTATCAAACACTCCACATAACTACTGCTAAATAGGCATACAAACTCCCAAACTTGCCCCCACCCCCACACTCCCGATTAACAACAGGTTAGTATGACGTATACATTTAGATGTACACTGGTGAAATATGTAAACACGAGTCACCTGAAAACGAGTACAGATAGACCAACTTATTTTGGAACAAAACATGACCTACTCTAATGTAAACAAAACGAAGCGACTACAGCGTTTCTTTATTTTTAAAAGCCTTAGCAAGCCGCAATTTTTTCAACATAGTTGTCTTGGTGCAATGGATATGTATCTGGACTTGCATGTGGCGGTCTTGAGTTCGATTCTTACCAGTGACTAATATTTTTTTCATTAAAATACTGTCCGTACAAAACAAAAATAGATATTAATAACATGTAATAATTATTAACAAAATATTAACATATAACTGAAAAAGAATAAAATTAAAATTAAAATTACAGATAGCAAATCAGTTTTTAAAGAAAAAAGTAAACTGCATAGCTTGAGATTCGAACCCACGACCCCCTGCTTGCAAGACTAGGTACATATCCATTAGACCAAAGCCCAGTACATCATATGTGTCGAGTTACTAAAGTGTGGTGTCTGGCCCTGTACGTTTGTGCTGTTATGTAAACAACAAAATAACAACAAGTCTCAATATAGCGTGGTTTACCTGTAAAAGGTCTGAACTAAATAACAAAACAAAAGCCATATAAATGAGAGAAAAAAGTTTTGGGCTTTTTACTAAGGATCGAACCAACGACCCCAGACTTACTAAGCCAACGCCATATCCAATGTACCACGCTGACTGCTATACTGATGTCAGTTATTTTAATCTATTATACATAATTCACTAACATGCATTGAAAAGGGTCATAGCAGAAAAGAAAAAAAATAATTCCGACAAAAATATGTGCCCCCGCTGGGAAAATATATAAATGAATATAAATGAAATAAATCAATTATATAAATAAAACCTAGTTTTACCGTAAAACCGTATCCGTCATAAAAAAGAATGGTTTTATAGAAACACAGGACCGCAGTAAATCATGGTCCAAAGTCAAAGCCGTATAAAATTGGTCTGATTTCGCAGCCCAATGAAGGTGAAGAGTTTTTACTGGGACTATTTTATAACCCTACAACAGCTGATAGATACTTTTTGATAGACTCAACTTAAATATTGAAAAAGCATACGAACAATCGCGCAAAATTATTACAGTTTGAGATCTTAATTGAGATTTATTTAATCCTCAAGTTATTGTCACTAACTCGATGCAAAATTTCATTATGCAATCTAATAGGTTTGATGAGAAAATTGAAATTGACGTCAAACAGACAAGCCTTAAACCAAATATATATGGAGCGCTACGATTGGCTAACGCTTAAATGAGCGCAACGATTGGCTAACGATTGCTAATTTACATTAAAAAAAAATGCACTAGTGCATTTTCGCGATTTACGGCACTCTGTTACGGCACTCCTACAAGGCCGATTATGTAATAACTTTTTATAGTTTGTGGGTAACTGAAACGGTTATGCTCGCCGTAAGTTGATAATGCGAAATAACAGATAAGCAACTGAAAACTACATTGCTGCAGAAATACCTTCAATTTTCCCTATAATTATGACGTTCTGATCAAATCATGTCTGTCTGTTATTGTATCTGTCGACTCGTTTTATTTTCTTTGTTGCCTATTTCTTCTCGTCTATACATCTCTATCTGACTATTTTCCTCTGTTTTAACACCAGTATTTCTATTAGCACTTTTCAAGCCATTGTAAACAGATGGACATGTAAACTGTTAGGGAAAGGTAATTTACTATTGTTGAGAGAACTTGTGGCCCAATCCCGTTTCTACGTATAATTAGAAATAAAAATATGTTTAAACTATGAATGTACATGGAATAAATAGCAAATGTAAACTTGAAACCGTTTAAGCCTTAAACATGTCATCTGGTTATGCCTGGTCTGCGACGAACTGAGAAAAAATCCTGTATTTTCTTCCTGGCTTTGTAGCAACAATCTAAATTAAAAAATAGGCGTTTTATGGGGCCTGATCTGCATTTACCGGTAAATAGTTTCCAGTGTTCGCCATCTGTTAAAATAGCGGATATAAGGTGAAAAAAGTGTTAAAGGCATTTCGAAAGGAATGTTGACCCATTAACCATATGCTGTGTTTTTTGGGTGTTGTCTCTCTGACATCTAATACACAAGCTGACAAGGCGGGATACTATCACAGGGGATCAAGGTATAATTGCGTAACTTTATTTCTTATGGCCCTGGTCTCGATTGAGACCGAGGATCATGGAAGTCTGCAAAGGTGCCAAAGACAGTCACAGACCGTCGTAATAAACTCGGGAGGGTCATATTCATTATAGTAAATTAGGGGTCAAAATTTGCCACAACTCGATTGGCACCGGGGATCCTGGAAGTCTGCGAGGGCGCCGGAGACAGTAACAGACCGTCCTAATAGAGTCGGGAGGGTCCCTAGATGTCAAAATTGGCCACAACTCGATTTGCAACGGGGGTCCTGGAAGTCTGCGAGGGTCCCAGAGACAGTCGCAGACCGTCGTTATAAACGCGGGAGGGTCCCTAGATGTCAAAATTGATCACAACTAAGTTGACACTGGGGATCCTGGAAGTCTGCGAAGGTGTCGGAGACTGTCGCAGATTGTCGTCATGACTCGGGAGGGTCCCTGGGGTGTCGGTCTTTGTCGGTACATTAGTCTGCCTGTTTGTGGAAAGTGTTGCGGTACCGTAAAAACATTTTAATGAAAATAATTCGGTTAAAGGTTCTACTTCCCCCTGGCATTGCATAGAAGACATTCACCTGGTGATGGTTGGGATGGTGGTGGGGGGGGGGGGCAATATCAAGTTGAGAACATAAAGGCGGGCTGTGGGCTAAAGATCAATTTGAGGACAGTTTGAATGTCGATCTCAGAGCTGGTTCGATATTGACACCAGCTCGATATTCGCGTTTGACATTTGAATGTCGATCTCCTAGCTGGCTCGATATTGACCATAGCTCAATATTCTGGATTGAAGTTTGAATTTCGATCTCAGAGCTGACTCGATATTGGCGCCAGCTCGAAATTTGCTGTTCATGCTTGAATGTCGATCTCAGACCTGGCTCGATATTGACCCTAGCTCGATATTCGTGGTTGGCGTTTGAATGTCGATCTCAGAGCTGACTCGTTATTGACTCCAGCATATATTCGCGGTTCGCGTTTGAATGTCGATCTCAGAGCTGGCTCGTTATTGACTCCAGTTGATATTCGCGGTTCGCGTTTGAATGTCAATCTCAGAGCTGGCTCGATATTGACTCCAGCTCGATATTCGAGTTCGAACTTAGAATGTCGAGCTAAGAGCTGGTTCGACATTCGTACCAGCTCGATATTCGGGGTTTGAGTTGAATTTCGCTCTCAGAGCTGGCTTGATATTGACTCCACCTCGATATTCGGTGTTCAACTTTGAATGTCGATCTCAGAGCTGGTTCGACATTCGTACCAGCTCGATATTCGGAATTGGAGAGATGTATTTCAATCTCAGAGCTGGCTCAATATTGACTCTAGCTCGATATTCGGGGTTGAACTTTGAATGTCGATCTCAGAGCTGGCTCGACATTCGCACCAGCTCGATATTCGGTGTTGGAGTTGAATTTCGATCTCAGAGCTGGCTCGATATTGAATCCAGCTCGATATTCGGGGTTGAACTTTGAATGTCGATCTCAGAGCTGGCTCGACATTCGCACTAGCGCGATATTCACTGTTCATTTTTTAATGTCGATCTTCGATGTCAGTGCCAACTTCACTCACCTCTAGATACAGCGGTGAAATATTTATTATAGACATACTAGCAAGAGAGAGATGGAGGGGGAGAGAGAGGGAGGGAGAGAAAGAGAGAGGCAAATCTTTACTGTGGTGAAATGTTTAATATAGGTATACTAGCAATAGAGAGGGGGGGAGAGAGAGAGAGAGAGAGAGAGAGAGAGAGAGAGATGATCTTTACAGCGGTGAAATGTTTAATATAGATATACTAGCAAGAGAGATACACATAGCGGGAGAGAGAGGGGGTCTTTACAGCGGTAAATGTTTAATATAGATATACTAGCAAGAGAGACACAGAGAGTGAGGGAGAGAGAGGTAGAGAGAGGGGGAAATATTTACAGCGGTGAAATGTTTGATATAGATATGCTAGCAAGAGAGAGAGAGAGGGGGGGATAGAGGGAGAGAGAAAATCTTTACAGCGGTGAAATGTTTAATATAGATATACTAGCAAGAGAGAGAGGGAGAGAAAGAGAAAAAGAAGGGAGGAGATATGCTTACATATCAAAGGTTTTCAGATCTATGATATAAATATATACGAGCGATATTTTTATAAAACCTACTTGCTAAACAATAATTTACCATCCGAAAAGTCTACAAAACTTTTTTCAAAGACATTTTTCTAAATCTATTTATCATGCCAATTTACAAAGACAATAGTAATGGGATTTGAAATGTAAATTGGTTGATATCTTCAATGCATTCACATGGTAATGTGCTCTTCTACAAAGTCATGCCATGCTTACGTAATAATATACTTGCATGTGCTATTACATGTATTGACATTTATAAAAAATAAATAAAGTGTACTTGGTTCTTGAAAATGCGTTGTCAATTCCGTTTCTGTACTAGACCATGTAGGATACAAAATCTGTAAAATATAATTACATCGTGGATACAGTATAACCTGTCCTTAGCCATCATATGTTTCTTCATTAGTTTTTACCCGCATTAAGCTACCACCTACCTTAGAGTCTAATAATTGCACTTCTTTATGAGTGTAGCTTAAAGCCGATTCTACTGTATTGATTAGCAGCCATCTCATAATGGCACACGTTTGGAGGCAGGCATGTTGGTATTCGTACAAACTGTCGAGTCAGATTTATTATAATCAGATAAGAAAATACAGTAGATCCTGACCAGATGGTTCATATATGAGCCATCTGACCTGGGTCTACACTGCAAAGCGTATATTTATATGAGGGAAATTGTTTACTCCAATATTTATTAGGTAAAGTGTTTCACATTAAAATTTCAAACTTATCACTTCTTAATGACGGATGGGTCCTGTAAGAAGAAATATATCCTGATGACCTTTTATTCATTGGTATAGCAAACAGAGCATACCCTGATCAGAGGGATCCTTCAAGATCTAGTGATATAGCTTGACACTATTTCCCTATGTCCTATGTATGGGATCGCTAGTGTTTATGCGTAATCTGCGTCATTTTGAAATGCACTACATGCCTTATATTAAACACTTGCACACAGAAATGGTCAAAGAACAAATGTCTTAGTTATGCTGCTTTGGATCCATAGTTTGTTCTAATATATTGTACATAAAAACCATGCTTGGAATAAAAGTCCATGTGCGTTTCAATGCAATTCACTCAAGAAATATTAGTTCGATCGAAATACTTTGCTGCCTCACACTATGCACAACAATGTCATCCGCACCAATCTCTCGTAGAGTAATCCTTTAAGCTGTCTGCCATCACCTGTATGCATATATTGTATTTCTCCTCGGTACTCAGCATGAACGTCAATCGGTAATACGAAGCTCTAGCCCGCTCAGAAAATTCTACGGATTGCATATTTAAATAACCAAATCAGAGAAGTACACGGGCTCTTAATCTAGATTCAAACTGTTCGTACTGGAAAATGGTGGTTTTCCGCAGCATGTCGATACGAGTTAACGAGTTTAGAACAACTGAACTGAAAGCTCCAGTGTTAGTATCTCATTATAAAAAGCAAGTAAACAATGTCCATGATGTCATTATTCGTAAGACGATATTCATGGGTCAGGAAGTAGATTATACATGTGATCTTGAAGTCAAAGGTCAATGTCAAATAAAGGTCATCGTGGTATGAGATACTTGGCCTCATCATAACACATTAACAGGTCAAATGTCTTAGGCCTACGTAAAAGAACAAAAAAAGTTCAGGCAGACAATAGTTTCCTATTGAAGGTATACATATTTAACTTTGAGGTAACAGGTCAAGGTCACCTGGAGGTATGCATGGTATCTGACACTTCGTCTCATGATGATACATCCACATGTCAAATATATAAGCCCTTGGTCAAAAGCAAAAGGTTGTGACACTGTCAATTCTAATTTAAGGTGTATAAATTTGATATCTAGGTCACAGATCAAGGACATATGAATGTCCCCATGGTACCTGACATTTCATCTCATGATGATACATCCACATGTCTAATATATAAGCCCTTGGTCAAAAGACAAAAAAACCCAGTTCTGGCCCGTACAAGGTTTGTATGGTTTATACGTTACCCTATTCTCTAAATTCCTTCACCTTTTCTTTCATACAAACGGCGTTCCACGCTTTTGCAAACAGAATAGAGCGCTGTCAAATAGTCAGGATCTGATCTGTTTGCTAATGGTATTGTTCTCAGTGTTGTTATATTTTCTGGTCCTTCGGGATCATTACTATTGATGTTATTTGTTTTGAAAATTGAATACTGCTTAAGCTGGTGCTAGGGGGCGTGAGTAGTGTTGCAGATTTAATTACTACTCATGAACATACTCAATAAATTTCTCATTTTGCATTTTTCCTTTTGCTTTCGAGGGATCACCTATTTTCAGAATATATATAATATAAATCTAAGTGAATAGTTTCCGCCATAACCAAAACGTCACCATGTTCACATGCCATTATAATAAATAATCTAATAAACGTTCAAGGTATTATCATTTCTTACATGGATATTCAAAATGGAAAGGGTTAATCTAAGAGAAGCTTTAACCGAGGCTTCTCGTAAAAAATACATGACAGGGTGTGGTATTTTCTGTTTGTGGGGTTAAAACAGTTTTAGGTCACAAAGTAGGGATTTGTTGGTTACAAAATCAGTGTTACAAATCGTAGAAAACGAAAAGGTGGTGGTATTGCATTAACTTGTAAAACTGAAACGAAAATGAAGAAAATTGAAAATGGAACAAAACAAAGGTTTGAGTATGGTATATGGAAACTAGTGTTCAAAAGTATAACTATACATGTAGTTGGTGTTTACAGACCTCCATCTTTAGCCTCATGTGAACAATTTGCTTCTGATTTCTCAAACCTTTTGGAAGACATACTACCTCAATACTCTAATCTGATGGTGATGGGAGATTTCAATATGCATATCAATGATGGCAGTAATACATCCACACATTTTAATAATTGCCTTCAATGGGACTACAGCAACATGTAACATTTAGCACCGACACCTGTGGCAACTGGTTAGACCTAGTCATTACAGAGGCAACAAATGGCGTAAGTGTACTGAAATGCGAACAAGGCCCGTATCTCTCAGAGCATTGTGTTGTGAAAGTTGTCATCAAAGTCAAAAAAGAAAACATTACGAGCAAAACTGTAAAATTTCGTAACTGGAAGAATATATCTCACTCAGACTTTTCGAACGACTTGGCCGGGATATCAGTTGATAACGAAGATGTTGATACTTTTGTAAAATTGTTTGAAACAGAAATTTAGTATATTGTTGATACTCATGCTCCCGTAAAAGAACACACTAAAATATGTAGAGTTCCGAAACCCTGGATTAATAACAATATTTTGCAACTTAAACGTACTGTACGAAAAAATGAAAGACTTTGGAGAAAATACAGGCAACCAAAGCAATTTAGAGATTTCAAAGAAGCGCGGAACAGGTATTGTAATGAAAAATGAAATGAAAAGAAACGCGTAATTAGTGATAAAGTAACCAATGCCATAGGTGATTCAAAAAAACTTTATAGTTTAATATCGGAACTTACTGGTACTAAAACTGAAAATCCTATGCCTCAATTGCAAAGTAATTGTGAACTTGCAGATAAGTTCGCTGATTTCTTTATGGACAAAATTTCTAAAATTCGCCAAACGCTTGTAAATTTTCGAAGTTTTCAACCTCAGGTGAAACTAGTTCAATGTTTTGACAACTTTGAGGATCTCACAGAGTCAGAAGTCAGACACCTTATCAATAAACTTAGCACAAAATCATGTGAGCTGGATTTACTACCCACCCATATCCTAACGTCATACTTATATGAATTAGCGCCTACAATTACGAAATTAGTCAATATTTCTCTAAGACAAGGTGTGTTTCCTTCACATTGGAAAAAATCTATCGTTAAAAAAGCTGGGCTTGAACTTCAGTTTTCTAACTACAGACCTGTAAGCAATTTATCTTTTCTCTCAAAGTTAGTTGAGAAAGCTGCTCTATTCAGACTTAATAATCATGTCGATAACAATAATCTGCTACCCATAAACCAGTCTGCATATAAGCGTTTCCATTCATGTGAAACTGCACTTCTTAGACTTGTAAATGACTTACTGGAGGGTATGGAGAAACAAGAAGTTACAGCACTGATTGCGATCGATCTCAGTGCTGCTTTTGACACCGTCGACCATGATATTTTATTAGATGTGTTGCGAAGCCAGTATGGAGTGTGCGGTACAGCATTAGCCTGGGTTAATTCATATCTTCGACCACGTAATTGTCGTGTAAGTGTAAATTTGGCCGAGTCATCTCCACGTCCCCTTGAATGCAGTGTATCTCAAGGCAGTTGTCTTGGACCTTGGCTCTATCTTACATATGCTGGAACTGCCACCCATATGCTGGAACTGCCACCAACTATATCAGTGTATTAATTCGCTGACGATCACAACGCACTTAGACGTTTCCGACCAACTTCAGTGTCAAACGAAGTTAATGCTATTACAGATCTTGAACAGTGTGCAGTTATTATTAATACTTGGATGAATGCGAATAAGCTCAAAATGAATACAGATAAAACGGAGTTCATACTGTTTGGCAGTAAATCACAATTGAATAAATGCTGTACGAAAGAAATTGACATTGCAGGTGATAAAATTAAATCTGTTGATACTATTAGATACTTAGGTGCGTACCTGGATGAATCTCTGAAATTAAAAGAACATATCAAAACAAAGTATAGAACTGCTATGTTGAACTATCTTAGAATAAAAATATCCGTAAATCCCTTACTGACGCTACTAAGATTCTGGTTCTTTCTTTAGTTATGTCTCATCTTGATTATTGCAATGCCATATTGTTTGGAACCGCAGATACTGACTTAAACAAAATGCAACGTATTCAGAACATGTGTGCCAAACTTGTCTTACTACGTGGAAAGTATGAAAGTTCCATGGAGGCTCTCTTTGGTCTTCACAGGTTACCAATCAAAGCCCGCATAAACTTTAAGATTCTGTGTTTTGTGTATAATTGCTCTGTAGGTAATGCCCCGGTATATCTTAGAGAACTTTTAAATAAACAACTCCAAAGAGAGCGGGTTTTCGCTCCTCAGACACTGCAGAATTGTTATTTGTCGTTCCATTTAACAAACGGAAAACTCTTTATGACAGAAGTTTCAGTACCGTAGGACCAAATCTATGAAATAAGCTTCCGCTGACCATCAGACAATCGGCTTCCTTGGACTTATTTAAAAAAGAACTGAAAACCCACTATTTTAGAGAGTTTTACGCACTGTTTTAATTTAGTGTGGTACTATACATAATTTATATTGCTTTTACATGTTAGGTCAGGTTTTAATATTTAAGTTGTATAATATATATCTTAATTGTTCGATGTATATTTCAAAATATTGCATGTAATCTTAGAAATTATGTAGATATTTAAGTTTATGTTTGTGTATTATGAGGTGTACTATATACATATTTAACCGAAATCTGGGTCATTTAGGACAATTTAGTTATCATAAATATATCAATTTGTGTTTATATGTTATATAGTATATGTACAACGCCATTGAATATGTATCTATCATAGAAATAGGCGTTTAATCAAATAAACCAGTTTACAGTTTACAGTAGGACAGAACGAGTCTATGTTTAAATACAGTACATTGCTCAACTTGTACGCATGTACAAACTAGTAACATTTCAACAATCCTTAGCAAACATATTGTTTTGGATCCACATTCACGTGTTAATTATGTTGCTACAAGAAAATTGACATAACTTGTCAAAATGTGAGTTCACAAACCAGAAATGTATTCAGTCATTGAGCGGTCTTAACTGAACTTTTTATTTTTACTGATTTAGATTCAGCAATATTTTAAAACAAAGATCTTACAAAATATTAATTACGCAAACCACGCGACATAATTATTTGAAGCGAAAAACAAGAATCGTGTTCATGTCTAGAAATTACATTTTAAAATAATTATACTCCGTTGCGCCGTTATATGAGTTTGTTCTGGATCTGGCTATCAGTCATATAGGCGGACTCAGACTGACACTTTTTCATAAAAGCTGCATGAGCTAGTATATTAATGATGTAGGCTTCTCCCTTCAGAATTTATAATCTTCACAACAGCAGGTGTTAAGTGCTTGTGTGGCGGCCGTAAACAGTACTTCTTGTTCTGAAAATTGAAAACCGCTTAAGCCGGTGCTAGGGGGCGTGAGCAGTGTTGCACTTTCAATTACTGTTCATGAACAGACTCAATAAAACCGAGTCTGCAATTTTCTCTTTTTGTGCTGCAATTCTTGCTCTCGGGGGATCACCTCCCTTCAGAATTTTGTCAATTTATGGTTCGAACAACTATTAAATACTCATGAGTTCGAGTGTGAGATAATTCTCAAGTATCTGATTGGTCATATTCTGAGCAAGGGCTCAGAATCTGACCAATCATATGCTTGAGAATGATATCCGCCTCAAGGAAATCCCGTCTTACTAAAGATTGTGCAACATGCATTATCGTATGTCTGTACAACCGTTGCAACTACTCACATAGCCAAATGTATCGTACCATTTTATCTGCAGCAATTAGCAACTTAAACTTCGTACGACAGAAATTATCGTACATCCTAACATACGACGATAACAACTGGAACAACTCGAACTGGGATACCTTCTAATAAGATAGACAATGTTTATTTAATTCTACACATAACATCCTCACGATGTTTCATGATTAACATTCGTTCATTTTGTATAGTTCTTAACTACTTTAATCAATTCCTATAGGAGCCGTCTTGTCAGGGTCTGCTGAGTTATGCTTATGAATTATCATAGAACTACACTACAGTTTCTACCAATCAAAAACCTTTTATGTTCGTTTAATATTATCAGAATTATGTTTCATATCATTATTCACATACGTATTCGTAAATAATTATCAACGTGTAATAATAGGCCCCTCGCTAACGCACTCAATGCAAATCAGTAAGATTTGACAGCTTATAAAATGCAATGATTTAACGAGCTTTGACATTTTATATGAGACTATACTTGTATATTATACCGCGGTGGTTTTAAAGGTCACGTGGATTGTTATATGCTAGATAAATTAACTGCATAACCTTATAGCGCAACGGAAATACAGTAGAACCTGTCTTAAACGGTCATTACAAAGACGTCCTATCATGGATAGACTAATGCACGGCAAAAGTCATGCAGAAAACTCATATGGGAATTTTATGCATTTCATTTGCCCTTCATTAAGCAAACATCTGCATTTTCAGACTCCAATGTTCTATAAATAAATTACCTCTTAGGATAGTTCTACTGTATGCATTTGCAAACAGTTTGGACCCAGATGAGATACATTGTCCGTTTTAACGCGTTACTTGTGGTTGGCTATTTTAGATCCAGATTATCAACATGTAACAATAAGCCCCCGCGGATGCACTCCGTGCAAAACAGTAAGAATTGACAGCTTATAAAATGCAATGATTTAATGAGCTTTGACATTGTGTATGAGGCTACACTCGTAGGTTATATCAAAGGGCATGCGGATTGTTATATGCTAGATAAATGAACCGTTTTCCATATTAACCATATAGCACAAGGGCGATACAGTAGAATATGTCTTAAGCGGCCATTAAATGAGGCCCGTGTATGCGTATCTTAATGCAGGTCAAACGTAATGCAGAAAGTTCCTATTAGAACTTTCTGCATTACCTTTGTCCTTCATTAAGCAACCGCCTGTATTCTACCAACCCAATGTTCAATAAATGAATGAGCGCTGAGGAAAGGTTCTACTGTATGTGATTGTAAACAGTTTGGCTCCAGTTGAGGTACATTGTCCGTTTTAACCCTGCCTATGTTAAGTGTGCCATTACTAGCATTTCAACTGTTTAGGTCCAGATTAGAATCAGCATCTGATCAAGAATCAGATTACAGTAAAACCTCTCTATAACGGCCACTGACTTGTGTTAATTAGTTGGTATTTTAGGACAGGTAACTGCTTAAAGCAAGGTGAGAGTAAAGCAGAACGCTCCTACAGGAGCGTTCTGTTTTAATTTCATCTTGCTTTAAAGCAGCCACCTGGCTTTAACACAAAATACTTGATGTAATTTAGTGGCCGTTATAGAGAGGTTTCACTGTATTTGATACCTAGACGGCAGTGTAACACCATAAATCGAAAGCTGTTAGCTGATTTTTAAAATGTCATTATTAATAAGAGACTGTTTACTATGACAGAAACTGTAGGACCATAGACTTGTATTGTATTTACATACATCAGACCAATCAGGGTCCACTCTGTTGGCAAGAGGCATATTTATGAAGTAAGGCGTTGAAAATTAAGCGGCCGACAGTTTTGCTGAATATATGTTATTCAACAGTATTAAGGTATATATACAGTAAAACCTCTCTAAACCATAGTTCTAGTAGACAAGAATTTAGATACATTTAGGCAGATGGCAGCTTAATGCTGGGTTAAAGTCATGAAGAAAGCTCCTAGAGGAACTTTCGGTTTGACTTTCACTCTGCATTAAGCTACCGCCTGTCTCTAATATCGATATTTATACTGAATGTAACGTCCGGTTTAGAGGGTTTCTACTGTATATCTAACATGAAGAGTCAACTTGCAAACTTCTTATCTCACAGCAGGATCAAGGCGTCACGGTTTAATGCCAGGAATACTGTTACAAGTTGGCTTCCTTCTAAAAGGAAGCCAAGGAGAGGCCTGTAGTAGTTTTTATTGAACAGTTGCTATAAACAGGGGTCGTTTGACAAGGTTTTGGCACCGGATCGTAAATACGTTTCTATAAATAACTATATCAATGCATATCAAATAGTACATGCGCTATAAATAGAACGAAGACGATGACTATTAAGCACCACTGCTTTGTATTTCAATTTTCTGTAAATATGTTGATGGAATAACGGAAAAATCACCAATGGAAGTATACAAATACGAGAAAAGAAAACAAAAAGAGAAAAAACAATTTTTGGTAATAGGTGGATTTCGAACCCACGCCAGGTCATACAAAGGGTAAACTGTAACACTAATTCCCAACGCGTTAGTTCTATCGATGGCAACATCGATATAAATGCCACGGGTTTTATTAGTTTTATTAACTTAATCCACCGCTGGAGAAACGCGATCTCATTTTCCCCCTATTGTGTGTTTGTTTTGTCTTTGTGCGTCTCTTGATGTATTTATGTACACTTGCTGTTTCCTTGTGATGCTGTTCGGGTGGCTGTTTGTTTGGTATGTGATGTTTCCTGCATGCCTCATTCTTGTACTTTGATAAGAATCAAGTCGGGAAGCAAGGATTAATGGATAAAAGTACATGTTTCCTTTCTACTCGCATAATAATTAGATTAAGAAACTCTTAAAGGGACGGGAACTGGCATATACCTAAATAATCTGTTCAGCTCCATCGATTTATGAGTAGGTCAATCTAAAAATAGAAACTGAGCCTACCGTTACTCGAATTTTATACGGAATGCAAAAATCATTGCACTTTGTTCTGGGATAAAATAAGCATGTGTATTTGAATTAAAATATCGAGATTCTGGATTCAACTGATCTTTTTAATCAAATTCAACCACCTTTTCTATAAACACTTTAATATTCAAACTCCTTATGGTTAGTAATAGTTTGACTGCGTATTTTTTATATAACCAAAACTCGCGAATAGCCACAACTCGTCCCGTCCGGTAGACGGCGATATTCGTTTTACTATCTCATTTCAAAATTCCTTGAGATAAATTGTAAACCATCCCAGAATACGCCGACATCCAATTTCAACACTATGGATCGGCCTTATGGCCTCTCCAATATGTTAGAATTATGAGCCGTGTAACGAGAACGGAAATATAGAACCGTTTAGCGCCGATAACATTTAGCGAGCTTGTAATTGTTTTTGCAAATCATTTTGATCCTGATGAGATGCCGGGTAACTCGGAATATGATCGCGACCCGAAGTGTTTTATAAATTCTGATCAGGTTACGGAATTTAGAACAAAAGGACCATGGTGGCCCTGCATGGCTCACCTGATTAATAGAGCTCGTGTGATCTATTTATGCAACGGGAAATAATGGTATAGACATTCACAACAAATATTCTGAAAGTGGGTGATTCTTCGAAAACAAAAGTAGCAATGCCAAAAGAGAAAATTGCAGACTCGGTTTTATTGAGTCTGTTCATGAGTAGTAATAGAAAGTGCAACACTACTCATGCCCCCTAGCACCAGCTTAAGCAGTATTCATTTTTCAAAACTTATACCATCAAAACTAATGATCCCGAAGGACCAGAAAATATAACAACACTGAAGTACGGGGCGACTTTTTACGGCCGCCACACAAGCACTTAACACCTGCTGTTTCTGAAAGTCGGTGATCCTTCGAAAACAAAAATAGCAATGCCAAAGAGAAAAGTGCAGTCTCAGTTTTATTGAGTCTGTTCAATCAGTTTGGATCCTCCTGATGTGACGCCGAGTCTCTCATACATCATATCAATTAACATATTACAAATCATTCCTATGACATTTCGTGAAAATCCAGCCAGTTGTTAAGGAGAAAATGATTTGTTTTAAAACAGGTATTTTGCTTTGTATTTTTAGATTGTGTTACCAATATATGCCATAGGCCGGAACGATTTATATACTTTTTATGGGATTAACCTAAAGATAATTGAAATCCATTCAGTTGTATAGGAGATGTCATATATAAAAAACCAGTTCAAGTCTATAAAAGTCTATATTTTAGCTTATGTGAATTACTTAAGCAATCTGAAGATAATTTCAGTAAAACTTTGATAAACTCCTCTCAGCAGTTAAGGGGGAAATGTCGTTTAAAGACATTATTCGTTCAATGCATTTTAGCTCTTTAGCTCTTGAGACCTTTTTATGCAATGGACCAAAACGAGTTATATAAGTTACATGGACAGTTAACTGAAGCTCAGTTCGATGAAATTGGTCAAACCCCTTTACGTAGTTTAAGAGTAAATGGCATTTAAAATAATTGTATATTAAAGTAATTTTAAATCGTCATATGACCTACTGGAACGATTTATAAAACGTTAGCCTGATCTACCCTCCTAAATTAAGTCTTCTTCTTCGCTAATCTAGGACGATCTTCTATTTTATTACAAAAATTACATTAATTAATATCATTACTGTGTGGAGTCCTACATGATTATTTATGTAGTAAAGGACATCTAAGTTTAGAAGACCAAGATGACACACCGATTCGCTAATATGGCACACGGCCAGGGGCTACATGTAATACTGTATGCAAGTTCCAAAACTAGTGGTTTAGTTCCCGTTTCAGCTACCATCAATTTGCGAACGACCATCCCTTAATTCGTCTAACATTTGCCATTTACATATGCCCAGTGACAAGTCAAGACCAATAGGGTCTGGCTTCATTGCCGTTGTCGTCAATCTGCATTGCCACAAGGTCTAAGAAATTCAATTCATTGTTAAGTTTTAGCATGCAGAGCAATTTTTTGTTAGTAGCAAATGTCATTGAATTCAGTTGTCACATCTGGTTTATCTTGCATTTATTTTCATTAACACGGTTAACATATCGAACAGTTTGGTTCCTCCTGATGTGGCACCGAGTTTCACATCACATCATATCATTAACATATTACATCATATGACATTATATCATATCATTTCGTATCATGTATCGTACTGAATCGTATCGTATCATATAGTATCGTACTATATCATATATCATATTTGTTAATGAGCGCTAGCAATATATTTAGATCATTTCGTATGACTTGATCAGTCATCCCCCTCCCCGACCCCAAACCATCACCCATCCCATCCCTATCTCGGCCTCAAACAACCATCCCCAACCCGGTTTCGAAAGCAACCATTCAGCCGACTGAGTTTACGAGATAGATCAATATAATTTTAAAATGCTCGTTCAATATCAAGTTTGTTTCTCGGCCAATTAAAATCTATTTCGCATCTGTGATTTTAAAATTAATCATACAAAAAACTATACAGTAGAACCTGTCTTAAGCGGCCATTCATTTATTGAGCATAAAGTCTTAAAAGCAGGAGCAATCTCCTATAGTAGCTTTCTGCATTACGTTTGACATGCATTAAGCTATCACCTGCCTTTCAAACCCGAATTTGACCTCTTCTTGACGGCCGCTTAAGACAAGTGCTACTGTATTTGAATCGTACAAGAAGATTACATCCTGCCAAACTAAATTCATTCAGCAGCTTCATCGCTTTTACGCTTATCCAATGTGCAATATAAGATAAACATTTAGATACTCTGACGCTTATCCAATGTGCAATATAAGATAAACATTTAGATACTCTGACGCTTATCCAATGTGCAATATAAGATAAACATTTAGATACTCTGACGGTCTCTTTCAATCTGTTAATTCGCAACGACAGCAAAATTGTTTTAGTTTGATAGCAGTTCCGAAATGGGATCGATATAATGTACGATTGTTAATCCAAGTTGTCTCTTTGGATTACGTTGAAACAAAGAGTCAACTCAAGTGTCATATTCGTTTCTGCCAGTCGCTATAATTAAATATTTGAACGCTGAGTAATTTTTCGTCTGCAACAATTGTCGTCAGCTTCAATTCTTACAATAAGATTCTCTCATTTCTATGCAAATGTATAACGTGTTAAGCTGTTTGGATCCTTATGAGATGCCGCATTTTGCTACGTAACTACGGTTTCACCGCTAGCGTTTATTAAACTGTTCGCTATTGCATACTAATGTAAGAAATAATGACATCATGAATATTTATTAGCTAACTTGTTATAATGGTATTGTACACACCAATTGTTTTGGTATTGATAGAAACCATGAAGTCAGATCTATTATAATTGCATAAGCAAACAGAGCAGACGCCAATCAGGCGTCTCCTTTAAGAGCTGGTTCTGCACTGTCTATTTGCAAATGCGTTAAAATGCGTTTGTTTGAAGGAAAAGATTCACTGCAATGAAGGCAGCCCTGTACTATTATAAGCAAATAGTTAATATCGAGACAAAACGCCGAGCAGCTCGGCGCCTCACAAACAGTCGGTCTATACAGTAAAACCTGTCCTAAGCGGTCATTCATTTCTTAAATGTAGGAATGTTAAAATCAGATGGTTTCTTAATGCCGGGCAAAAGTAATACATACCTATAATTAGACCTCTTTTTGATGTCCGCTTAAGATAGGTTCTACTCTATTTATAAAGGAATGTAAGCCATACCCTCTATAAAACCGGAAGCAGACGACATTGTTTACACTGGGCGGTTAAATGTCTGCTCATAGTCCAGTGGAGTAATTGCCTATTGCTGATTCGATAAAACAATATGAGAAACTATTGAGTGGATATCAAACAGTTTGGATCCTGATGAGACACTAAGATATATCATGTCCTATCTTGAGCTATACTGTTTGCAAAGGTGTTCATAGATCGGGCGATTATGGCTCAGAGTGATCAAAACGTTTACAAACAGGCGATAAACCCTCTCCCTGTAGAATATTCATGTAAGAAATAATGACATCATGAATATGTATTTCTAGATTTTTTATAATGGCAAAATGTAGACAGGAATTTTGGTATTGACAGAAGCTGTAGAGCGAGATATATCGTAAGTGCATAAGTAAACAGAGGAGACCCTGATCAGACGGCTCCTACAGGGGCTCCTACAGGGGCCGTCTGACGCGGGCTACTCTGTTTGCAAAGGCGTGAAAAGTCCTCTACATGACGGAATGGGTTTACGATAAGCCCAACGAATGAACCCCCGAAATGAAACGAATATATCACGTTTTTACATACCAGTAAATGTTAATGTCATAGTTTATACCGTTACAGGGCGCCTACTACAGTAAAATCCCTCTAATGCGACCACCAAATACATGTAGGTCTAGTATTGGGTCTTAAAGGCAAGTGGTAGCTTTATGCAGTACGAAAGTTATGCAGAAAGCTCATGCTGGAGCTTTCTGCATAACTTTCGTACTGCATTAAGTAAGGTTTATTATAGATAAATGGGTTACTAATAAACTTGCTTCTATCCTGCTGGGAGGTTCACTTGTCTAAGAATGTGTTGCCTAATGATTGCTGTTCTTTGGAAGCCTGAAATATTCGTCTTAGTATATATATTTCAAAATGGAACCAAGAAGACATCCGTTTATCTACCAAAATTCTTTACTGAATACTAAACAAGTATTGAAGAGAAAAATCGACCACCGATCGGCGAGGATTGAACCAAAGCAGTTCTCACGGCAGATGGTGGACAGTCTTCCACGTACCCGACTGAGCTGCTCACGGCAGATGGTGGACAGTCTTCCACGTACCCGACTGAACTGCTCACGGCATATTGTGGACAGTCTTCCACGTACCCGACTGAGCTGCGTTTTGAGGAACCACATACTTTCTTCAGTTTATAACTTATATATAAACTTACTAAATGTTGCGGAGAGAAAGAAAAAAACCATCGTTCATCAGTTTATCATAATAATCCGAACTACTGTCAATCGATATAAAGCTTTGACCATCCTAAATCTGATCATTGAACGTACACACCGTAAATGTATGTTCCTTTAGTATAACGTTTGTATGAACACTGATTTGAATAAGACATGAATCGAAATGTAGCTAGAATTCAAATCGTAATTTAAAAAAAAAAAAACAAGAAAAAAAACAAGAAATTAAAATACATAATTATATCTAAATCAAACATTCCTTATCATTATAAACAATCTTCCGTGCATCGTTATTGCATTATTTGTAATTAATTATATGTTTTGGTGTGTGTACGTCGTAGCCATCTGACATGGTCTAGTTAACATGACGAAATGACGGGAACAACAAAGTAAATATATCAAGTTTAAATGAAATGGTGACATTCTTGATTCATTCTCGATTCTGTTTAATTCCGTTCTACTTTAATGTTATTTAACAACATCTGCAGAACACTTTTCTGTCGTGACAGCTTGTAAACAACTGTTTTACAGGTGATGGAACGTTCTTTACTTTAATTAATGTTAAATTTTACTTGAATCATTATTAAATTAAGAATTGTTTTAAGATCATGGTTGAATTTAAATTCAGGTGACGAAATAAACCGAATGTTAGTGTTGTGAGATCTGCATTCGATTCGGGGAGAGAAAACCGCCAGTTTTGTCTCACTGATCCCCCACCCACTCGTCGGATAATTGTGTCATATGTGCGACATTAAGATAGTATTCCCTATACATGTATTTGTTCCTACAGGACCGTCTGACCAGGGTCAGCTCTCGTTGCTGATGGGAATTCTATGGATCTGATTCCACAGCTTCTGCCATTGTACAAAAAACAGTGTTTATAATGCTACCGTATCAATTCATCTAATTCATATTTATGATATCATTATTTCTTACATGGATATCAATTAGACAACTGGTTAACTGCATTGGTAACTATACATACTGGACTCTTTTACAGTAGTTTGGCCCATTACCCCACAATGACGACTGTAAGTCACTTTTTGAAACCATTGTGATAAATAGAGCATTTGCTCCGTAGGAACAAGTGCTGAATTTATCACAATGGTTTCAACACTACACAATTCTAAAAATTGTCCTTTTTGAAAGTGAATGTTTCTTTTCGATAGATTTATAAGAGCTTGGGTCTAAAAATAGCCTGCTAGATAATTGGTCTAAAAATAGTCTATGAGGTAAAATGTCACGACCTTTAGTTTTATCCTATATTAACACAGACCTGATATAGTGGTCTGTTCTTGATTGCGACAGCAATTTGTTAATTCTGCTATGCATGGCGATAACGTTGCTAGGCAACCACCACAAACACCAATCATGCTTCATAATGAAATACTAACCATTGCGAACGGATTGAGTTCAAGTTGGACGCTGTGTGATTTTACGTTTGATTTGGATGCACACTCTTTTGCACTCTGTCTAGAATGGGAAAGCCAAATGGCAGATGTACATACTCCATAACATAGAGTATGATACAGGTCAACCATTTCCCTGTTCAATATTCATATCAGAAATAATGACATCATAAATATGTTAGGTGAATCTTTAGTATGGTATTTGGAAACAAGTTTTCACCTTGGCAGACACTGCAGAATCAGATACATATTATTCCATAAGTAAACAGAGATGACACCAAGACGGTAATTATTCGACGGTAACTCCTACACAATCAGTCCCATCTAGTTCTGCTAGCAAAGGCTTGAAAGGGTTATATGATGGAAGCGGTTACATTTCTCCCGTTAACCCTTTCCCTGTTGTATATTCATGTAAGGAATAATGACGTCATGAATATTAATAAGATTATTTTCATAATGGCATCTGAACACAGGGCATTTTGGCTCAGGCAGAATTTAAGCTGTAGAATCAGATCTATATTACACCGTAAGCAAACCCTGATAGAAGCCGTCTGTAGGATCCGTCTTATCTGGGTCATATAGGATCCGTCTGATCTGGGTCTACTCTGTTTGCAGATGCGTGAAAAAGCGCTTACATAAAGGAAAATGGTTAAACACGACTTGGCATTTGCAGACAAGTAACTGGGCGTCTCATCAGGATCTCATCAGGATCTCATCGGGGTCTCATCCGGATCTCATCAGGATCTCATCGGGGTCTCATCGGGATCTCATCGGGGGTCTCATTGGGATCTCATCAGGGTCTCATCGGGGTCTCATCAGGATCTCATCGGGGGTCTCATCAGGGTCTCATCAGGATCTCATCAGGGTCCAAAAGTTGAGCAGTAATTATTTATCACATCGAGATAACAGTCAATGTGCTTCTGTGTGCAATGTCTAGTGTTTGAAAGTTGATATTGACTAGTAAGAAGCAAGGGTCTAAATGCATACAAACAGCTAATTTGACTAATTTGGCTCTATCTGTCCGTGCATTTATTCAACTTGCAAACTAGTATTGTTACCATCAACAGTAAACACCCAGCACACATACCTGACCTTTCATAATGATATCTCTGTCCTTGGTATGCTGTAAAACAGTAAAACCCCTCTAAACCGGACGTTACATTTAGTATAAATATCGGTCTTGGAGCCACGTGACAGCTTAATGCAGGGTGAAAGGCATACAGAAAGCTCGTAGAGGAGCTTTCTGTATTACTTTCACCCTGAATTAAACAGCCACCTGCCTAAACGTACGTAAGTTATTCTCTACTAGAATTCAGGTTAAGAGGAGTTTTAATGTATACACTAAAGAGCTGAAATTTCTTCTAGATTTTGAGAAACACTTACTTGGCTGTCACATAGCTTGGGTCCTGAACAGATGCTCAGTTCAATCTAATGAACGTTCGGGTTGAAATGTCGAATTGCGCTGCCAGAGGTCAGGTTGAAATGTCGAATTGCGCTGCCAGAGGTCAGGTTGAAATGTCGAATTGCGCTGCCAGAGGTCCAGATAAGATGTATAAATCAAAACTGGTTCAAGAATATCTCCTTTATTTCTCCACCAAACCCTATACTGTGACCTCTAAAGAGTGGTCACAAAATAGGGTTTGGTGGAGAAATGATGATTTTAATATATGGTCGCACACCTTCATCTGTACCTCTGGCTACACTTATTCAATTTCCCGCTTTTCAGAGCTTACATCAAGATATAAGGTCATCAATAAGTGTCGTGGCACACATCGGTACATATAATTTCTACACCATACTCATTAATTTGTTGCATATGAATTGCGTAACATGCTGGTTTATCTTTTCAAAACACGCACAGTCGACTATAAATAATCCATTATACTTTTCAATTTCTCGCACAAAATATAAATCTAACCACGTGAGCTTTCATTCAGGTATAATGGAATTCTTCAACCAAGGTTAGCTTTATATTTTGTGCGAGCAAGTGAAAAGTATAAACTTTCTATAGTGCCTACTACCACACAGTTCAACTTCTATCAGAATCCAGTCAGGAATTTAATTCTACCGTAGCTATACAATGCCATACTGTTCACATTTGTATGTTCCTGAAGTATTTAACAGCAACATTAAGTTTAGCAACTACGCTGGCATTTTCAAATAGAGTGGATCCAGATGCAAAACAACACGAGTCCTTTGCAGGATTCCAGAGGTCGATAATTAAAAACGGTAAGCGAATCTAAATAATGCTTAAAGTGCAGCAGAAGAACATTGAGATGACATCAGTTTCAAGAAGGTACGAGTATTATTTGTTACCTGTGTGCCATGCCGAAGCGTGTTTAGAAATTTAACATATTGCTTTTATATTTCTCTTCCAAATCTACGTTGGTGCAACTCAACCGAATCGACTCTCAAAGCGGTTCCAGTGAGTTGCAGCAAGATAGGTTGAGAAATAAGTGATTTTGATTCATCAGTATGCATCTTATTTACAGCCTTGGACAGTTTTGTTCTTTTAAAACATAATACGATAAACAGTTTAACTATATGAAAGTTTTATCTTCCCTCAACGAGGACAGTGGCACACAAATGAAGAAGCATATACCATGTGCAGTTTTTGATCCATATATTGCCACATTGCAACATACTTGAAGTTTTTACTCCTTCCAAATAAGTTACATGTCATAGCATGTTATATACTTAACAGTAATTATTGCATTGTCAACATATTGAGACTCTTGTAAGAATGTAGTAAACTGTAGCGCTTGCATGTTTAATGGTTAGAAACATTTGCTTATAAATATAAATGTGCTTAATTTACAAATCTTCTGTTGACATTCTTCCTGCTGAATATTCATATAAGAAATAATTACATGAAACCTATTAATTATCTATTTTTTTTATTTTTGCATATGCACGCGGCGTGCTTTGGTATTGGTAGACACTGTAGATGTAGGTCTATGGTAATTTCATAAGCAGACACAACAGACCCTGGTTAGACGGCTCCTACAGGAGCCATCTGATCTGGATCTACTCTGGTTCCAAGGGCATGAAATGGCGTTTATATAGAAGCTTTTAATCCAAAGCTGAATTCAATATTTGGACAATTGAAAACCAATAGTTACCTACAGATTAACCCTTTCCTTCATATAAGGTTGTAATCACACATTTGTAGTCCCAGATCAGACGGCTCCTTTAGGAGCTGCCCTGTTTGCTAATGAAATTTGAAAGATATGTTTATTCGCTTTCTAAAATGGCTACAATGTTCAACCTTCTGTATTTATTTTAACTATTTTTGCCATGAATATTCAGTAGGTATTGAACTTTGGAATACACATAGAATAAGAAATGCGTTAATAACGTATCTAAGTCTATTCACAAGATACATGCATATGTGGCGCGTATCATAGAAAGCACAACACACAGACACGAGGAAACGGCGACTGATCTGCATAAAATTGTCTGTCAATTGTTATCATTGCTTCATCGCAATGTAAACAGGTAAGAGTAAACGTCATTTGAAAACTTCAATATCACCTTTTTCTCATTACAACGGGGGTTTCGTAATATCCTTGCAAAACCGGTTGTTTCAAATGAAACGCCGAGTACTGGACGTTAAAGCATGTGCTATGTTTTATACTCAAGGTTTGCGGTTAGTAGAAAATAATGAATATTTTCCGAATATGATAAATGTTTATACAGTAAAACCTCTCTAACCCGAATTTTAGTTGAGAAAAATGTAGATACTTTTAGGCAGTCTTAAGCTGTCACCTGACTCCAAGGCTGATATCTGTACTAAATTGAACGTCCGGTTTAGAGGGATTTTACTGTAGTCACTGAAAGTCAACAATCTACTCACGTGAAAATTGACCATGCGTTCAGTTGACACAATTCCGTCTGTTTGCTAAAGAGATCAATATAAGTCCATACAAGTTGTACAACCATGAACGACACCATCGATATACGACATGTTTCACTTAATCACAAAATGCCTCACATACACCATATACTGCAGTCTCTAATGACTGGACTAACACAGAGAATCCAATAAAACAGGCAACATATCAATTGCATATAACAGAGGTCGCGACAGACTTATACAGTAAAATCACCCATAAACGTTTACCCGGTACAGTAAACCCCATCCAAACCGAAATACTACTACAGAAGCATTTAGATACATATAGGCAGACTTTCACCTAACGCAGGGTGAAAGTCATGCAGAAAGTTCATAGAGGAGCTTTTTGCATGACTCTAACCCTGTACATGTAGTAAGCTACCACCTGTCTCCAATACCGATATTTATACTAAGTTAAATGTCCTGTTTAGAGGATATTTACTGTAAAGGCACATTCTGGTATCTGCAAACGGAGTGACCTAGATCACATGGCTTATATAGGTCCGCTATGCTTCCTTGTGAAATGACAAAATATTGGACTCTACAATGTCTACCAATACCAAAACATCCGTGCATACATGCAGTAAGAAACCTCCAAATTAGGCGTTCCGGTCTTAAAGAAAAAAGCTTTCTGTATTCCCCCTGCATTAAGCAGCCACTTATCAAAGAAGACCTACAATATTCTTTATGGAAATTCCGGTTTAGATTGGGTTTTACCATACATGCTGTTATAAGAAGTCATCTAATTAATATTCACGATGTCATTATGTCTTACATAGAGGATCTTACATGAGTGTTCTTGATTATTGAATTTATTAAATGAGTCTTTTTAAAACGATAAAAAACGAGCTTTACTCATTTAATAAATCCAATAATCATGAACATGAATGCAAGATCCTATTTATAACATAACACACACAAATGTTATTTGCAACCAATATTTCAGCAGTAACGTGGATTGTTATAAATTCTCCTTACATATAGAAATGGTGAATGAAAGGTGTTATTAGGTTCGCTAGGTAACTGGGACAAAGTAGGTCCAAATTTTCCAACTTTTTTTTTACTTACTGTCATATCAACCAGGATCTAATTCAGACCTCTCTGGTATTCAATTTAACTGTGATAGTTTATGATACAAAAACATACAGAAACACGTCAAAATAAATTTTGAGTTACAGTTTTGACATACATAGTTACAAACACGTCACATTATGACGTCATTGTACACAACATGTGTCTATGTAAAGCGCGCCATTTACACGCAGACCCACATACAGTCGCCAACACGTCCGACACTCACTGTCAATGGGATTCGAAATGCGCCTTCGTTTTGGTATATTAAGCCCTTCATTAGTGTTGTATGTATACACATGGACATGGACATTTCCACCGAGAAAAAAATCTCGATTCAAGTTCAGTGAAAATGTTTGAAATGGACAAAAGATTCAGTAGGAACTGCTGCATAAAATGTGTTGGAACAGGAGGAAGATTTTCGCGATCAGCTGAGTTAGTGAGTATAGCATATTTGAAATATGTTTGTGCTGTGCTGGATTTAGATGACTATAGTTGTTGATTGATGAGATATTTGTATGAGTAGAAATCTGCATACACAAAAGGACATGCGGTGAAGAAAATGCAAAGTTGAGGAGGCATTTTTAGTAGAATGGATTGTATGGGTCAGAGTAGCTGGTAGGTCTTTTTTGGCATACATTTTGTATATGATTCCTGACAGCGATTACAATTTGTATTATTTTATCGAAATTAAGGCGCAAGTGCCAACAATCCTTTGCCATCTATCGTGACTCAATCGTGGACAGGTAGGTCGACCACCGTCCGCCAGTTTGTTTGTTTTGACAGCGCGTATGAATCGTTCGAATGTCATTCGGTCGTTCGAATGTTATTCACTAGTGAATATATGCCCATGATTATCAAAAAATAAATGATAGTGTTACGTCACGCTGAAGCCACGAGTTATGTTATAAATGGATTTTCAACAGGGAAATAGTTAACAAACAGGTTGTTCTGTAGTCTACCGGCAACACTTACACTTTTACTGTACAATATATACCTGCTCAGTAAGAACTCCGCGACTCATCTAGGTTGAAGCTTTATGATACTCGGTCAATAGTTTTACAAAAAAACTAATCCTAGTAAATAAATGTTGCAAGAAATAGATATATGTACGTAGTTAACCGGGCGGAATTTCAAAAGTTAAGACCAGATAGATATTTTAGTGCAGCATGTCCCGGTATGATTTGTCGCATGTAAACATGTCTCCCACCTTCGTTAGTATAGTAAATAATAGGTACTCGGAACACTGGCACTGGAATAACAAACCAAAACCGCTTCTGTTCTATAGGAACTGAGCACAATTATTACAAACGTACTCACATGTAAACTAATACAAACACTCCAACATGGCCAGGAAATAGTTTTCTGTCAAACACCTCTACTATATATTCCTATTTTTTCAAACTAAAGAAAACTGGTCCAAGTTTAGGAATGAAGTAGATGACGCCACTAGAGAGACTATGGATGTCCTAAAAAAACATCATCAGGACTGGTTCGATGACAATGACTCGGTGATACAGAGCTTACTTGCTGAGAAGTATTCTGATGCAAAGCGAGACAAGTTTCATCACCTCCGGAGAAAGGTTCAGAAGCAGCTCCGTGACATGAAAGATGAATGGTGAAAAAGAAAAAGAAAAGCAGAGTAGATTAAGGGTTATGCTGACTCTAAGAACGCCACGCTCTTCTACTCATGTCTAAAGGAGGTTTACGGACCATGTCAAAGAAGTGCAGCCCCCATCCGCAACATACAGGGTGAACTCCTCAGTGACAATGAGGCAATACACAAGAGGTGGTTTGAACACTTTGAGCAGCTCCTTAATAGGCCCTCACCAATTGACCCAAGCGTCATTGAAGAGATCCTTGAGAGACCCCGCGCCTCGATTTGGATGATCGACCATCAGAAAGCGAAGTGAAGAAGGCTATAGCTGAGCTTCAGTGTGGCAAAGCAGCAGGTCCTGATAGTATTCCGCCTGAAGTATTTAAGGCAGATGGCCAGTCGCTGATACAGAAGTTCACTTCTTGTGCATGTGTTGGGAGGACGGATGCTTACCTCAAGACTTGAGAGATGCCCGGACAGTTCACTTGTACAAAGGAAAGGGCGACAAGTCTAGCTGCGACAACTATCGTGGGATCTCTCTTTTGAGCAGAGCCGGCAAACTGCTTTGTAAAGTGATCCTAAACCGACTGAATACCCATCTTCTCGAAGAGACAGTACCTGAAAGTCAGTGTGGTTTCCGCAAGGAAAAGGGGAGGACGGTCGACATGATTTTTGTGCTAGACAGATCCAAGAGAAAAAATAATGCTGCTCTCTGCTTTCAAGGACACAGACACAAGCATTCAGGTATCATACAGAACGGATAGCGGCGCCTTCAACTTGCAGCGGCTACATGCAAAGACAAAAGTAACGAAAGCTCTTGTTCCCGATATTTTGTATGCAGATGATTGTAGAATAGTCGCCACATCTGAAGACGACCTTCAAAGATTTGCAGACTCCATCTTGGCGACCACCAAGCGTTTTGGGCTTACTATAAGCATCAAGAAAACCGAAGTGTTATTCCAACCCGCAAAAGGATCCACAGCGAGAGTGCCTGAGATTAAGGTTGACGGCAAGATCCTGAAAAATGTTGACTCCATCAATTATCTTGGTAGCAGTCTCACATCCTCCAACAGCCGCATTGCCAAGGCAAGTGCTTCATATGGCAGACTGCAGAAATGAGTATGGGGCGAGAGGGACCTGAGCATAAAGACGAATTGTGCAGTATACAGAGCTGTGGTCCTGAGTGCACTTTTGTATTGTTGCGAGACGACTTGGACGCCTTACCGAAGGCACATTAAGCTACTTGACCAATTTCACCTGCGCTGTCTTCGCGGAATCATGAATATCAAGTGGTTTCACAGGGTCTCAAACGTCAGGGTATTGCAGCAAGCAAAGTTGTCAAGTATGGATGCACTGCTAACACTTTCCCAGTTGAGATGGTCTGGACACCTCGTGCGCATGTCGGGTGACAGGTTGCCAAAGCAAATCTTCTACAGTGAGCTGTCAGAGGGCAGTCGATCAAGAGGGAGACCGAAGCTCCGCTTCAAAGACACCCTAAAACTTTCACTCAAAAATGGCATTGTGGTTGCTGATTGGAAAGTCGAGGCATCAAACATGCCTATTTTGAGGCAAACTATCCGGAGGGGAACATCTGCATATGAAAAGTCTAGACAACAGACTGAAGTTGAGAAACGTGTAGCAAGCAAGGCCAAAAGTATAGCCCCTGAATACTCCATCGCATGTCGCATTTGTGGCCGCCCATGTGCAACTGGCTTTGGGCTAAGGTCCCACATGCGCCCCCCCCCCACACACACACACACACACGCACACACACACACACGCGCGCGCGCGCACTAGGTTGGACTTTATCGATTACGGTAGTCGACCATATACATGTATATTTATTCCTATGGTGTTGCACCTTTTTTATCCCTCCTCGACTCGTTGTTCGATGCTTTGTTTACTCCAAATATCCGACGATTCACTATTGGTGTATTCAACCCTTTCGGCGATAAATATATTTCATCTGTTAAGATTGTCATCTGTTTCAGGTTTCAAAGTGTCATTTTCGTTCATTTCTTTGCAGTGTCAAACAGTTTGGGTGCCGAGGAGACGGCGAGATCCACTGGATCCAAACTGTTGGCAAAGGTTAGCACAGTGCCGCATGTGGTGGCGAAAGAGTTCAACTATGTTATACCATTCTACAACGATGCTTTAATCACGGCTCAAAATTGTAATTTATAGACGAACTAGTAGTTTGTGTTTTTTAAATCTAGTACTGTCTGTAAAACTGGCATGGTCTTAACGCTGCTTACTTCCGTTTCACAGCACGTGACCTTTCAATTTCGAATTGTAACGTCAAATTTTATTTCTCAATTACATGATTTACCACCTAGTTGTTTCATTAAATCTTGGTATTTCGATAGGAATTCCATTCATGTTAGTCTTAATTAAACTTTAAAAAACGTAATAAAGACTTTGGTTCATTGATGACATTTTTTCGCTTTCAAATTTCTGTAAGCAACCACATTCGATTTGCCAATTAGATCGGTTGTGTAAATTTCATGTAAATATGTTTCAAACCGGACGTGTGCGGTAATTGTAATGATATGTTAAGCCACCTGTCTATGCACATGCTGACCTTTGCTTATCTCTGTATTTCCCGCGCTAGCCGCCTACAGCTTCAGTCTATATTACATGTTAAAATTGTACACACGTTCTTCGACTCTTGTATGCATCCTGCTTTAGATTTTGGATCTAACAAACATTACACGGTGTCAGAAGTGCAGAACTATACATCTTTGTGAGATAATGGAGTTAATTGGTGCTAGCATTCCCCAGATGGACTGGAACAACACAAATTTGCCGGGGGCTTGGGAAAAGTTCCAACGCCATGCAGAACCCATGTTCACAGGCCCCCTAAAGGAAAAAAGCAACGAGGAAAAAGCTTCGTATCTCTTATTGTAGGTGGGGGATAAAGGCAGAGACACACGGTACATGTGGAAAGACGTAAGTGCCGAAGACGCAAAGAAACCTGAAACATTCTTCAAGAAGTATAAAGAATATGTTCAGCCGAAACTGAATCCAATCTTTGCCAGATTTAAGTTCAGTAACATTGTTCAGGGAGCAGACGGCATTGAATCATTCGTTGCAACATTACAGCTCGCATCTAAGGACTGTGATTACGAGGAAAAGACCGACCTTGACCAAGATATAATGGCCACAAACGTGTGTAAAATACTTTCCGAAAAAGATTCCGGACAAGATATTTTCAAATTCATCTTTTGAAGAAAAAAGGGCCGCAATTCCTAAACGACTACAGCGATTTACACTGCTATAAAATCTGAAGTGATTAATAATAATAATTACAACAATACAATAATTACAATAATTATAATTATAATGGCAACAGACATGTGTGTAAAGTTTGATGAGGATTGGACAAATACTTTCCAAGAAAGAGTCTGGACAAGATATTTTAAAGTCATTCTTGCAAATAACGGGTCGCAACTCCTAAACCACTGAAGCAATTTACATGGCTATAAAACTTGACCAAGATATAATAGTCACACACATGTGTGTAAAGTTTATTGTGGATTTGACAAATACTTTCCAAGAAAGAGCCCGGACAAATTCTTCTAGATGTGCATACGGAAGGACGGACGGACAAGAGCAAACCCTATATGCCACCACATTGTTGGGGCAGAATAAATAATAGTGATGTCATTATTTCTTACATGAATATTCATGGAGAAAAGGGTTAAACTTATCTATCATTCATAAATCATATTTATTCATATAATATACAGTATCCAAACTTTTCAGTCAAATCAATTCTAGTATACCAGAAGAACAGATTTATATTAAGTAGTGTTTTGAGTAACAAGAGGTGTTCAAGGCTGATCTAAAATTTGAACCTTGCAATATGTGACGGGTTGGCAGACTGACGGACAGACGATGGAAAAATGATCTTTATCTCGCACACTGCTTCTCAGCAGGTGACACAAAAACCAATAGGATATTATTTATGTAGATACTATATTTATTTGTGGTCAATGTATTAAATGACAATTAGGAATAGTTCATTTAATCTAGAACGTCCGAATACCTTAGACCAGGTGCATGTGCCCAATTTGTATTATTTGATACTAAATTACTTTTTAAAATGAGGAGAATTACTCAAACTATAGTTCTTATCTACTCCCCAGGTACACTGTACAACATAAAACAGTCAAGTCAACAACAACTAATTGGCAGCTTAACCTTTTCCCTGTTCTTTATTTATTCGTTAAATTCAATACCTACTGAATATTCATGGCCAATACAGTTATAATGAAATATGGAAAGTTGAACATCACAGACATTTAGAAACTGAAGAAACAGATCTATCAAATTTCATTAGCAAACAGAACAGACCCTGATCAGACGTCTCCTATAGCATGTATATGAGGGAAAGGGTTAAAGTATGTGAGATATGAACACACTGAAAATTTGCTACACCAAATCTTGCATATTTAAATGAATGATTTGCTCCAGGTGGAAGTCTATTCATTGACTTATTCTATCAATGTGTACTCTGGTTTTGGAAATGTTCACATCTTTCTTTTTAAGGTCACTTGTTATATTGAATCCACAAACAGCTATTGCAGTCTGACCTGTCCATACATGAAAGCTTCACCCTGTAAAGTTGTGTGCTTGACAAAAGACCTGCCTCCCCATGATTTCGATACATAATTAATTGCCAATGTCATAGTATTTATAATTGGATTTTTTCCATGGGTCCAACTTGGATGCTCATGGAACCATTAGTTATGTGCGGTCAATCACAGAAAGTACTGTATTTTACATAATCATGATCCGTTTTAGCAAACTGCATCTATAACTGCACTTTTGGTAAACCAGCTTGATCAGTTGAACCGGACGCCTTTTTCTTGTTGGGTTGCGATAGAGTCTCAGGCATTACAGCTGGAAAAAACAATAGTTACTTTATTTTAAGTTTAACATGATGCTATGTGCCAAAGATGAAAGCTGAGAACCTTGTAGATTCAGAGGAGAAGATTTAAGGTTTAAATTATTGACAACTGACCACACACGATGCACGCGGACAGACATCAGGCGATCACAAAAGCTCACCCTGAGCACAAAGTGAGCTAAAAATATAAAAGCCTTTTAAACAATTTGCATAAAATACTTGAAAATGAAGTATAAGTGTATTTGGCTTCTAGTTTGTAAGTTCTGGCACCAATGAAGCAATTCCTCATTTCGGAGAGCTGTCATATCTGTTGTCTACACTAGCTGTTTACAAAATAACAAACAAAAGAATTTTCTCTGCAATGTTATACCTATTAGGATTAGTCACATTGGTTTAAAATATTTGAGTTTTTAAGGATAAGATTCCAGTTTACCTAGGAATCTGCTTATACTACAGGAGGTAGTGGTCTGAGAATCAACATTAACCCTTTCTCTGATATAAACGTGTTTTCACGCATCTGCAAACAGAGTAGACCCAGATCAGAAAGCTCCTATAACAGCCGTCTGATATAGGGTCTGCTCTGTTTGCGAATGGAAATCGATAGATCTCTGTTTCTTTATTTTCTGAAATAGCTACAGTGTTGCACCTTCCATATTTAATTATAAGTATTTTGTCCATGAATATTCAGTAGGAACTGAAATTTGGACTAAATATAGAACAGGGAAAGAGTTTATCTGGATTTTCAAATATCAATTTGATTTTTTACAATTTTAATACTTAGGGTTATTTGGCAACTATTCTTACCAAATGTCGTTCAAATTGGTTCACCGGTTTTGGAGAGAAAAATGTTTTAATATTTTTCTTTCGGTAGCCATATATGATAGTAACCCGTTCTACATCATCATGGATACAGATTATTTTTCAGAAATTTGAGAGAACATGATAAAAACATTTCTGTAGCAAAGAAATCATTTGTTGATATGCCATTTTAAAAATTACCGGTAATCAAAATAAATTAATATTCATGATATCATCTGTTTTTACATAAATATTCACGAGGTTAAGGGTAACACAAACTTTTTATATTTCTTATCCTGACATATACATACTTGCCATCTGAGATTTTCTTGGTGCTGTTCCCTGGGAAGAATTTGGTACATGCTTTACTGAGGACTGCTTGATCTAGATCCTGAAATTTACAGAATTAAGTACTTAGATGGTAAACTAGACAAAACTTGTGTCTCAGTAAATTAGGAGCAAATTTAGATGTGTCACAGTGTGTAGCTTTATCATCACTTGTACGGCCTTCCTGTACATGTGCGCTTTTATGGCGACGTGGTAGAGTGTATGACTGCGAACCTGGCGACCCGGGTTCGATTCGGGG
The DNA here is from genome assembly GCA_963576725.1 of Azorinus chamasolen. NCBI lineage: Eukaryota > Metazoa > Mollusca > Bivalvia > Cardiida > Solecurtidae > Azorinus > Azorinus chamasolen. The sequence continues at coordinate 18,604,123 of OY755249.1, forward strand.
TCTGATTGGGTATGTTTTTTTATTAGAACACCCAGTTACATTTGGCCCCCAACGTGGGGCTGTGACTGTATGAGCTCCGAGTTTGATTCCCAGTCGTTCTCATACACATTCAACTTGCTGGGGGAGTATGTCACAGTGCGTAGGTTTATCCTCACTTGTACGGCCTTGCTGTACAAGCACGCTTTTATGGCGACATGGTAGAGTGTATGACTGCGAACCTGGTGACCCAGGTTTGATCCTGGGTCTGAGTGGGTATGTTTCTTTATAAGAACACCCAGTCGCCAGGTTCGTAGCCATACACTCTACCACGTCGCCATAAAAGCGTGCCTGTACAGCAAGGCCGTACAAGTGATGATAAACCTACACACTGCGACAGATGTCATAAATTTATGACATCCTGGTTTTGGCTCCAAATAGTTGACATCTGACAGACAGATAAAAATACAAAAGATAATAAATTCTGAAGGGTGGTGATCCCCCGAAAGCAAACATTGCAACACAAAAAGAGAAAATTGCAGACTCGGTTTTATTGAGTCTGTTCATGAGCAGTAATTGAATGTGCAACACTGCTCACGCCCCCTAGCACCGGCTTAAGCGGTATTCAATTTTCAGAACAAGAAGTACTGAAATTCATGATCTCGAAGGATCAGAAGGTATAACAACACTGAGAATACACTTGAAGAACTTAAAAGCATAGAAAGTTTTCACTAGAATTACAAAAGTTTATCATACAATAAAATCATGGGAGAACTGATAAATATGGGGGTAGATATAATGGTGCCAAATCAGTACTGAAATTGTTAACTTTAACACTTTACTCCATAGATTTTTATCCCTATATGTAAACAGAGTAGGTCCAGATCAGATGACTGATCAGGGTCTGCTTTGTTTTCTTTTGGCCTGGTGCACAAAACCATTTTCAAAATCAATAACATTGTACATGTTGTTTTCATTAAGGAATCAATTCACAGGAGAAAAGAAAAAATATTATTTCTATCTATCAACAATTCTTAAGATAATGTCTGTTCCTTCTCTTTGTGTTTCATTTGCAAATTTCATTTATATGCTACTGATCACACTAAGTAATTTGGGCTTGATCAGGATCTTGTATCATCAATGAGATATCAAAACCGAAAGTAGCTTTTAAGAATACTATTAAGAATGCATGCATTGACTAGATCTAGCACAGGATCCTTACTGAATCCTGCTTAGTATGTATAAATTGCATAAATGTCACGTAACGAAATTAAATGTAGTTTATGTACAACGTTGCGCATATTTTAGGGTATATTAAAACCTCAAAAATTACCCCACCCAAATTCCAATTATTACCATGATTGATGGATTTTCGGTCTCCAGGACCACAACGTTATAAGACGCTATGAAATCATGTTATCGACTTACCGTAAATTTAATCCAGTTTATTTTCAATGCACTCTTGATATCCACCATTTACTCAACGTTTCCAATCCAAAAACAACATGTAGGGTGGCCTAGTTTCGTACTTCATATAAGAGAGGGTATATGTGGTCATCTCGCCACCTTGCCATTTCGTAACCGGAAAAAATGTTAGTGAAACTGCAAACTCGGTGAAATTTTAAAAGAGTCTCTGGTAAAAATAAAGCCAGCAATTTGTCGATGCGTATTGCAATTAATTTATTGTTCGTCGAAAATGACCGCATGTACACCGGAATTATCAATGTCGCAAAGCCCGATCGTCCAGATTCCATGGATGCATGAATGGATCCGTGACGTCATAAGACTGCGCATGCGTATATCATCGGTGATTTTTTTTTTCGCCGACAAAACCATGTTTTTGCATGCATTTTATACGGAATCGAACCTCAAATTGATGATTATATAACGCTGAAATTGTAGTATGTCTATCAAAAACGTATTCTGTTTATCATTTGCAAAAATTTGAACCGGGTTTCAGGTCCGCTGGCAATGCACTACATCTCTGCAGTGGATGATTACTAGGAATCCTTAGGTATCAACATCCAATTTTCGAAATCCTCTGAAATGTGGTCTAGTAACTAATATCAGTCTATATTAAATATTAAAACTGTACATACGTTCTTCGACTCTTGTATGCACCCTGCTTTAGATTTTGGATCTAACAAACATTACAGTAATGGCATTTCTGCAATTACAATGTACAAATAAAGTAGGAATAGTATTGTGTTACAGCGAAATATCTTATTTTTGAAACGCAGTATTTACCAGTTCGGAAGAATAATATAATGTCATTTTAACACGCCAATTGTTAATCATCATATTGCTCCCCTTATAGCGACGCAAACACGTCTGCAAACATAGTAAATCAGAATCAGACGACTCCTGTGACAGCCGTTTGACGAGAGTCTACTCTGTTTGCTTTAGTAATAATATATATCTGAATCTCCAGTTTTTGTCGTGATAAAGATGGCCTTGTTCACAACGTGATTATAAACTATTCAGAGTTACAGATAAAGTTGGGTACCCAAATACTAATCTCGTCATTTCTCAACCAAACCCTATACTGTGACCGCTCTTTAGAATCGTCTCAAAGAGACGATTGTAAAGAGCGGTCACAGTATAATGTTTGGTAAAAAATAAAGGAGATATTTGATTTTACGTATCTTACCTGGACCTCTGAAGATAATTTCTTACATAAATACTCAAAGGTGAATGATTACACAAATCAACCAACGATCCGGGTGGATGGAATATGGTATAATATTCTGAAAATGGGTGATCCTTCGAAAGCAAAAGTAGAAATGCAAAAAGAGAAAATTGCAGACTCGGTTTTATTGAGTCTGTTCATGAGTAGTAATTAAAAGTGCAAGACTACTCATGCCACCTAGCACCGGCTTAAGCAGTATTCAATTTTCAAACCCAATAACATGAAAACTAATGATCCCGAAGGACCAGAAAATATAACAACACTGAGAATGAAGTACGGGGCGACTTTTTACGACCGCCACACAAGCACTTAACACCTGCTGTTGTGAAGTACATATATTCTGAAAATGGGTGATCCTTCATTTGAATACATTACAATAGTTACATATTTTCGGACCGTAAACTTTGTTTTGATCATTACTCTAATACAAGTGCACAAAAACTATAACAGTGGTTTACGGGGCAATAAAAAACGTTTGAGCAAAGGTTAGTTCTTAAACGAAATTTCAGAACCAAGCTTCAAAACAATATATTCTCAAGTTTGTTTGCTTACTTCTTTGCATATGTATTAGTTCAGCAAAGTGTCCTACGTAGAATGTTCTATGTAATCTGTGCTACTTTCATTTAACAGTAAGCGTTATTATAGTTTTACGCAACTGTTGACTAATTATTAGACAGTAATGTTGCGTTCACAGCAGTATTCCCAGCATTTTGGTCTTACAGTTTGCGACACCTTGCGTAAAACTGCCAGCGGTTAGTATAAGAAAAGGAAACTTGAAATCAAACAAATGCGTTTATATCAGTCCTTGCTGACCGTGACCTAAATTCCATCACAAACAACTTGGATAATGATGAGCCGCTCGATAAATCAGCTGTTTGCAACAAGGCCAAAATAACCATTTCCTTCATATGGGCGCCTTTTAGCGCATTTGCAAACAGGACAGACCCAGATCAGACGGCTCCTGTAGGATCCGTCCGATGTGGGGCTGTTCTGTTTGCAAATGGAATTTTATAGGTCTGATTTTAAAGTGTTCACCCTGGTGAAAAGAAATCCCCTTCCATGTTCCATTTTATTGATTCTGTCCATGGATATTAATAAGGTGATCAAAGCTTGAATATAAATGTTAAACAGGGAAAGGTTTGGGACAAACACGTAGACAAGTAAAACGAATGAGGGTCTAATTTGGCATCGAAGGAAGTCAATGTTTCAAAACACATATTGCTTTGTATAAGTGGTTAGTTCAGTCAGCGTACTGTCCATTGTTGTCCGCTTATTCCAAGCCGCCTGTTGCTACAATTATTTAATTTCCCATGAGGTTTATACCTCGACACTTCATAAATGGTCTTCAGCAACTTAAAGTCATTCGTTTAAAATCCCCAAAACAGCTTTTTCCTTCGTCATCTATTCATTAGACTGTACCACAGTGTCAGACACCTTAGATTCTTACGAACTATGAGATTCATCTATATCTCATCCGGATCTATATTATCTGCCATTATTAGCCGCGATATCAACTAGAGGGCACCAAGGGTCGTTCTAAATATATTCGCGAGTAATCTGTCAGAAGTCGTTTGCGGTCTGTTAACAAATTAATTCTTTCAGTCCCAGCATTTTCGTCTGTTGAATACATTTTCGTCTGCTTCAAGTTTAAGGATGGGCGCTTGTTCAGTTGTTTTGTTTATATAAAGATAAAGAGAGTGTCATAAAGGTTGGATCCTGGTGCAACGCCGAGTTACTCGGCGTCATAATTGTATCCAAATTGTTTGCATATAATATCATAAACTCGTCTTCATGGCACTGGAGACACCACGTAAGAGCGCAGTTAGTTGATTGTTAATCCCGTGCCAGGCAAAACTTGACTGGTATTTACAAACAGCCTGGAACCAGGCGAAACTTGACTGGTACGTGTATTTACAAACAGCCTGGAACGAGTCGAGACTAGACTGCTACGTGTATTTACAAACAGCCTGGAACCAGTCGAAACTTGACTGGTACGTGTATTTACAAACAGCCTGGAACGAGGCGAGACTAGACTGGTACGTGTATTTACAAACAGCCTGTAACCAGGCGAGACTTGACTGGTATTTACAAACAGCTTTGAACCAGCCGAGACTAGACTGGTATTTACAAACAACTTGGAACCAGGCGAGACCTTACTGGTATTTACGAACAGCTTGGAACCAGGCGAGACTAGACTGATATTTACAAACAGCTTGGAACCAGGCGAGACTAGACTGGTACGTGTATTTACAAACAGCTTTGAACCAGGCAAGACTAGACTGGTATTTACAAACAACTTGGAACCAGGCGAGACCTTACTGGTATTTACAAACAGCTTGGAACCAGGCGAGACTAGCCTGATATTAACAAACAGCTTGGAACCAGGCGAGACTAGACTGTATTATTGTCGTCCTGCATCAAGCTCCCGCCTTTCGTAACTGACAATTAACCCTCAGTGGGGCGACTGATTTAAGTTATAAGCTCCAATGCTCCAGTACTTGAGACATAGGCAAACAGTGTAGATCCAAACCAGAAGGCTCTCAGAAGGAACCCTTTGGTCAGGGTCTGCACTGTTTGCTTTACCAATCAATGTCAAAGCATTTCACTAATATATGCTTGTTTTGCAGGAATCCTTTGAGTCTAATCTGGAACACAATTTTGTTGGACTCAATATTGCCATCTGTCAGGAAGGATAACATTGTGATTGGTTGTGATTGTATTTTATGATTAAATCAATTAATCACAATAGACGTCATTTTTCGCAGAATTTTACATATTATGCCAACAACATCATAAAAAGGTCTGCTTCTTCATTTTGAACACTCGAGTAAGTAGACATAAATGTATACAGACCACTTCCATTAATGGCTTGGCTGTTCTCAGACTTGGCTGAAATTCACATTTAATTTCTGATGGTCATGGCGATAATGTTTTAACGCTTCCAATGCTAAAGCACAATTTGACTGTAACTTTCCCAAAGCTTGGCTCCAGCTGTTTGACGCTACTATGTCAAATATTCACCAGATCCAAATATGACACTTTACTCCATAAATATGCCTTTCTATACGTTTGTTAAGAGAGTGGACCAAGATCCTGTAGCACCTGTAGACCAGCCGTCTGACCAGGCGAGTCTCGGTTTACTTATGGATGTGCTCTGTTTGCTAATGGAATTATCTAATGGAATTATATAGATAGGATTCTACGGTTTCTGTCATGTCCAAAAGTTCCCGTGTCCATGTACTATTGTACAATTTAATATAATTTGATAATCAAAAACTAATCACGATGGCATTATTCCTCATTTGAATATTCATGAAGTAAATGGCTAAACAGACATTATTTTTACAGCGGTGACAAGGGTTAACACATGCTAAGTTCAATTTGGCGGACATTTGCAAAAACCTCGTACAGTAAAACCCCTCTAAACCGGACGTTAAAATCAGTACTCATTTATTTATAGAACAACGTGATGATGGATGACAAGAAGGATACATGACTGTCACAATATCACAACTTGGTGCCAATGGGGAGCTAAAAGTCTTTTTAGCTCCTGTGACCTAGATGAACAAAAGATCGGCAACATTCCATCAAGGTTGGTAAAGGACCTCCAGAAGTTACAAGAAGCCAAATATCAAAGTTCTTGTCATATTAGTTTCGGAGAAGATGTTTGGAACGTTATTTATGTAACCAGTGTGTTAACCATATCTACACCAGGGTCATAATTTAAACAATCTGGACCTGATGCTATGTGCAAAATATCTAGAATATCTAAGCTCAGTGTACTTCCTTTGAGACAAGAAGATTTTATAAGTGTTTATTATAAAAATCATTTTTAATAAAAACAAATATATGACCTAGAAATGCAACAGACCAGAAAATTTCAAAGATATTGATAAAGTACCTCTATTTTGCACCATGTCAAATATCAAAGCTTTGACTACATTAGTTTCAGAGAAGATGTTGGAAGATTTCACTATATAACTCTATGTAAACTGACAACCCAAAGGGCATGGTCACTGACAAAATTTTATCATCTTTGAAGAAGTCTACTTGATAATACTGCAAACCAAATATCACATCTCTAAGCCTTTGGGTTTCAGACAATAATTTTTTTAAGTTTTTACTCTAAAACTTGTGATCCCCGGGACGAAGCCAGTCTGACCCCAGGGGCAAAATCTTAACCATCTTTGTAGCGATCCATCACATGATGCTTGCTGCATACCAAATTTGGTACGGAATTTGACAATAAGATTTTTTTTAAGATTTCAGTATAATTTGTGACCCCTGAAGCAGAGCCAAATTTTACACCACGGGCCTAGTTCAAAATCTTGGTAAAGGTCTACTAGATGATGCCAAATATCACAGCTCTAGGCCTTTCAGTTTCGGACAAAAATATTTTAAAGTGTTTACTATATAATCCTATGTAAAACTTGTGGATATAAGGCTGGGTCCTAGTCATGATTACCGTAGCATCCCCACCTAGACTTTTTTTCATTGGTACCAAATTGTTTCTTGGGGTCCTCAGAACACATTTTGAGCATGCCCCCCCCCAAAATAAGTTTGTCCCACCTATGTTTTATTTAACAGTTTCCATAGTAACCCGAGGTAATTATCGAAACTACCTTGGTTCAGAAAATGCGTCATAACTTTGCTTTAAGAGGCACTAGAATGACAAAACAAGTATTAAAGTAAAGCAGAGACATATAGCTTGTATATGATAAATGATTTTATTAATATTCATTAATGCATTCTTATGAATATGAAAGAGTAAGTAAAAAAATGCGGTTTTTTTAGAAAAAAATGAGTTTGTTGTTTAGTCTGAGAGGCTTATTAATGCACAAAAAATATTTTATCATGCAACGTCACGAAATACAGTCACTTCCTACTAGCATAATATTTTCCACGTCCACGCTGTATTTTGTGAGGTATAGTGCATGTGTACTGACCCCACTGGGATGCAAGTTTGGTTCAGCCAAAAGGAGGAAAACAGAAGGACGAAAAAGGCATAATTAAACATAAACATCAAATTTAACACATTTGCTCACCTTTGTCTCAACTATTTGTTCAGATAAAATGATTAAATCAAGTTTGTTTATGTTGTAAAAGTCGATGACGTCACTGCACGCCCACATGACGTCACATATATCGCACTTACATGTATTTTCATTCAGGGGACGAAACCGCTTTAGCAATCTTTCTTTTTCTTCATTTTCTCCATTTTTCTGGGTGTTGCATGATAAAAGAATTACTATGCTAGTAGTTTGGAAGTTAAGCTGTATTTTGGCTCGTCAGAAAAGTAGTTAAATGCTCGCCAAGGCTCGCAATTAACAATTTTTCCAACTCGCCAAAATACAGCTGAACTTCCAAACTACTAGCATAGTAATTCTTATGAATTCAGGTTTAAATTGTTTGTTGGGGTCATCAGAGCAGATTTTGAGCATTCCCCCAAATAATTTGGTCCCATATATGTTTTATTAAACGGTTTCCATGGTAACCCGGGGTAAATTTCGAAACATCCTTGGTTCAGAAAATGTGTCATAACTTTGCTTTTAGAGACAATAGAAGGACAAAACAAAAACCAAAGAAAAGCAGAGACATATAGCTTGATTATGATATATAATTTTAATGATATTCATATACGATTCATATGAATACTAATGAGGAAGTATAAAAAGTCCGCTTTTTTAGAAAAAGGAGTTTGATGTGTAGTCTTAGAGGCTATTAATGCACAAAATTATTGAATTTAGGTTTAAATTGTTCGTTGGGGTCCTCAGAACACATTTTGAGCATTCCCCCAAAATAATTGTGTCCCAGCTATGTTTTATTTAACGGTTTCCATGGTAACCTGATGTAAATTTCGAAACATCCGTGGTTAAGAAAATGCGCCATAACTTACTTTGCTTTTAGAGGCAATAGAAGGACAAAACAAGAACCAAAGTAAAGCTAAGACAAATAACTTGAATATAATATGTAATTTAACTAATATTCATAAATGTATTCTTATGAATATTAATGAGGAAGTAAAATAATACGTTTTTTAGAAAAAAATTAGTTTAGTTTTAAGTCTGCGAGGCCTATTAATAAACAAGCGTTATTGAATTCAGGTTTAAATGTTTTAATATGATCATACAAAGAAAATAAAACATCTTTGTTTCAGGTAATATTTCTATAAAGCATGCGTATTTAAGCTAATTTGCATATAATGTGCGTAATTGAATAAGCAATTTTCTATGAGCATTTTATTTAGTATTATTTTGAGTATACTATCTTTTCTGTGATTTATTTTACGTAAAATACCAGATATTGTACCAAAAAAGACGAGAGCAGAGGATCATTACTTTGTGTATATAATTGATTTGTTGATGTCTTTTGAATATAAATGCCATATTTATGAATATTAATGAGATATAAAAATAAACACACTTAACTGAGCTGTTCTTATCTATTATTTAATTGAAATTTGTACGGAACTTGATACAGGCTGAAACAGAGATATAAATGTATTAACACATATTATTCCCTAATCATGAATATTAATGAAAATATATTGAAACATAATTAAAGCAGACCGGTGAGCAACAAAACGTATACATCTTTTATCCAGATAATTTCATAAAAGGACATATTTTGTACATTTGAATATATATATATATATATATATCACGAACAGAAAAGGGTCAATTACTGGAAAATATCTCTTAAGTCATTGAAGGTGCATATTTGATTATGTTTCCAAAAGCCTTATTTAGCTGCATTTAAAGTTATTTTGTAGAATCCCCTCACTCCGGAGAGAGGAGACTGTCGACCAAGAGGGACACAATAGCTCTTCTCTACAATAGAGGAGAGGGTCCAAGGGTCCTGAGTGATAGTGCGCCACATTGATGCAGGGTCGGATCAGAAGGGGGAAGAAAGGGCGAGTCCTTAGGTTTGGGGCCTAAGGTCTCTGCCCAGAACTCCTAAGGTGGGGAGGTAAGGAACCCTGAGACGCCAGTCCTGAGGGAAGGGTCCTAACCGGCTCTTGGCTGGGGCAGAATAGGGTCTGGTTGTCTTACTGTCGTCGGTTTTCCCCGGCTTTGGTGACAATTGTGGTGGGTTCAGTAGACGACTAATAAGAGTTTTTGACGTTTATTTCCTCATAGCATACTAATGAATATGCATATCTGAAAGTAAGATAATAAGACATTATGAGTAAACTAAACTCACTAAAACATGAGACCTGAAAAGGGTTTACACACAAACTGTAAACTAGATAACTAGAGTTACAAAAATGGTCTCTGCTATACAAAATTAACATACAAATAGTAATGATATGATCATCAGAGGATAATGATAATGATGATGATAATGAGAATGGAATATGGAAATATATTTACCTGAATATATAAGAAATATATATTCTAATATAATGCCAGAAAATGGCGACTGTCTTCTTTGAAAGCTATCGTACGAGTGAAGGTGCACGTGCAAATGCGGGAAATGTTAGTCATGCAGTAGATTTACTTCCCCTGAAATATGAGTATGCATTAACTTTTCCTTAAAAGATTACCTATTTGGATTAAAAGATAAATCAAACAACATATCATCAAATTTATTTATTATTTCATACACAATCACCCTACGACATACTCCCCTGCTTTCGAAAAAAGGTCGTCCTCGACTTTTCTAACATCGAGCGAAATTCTTGGGAGGTCCCATAATAGGCTTACATTCAGCCTTGGGGATTTTCCAAGAAACCCAGACCGGACGCGGGAGGGTTCCTGGTAGAAGCCCTGTCAGTTCTTTCTCCTTAACGAAAAGTAGTTCGGAAGCAAAGAGAGACGCCCACAGCTCGTCCTTCGACTTTTCCTGAAGACTAGAGGAAGGTGTCAGGGCGACAGCGGAGCATATTCGCTGTCGATATGAGCCCTTGACCCAATGCCAGTTGGGTCAAAAGGCCCAGATGGTATGAAAAGCACTTAGTAACTTCGGATTCAAGCTCCACAGAGAAGGCCGCAGACAGGAGTTCAATGTTTGAAGCGACCCCCATCTGTTGGCGCTGATGCAACTCCCGAGGCTAAAGAAGTGTGAGAGAGAGAGAGAGAGAGAGTGAGAGAAAGAAAGAAAGAGAGAAAGAGAGAGGGAGCGGAAGGTCTAATGCCCACCCTGGGGCTGTTGGAATCAAGTGAGGGGATCTGATCAAACATCGCAGGCCGATTTTTAATTGAAGCCGGAGGCCTGAGAGATACCCAGGGAGCCTTTGTCCGTAAGAGTTTAGCGGACATGGTCCACCCAGTTGCCGGGCTGGCCCAAAAATCTTTGTCCAGGTCAGGCAAACGGGAAAGAAGTCCTCTCGAAGGAGAAAAAGACTCCCTAGACTTAATTAAGTAAGGGAGGTCCACGTTTTCGACTAACACTAGCACGGAAGAGGATAGAGGACCCCTGTGAGTAGGAATCGGGGTTCTAGGGCAGACAGAGGGTGGGAGGATTCTAAAACAATCTTCACACGCCTTCTCAATAGAAACCTATTTATGTTCAGAATCATCTAAAGTAGAAGAGGACTAAGCCCCGTCTATATCTGAGTGAGAGGCTTCCACAGAGCCTGATTCCCTAAAAATAGGATCATCCCTAGGAGCCATAATGGACATAGTGTCTTCCTGCTCTCCCTCAGAATCCTCCCTGGTGAACGCCACGGATGGCAGCACCCCGGAGGAGTTGGACCCGCCACAGACATAGAGGTGTGGACTGTGGATGGGATCACGTGAGAGCTATTCTCCCTCCAGAGATGAACTCACAACATGCCCTGAGTGGGTGTGTAAGCCAGAACGGGCTTGAGGGGGGAGCCGAGAGGAAAGGGGAATGGGGATCGCTGAGGGGAGTCCCATGACCTTGCTGGTCAGGTCGTCAGTAAGGGGAAGCTTGCTGGTTCCCAGACATGAGTGTCGGCTGGCGAGAGCGACCACCGGCGAATCTGAGGAGGAAGAGCGATGTCTTTGCATAGAAGAGTAATGGTAAGACCTCGATCTGCGCCTGCGATTATAGCAGCACGAGTGCCAATTCCCATTAGAAGAATAAGAAGGGTTTTTACGCCTCCTACGGGGTTGGATGGAGGTTGTGGAGTCCGAAGTGAACTCAGAAGACGAAGAGTAATTGCAGGGTCTAGACGACCGAGAACGTCTAGACTTAGCCAGAGCAGCTTCCTGTTGATTTTCACCACTGTAATGCAGTGTATAGACAGAATGTCCAGTAGAAAAGATTGGACCGGTAGATTTACCGGTCCACTTCGGTATCCTGGTCCAAAGGACCGGACCGGGCCACAGGACCGGACCGTTTGAGAGCAAACTTGGGACTCCGGGCCAAAGAATACCCAGTTACATCATTGGACCGGGGCTTGGTAGATCGGCCTGCCGGTGACGAACACCAGGACACCGGGGACCGGGGACGGATAACTGGGCCTAGATTGACCGGGACCAGGAAAAAACAAGCGGACCGGGAGACCTGGCAACAAGAGTACATGGGACCAGAACAAAGGGCACCATTCAAGAGGTAAACGGGGAAGCCGTGCCCGGACCAGCAGTTGGGTGCCGAGCTGCAACTAACAACTGGCCAATCGATTGCACCACAGGGACTGTTAACGAAAGAGATTTTAAAGAAGAAGCAGGCTTCTTCTGAGCTTTAGAGGACAGTGATTTGTCTGTGGCGAGGGAGTCGCTGACCAAAGAGAAGAATACTTCTTCCGTCGGGCAGCAAGCTCCCCCGTCTCCCCTGTCCAGAGGGATGAAACTGGACAGGGAGCTGAAGCGGAGCATCCGCAGCAGGCCAGACACACTTTATGAGTTGTCCAGTCTGCCGCGAAATGCTGGCAAGAAGCTTTGCATTGCTCTGGCATGCTGTGGTAAACAATCAAGCAAATACATAAGATATCGCGAGTAATATTTCAAAGTCACTCAAGGCTGATATGGGTAAACATAAGCTGAAGATTGCAGCCGAGATGCAATATATTTTCTATTGTATTGCAAAACACTCATAAAAGTAATATTCTTCATAAAAACATGCACATGAGGCTCAATTCCTCCGCTGTATTTTCTTACAAGAAATGTGTTGTTCATATATATTGCAATATAATAGAAAAACTACAACAGTTTACATTCTCATTAATATTCATGCTTTTGAAAATAATATTCATTATCTACATATTTGTATACATGAACATCACTATCTCTGTTTCAGTCAGTATCAAGTTCTGTACTGGTTAACTAAAATAATCTCAGATAAAAAGAACAGCTCATTCAAGTGTGTTTATTTTTACATCTCATAAATATGCATAAAGATGCATTAATGCAAAGTAATGATCCCCTGCTCTTGTCATTCTTTGTTCAATACATGTATCTGGTAGTATACGTAAAAATAATAAATAAAAAAAGACAGTACACTCGAGACAATGCTAAATAAATTGCTCATGTAAAATTGCTTATTCATTTACGCACGTTATATGCAAATTAGCTTAAATATACATGTTTTATATAAATATTACATGAACCAAAGATGTTTTATTTTCTTTGTATGATCATATAAAAACATTTAAACCTGAATTCAATAACTCTTGTACTCAGAATTCAATAGGCCTCTCAGACTTAAAACTAAACTCATTTTTTTTCTAAAAAAAACGGATTTTTATTTACTTCCTCATTAATATTCATAAGAATACATTTATGAATATTAGTTAAATTACATATCATATTCAAGTTATATGTCTTTGCTTTACTTTGGTTCTTGTTTTGTCCTATTGCCTCTAAAAGCAAAGTAAGTTATGACGCATTTTCTTAACCACGGATGTTTCGACATTTACATCGGGTTACCATGGAAACCGTTAAATAAAACATAGCTTGGACACACAATTATTTTGGGTGAATGCTCAAAATGTGTTCTGAGGACCCCAACGAACAATTTAAACCTAAATTCAAAAGGATTTGTGCATTAATAGGCCTCTAAGACTACACAACAAACTCCTTTATTCTAAAAAATCGGATTTTTTATATTTCCTCATTAGTATTCATAAGTAATCGTATGAATATCATTAAAATTATATATCATAATCAAGCTATATGTCTCTGCTTTACCTTGGTTTTTGTTTTGTCCTTCTATTGCCTCTAAAAGCAAAGTTATGACACATTCTCTGAACCAAGGATGTTTCGAAATTTTACCCCGGGTTACCATGGAAACCGTTTAACAATACATATATGGGACAAAATTACTTGGGGGAATGCTCAAAATGTGTTCTGAGGATCCCAACGAACAATTTAAACCTGAATTCAATATTTCTGTGCATTAATAAGCCTCTCAGCCTAAACAACAAACTCATTTTTTCTTTAAAAAACGCATTTTTTACTTCCTCATTAATATTCATAACAATGCATTTATGAATATTAATAACATTCATTTATCATATTCAAGCTATATGTCTCTGCTTTACTTTGATACTTGTTTTGTCATTCTAGTGCCTCTTAAAGCAAAGTTATGACGCATGTTCTGAACCAAGGTAGTTTCGAAAATTACCTCGGGTTACCATGGAAACCGTTAAATAAAACATAGCTGGGACAAACTTATTTTTGGGGGCATGCTCAAAATGTAGTCCGAGGACCCCAAGGAACAATTTGGTACCCATGAAAGAAAAGTCTAGGGGGGGGGGGGATGCTACGGTAACTATGACTAGGACCCAGCTTAATACTTTGACCCAATGGGCATACTTTGAACAATCTTGATAAAGGACCACCAGATGATACTATGTACCAAATAGCTCTAAGCTTTTTGTTTTCAGACAAGATTTTTTTTTAAAGTTTTTACTATATATACCTATGTAAAACATGTGACCCCAGGACGTGGCCGTGTTTGACTCTAGGGGCATACTTTGAACAGTCTTAGTAAAGGTTCACCAAATGATGCTACATACCAAATATCAATGCTCTAAGCTTTTCGGTTTCGGACAAGAAATTTTTTTTTACTATATAATCCAATGTAAAACTTGTGGCCCCAGGGTGGGGACAATTTTGACATCAGGAGCAAACTTTGACCTATCTTGATAGAGGTCCACCAGATGATGCTGTGTACCAAATATCACAGCTCTAAGCTTTTCGGTTTCGGACAGGAAGATTTTTAAAGTTTTTACTATATAACCCATGTGACCCCAGGACGTGATCGTGTTTGACTCTAGGGACATACTTTGAATAATCTTAGTAAAGGTTCACCAGATGATGCTACATACCAAATATCACAGCTCTAAGCTTTTCGGTTTCGGACGAGAATATTTTACTATATAATCCAATGCAAAACTTGTGACCCCCAGGGTTTTGGTAAAGTTCTACCAGAAGATGCTTCATACCAAATATCACAGCTCTAAGCCTTTCGGTTTGAGACGAGAATTTTTTTTAAAAAAAATTACTTTATAATCCAGTTAGTTGCAAAACGTGTGACCCCCGGGATCGGGCCAATTTTGACCCCAGGGGCAAAATTTGAACAATCTATGTAGAGGGTCACTAGATGATTCTACATACCAAATTTGTTAGCCCTAGGCCTTACAGGTTTATTGGCCATTTGTTGTCATGGCAACCAGAGTACTGATTGGAATCAGATTATTTGAACAATTTTGGAAGAGGCTGACCAGAGGAATATTCCTTCCAAGTTTGGTAAAAATCTAGCTAGTTGTTCAGGAGGAGATGTCACTTTATGAAAAAAAGTTGACGACGGACGACGCACACAGGGTGATGAACGACGGACGACGCACGACGACGGACACAGGGCGATCGCAATAGCTCACCTTGACACTTCGTGCCAGGTGAGCTAACAACCTTTCCACCTTTAAAACAGAACAGACCCGGATCAGATGGCTGAAGGAGCCTTCTGATCAGGGTCTGCTCTAATTGCTTGAAAACAATATAGATCTTATTACACAAATCTCTGAAATTTTCAAAATGCCATGTGTTCATATGCAATTATTCACGATGTCATTATTTTTACATGAATATCAATTATGTTAAGGATTGAGGCCAGTTGATATACAGTAATTAAATAAAAAGAGACCTCTGCTCCTAGTTTTTCCAAGCATTCAGATACATTGTCCAGTATTATTATATCAAATTTCTATGAAACTGTGTAGCACTGAAGCAAGTGATAGCGTTGCTAAGATACCTTGGTTTACCTTAATCCTGCAACCTGATTGTCATTTCAATGACCTTATGTCCGGATAAGACGCCGAACGTATAGACATATCAGCATGAACTAAGCTGTTTGATACACGTTCGATACTGTCAAAATATTAACGAATCGAAATAACAATTAAGATGTATCCGACATTAGTTTAAGCTGATATCGTTTTGTTCACAGCGGATTGAGCGTTAACACCTGAGCACTCTTCGTTAGACTGTCATTGGAAACAAAACCTAAAAGGTTACGCGATACCGTCATTTTTCTCCAGTATATAGTTTTCAGTGTACTTTTTCAGTACAACAGAAAACTCGTTAACCCTTTCCTTCATATAAACGGATTTTAACGCATTCGCAAACATAGTAGACCCAGATCAAACCACTCCAACAGGAGGTCAGGTTCTGCTCTGTTTGCTAGTAGAATTTGAAAGATGTTTCATTATTTTCTAAAATGGCTACACTGTTCCACCTTCCGTATTTCATTATAACTATTTTGTCTGTGAATACTCAGTAGGTATTGAAATTTGGAATAAACATAGACAAGGGAAAGGGTTATCCATTTGTCTGATAGAGTAGCCTTTTTTACGCATTTTGGTGCTGTTACAAACATCACCGTCTATATATGACACTGGAAATAGCCACCAGGTGAAGCGAAAGAAAGTTGATAATGTTCAGATACACCGGCAGGTTGGTAATCCGCAATATTTATGATAAACATAGCATATCTAGCATGGCAATATTTTTACTTACAAGTAGAAATATGAACCAAGGGTTAGTTTGTTTCTGATCATTACAAATGCGCGTATGAAAACCATTTCGGGCTCATAATTTTCAGACTAGACAAACTTGTATTCACAATCACTTTTCGAATAGTCTGACATACGGTTTCCACATTCGTTGTCTTCACATAACGTATACACCACCTACGCCACCGTTGATAGCAGAACACGAGCCAAATTAGCGTTGAATTTGATAAAAGAAAAGCGGCATGCGTGTACGGCGATTAGGTAAATATGTTATGAAGACTGCACGGCAAATATCTTGCGAGGTGTATGGCGTTTAGTATTATATTTGCCTGTCATAGATGGAACACGATGCGTACAGCACAATGCAGAAACAACCACAAAGCTGTCTAAAAGGGAGAACGATTATTTCAAATACTATTTCCCCCTAAACTACTGAATAGATTTAAACCACATTTCAATAAATGATTGTGAGATAACCTTCGAAAAAGTTTATATTTTTTAATGTTTCTGTCCATTCATACTGTCCGTTGCATAAATAGACACGATCTATTAATCTGGTGAGTGATACATGTACAATGTCATCAGTTTTATTGGTTACGGAAAGGTGTAATAGAGTAGGGCTCTTATTCATAAAAAAACATATAAGTAATACACTTAAGAAATTTGATGTGAACGAGCATATTGATTAAGTCTAGAGCAATGTTCTTAAATATTTAAGTAACCTATAAAAGTAATTTAACTTGCGGATCCATGTTCTACTCTGCCTGTTATAAACCCTACCTTTTCAGGATATGTTAAAAAGAAACGCTGTTCATCGTACACCATATTAAGTATTCAATGTACTATTTCTTACATGTGAATCTTCGTATATATTCTTTTGGTAATGAAACCAAGGCGAAGCTGATTTTTCCTCGGTACCAAGAACGAATTTCACAGTTTAAATATTCCTATCTTGCCATGTATGCAAAAGCATAAACTATGAGTAAAATAAATAAATATTTACGGATACATGGGTGCAATGTCTGTGATGGCTACGTAAATGCGAGTTAAAAGTATTGGGATGTTCATACTTGTACGAGTATTGTGCATATTAACCATTTATTTTCTTCGCTTTGCCTGGTAGCTATTTCCGGTGTCATTGGTGGACGGCGAACACCGTCGTCTGATCAGATTCTGCTCTGAGAATCATACAGATCTGGATCTAGAGTTTCTGCTATTGTCAGAAAATCCTGTGTTCACTTTAGTATTCATGATGTTATTATTGAATACCGTTTAAGCCGGTGCTAGGGGACGTGAGCAGTGTTGCACTTTCAATTACTGTTCATGAACAGACTCAATAAAACCGAGTCTGCAATTTTCTCTTTTTGTGTTGCAATTTTTGCTCTCGGGGGATCACCTTCTTTCAGAATTTATAATCTTCACAACAGCAGGTGTTAAGTGTTTGTGTGGCGACCGTAAAACGTCGCCCCGTACTTCATTCTAAGTGTTGTTATACCTTCTGATCCTTCGAGATCATGAATTTCAGTACTTCTTGTTCTGAAAATTGTATACCGCTTAAGCCGGTGCTAGGGGGCGTGAGCAGTGTTGCACTTTCAATTACTGTTCATGAACAGTCTCAATAAAACCGAGTCTGCAATTTTCTCTTTTTGTGTTGCAATTTTTGCTCTCGGGGGATCACCTCCTTTCAGAATTTATTATAGGAATATTCGTGGAGTAAAATGGTTAAGGCACGTGGCAGCCTAATGCAGAGTGAACCTGCAAGAAGCAGTCACCTGCCTAAAACCTTCTCAATTCTTATTCTTCCTTTAAATTAGTAAACGTTCGTATTAGCTAGAGGGTTTAGAGAAGTTATGAACCGAGTTGTGCGGAATCTCACCTGCAGGTAACTGTTTGTAAATGCCTAGCAGGTCGCACTCTAGCCAAGTAAGAGTTAACCCTTACAATGCTGAATTTTCAAATGGACTATTCCAACATTCAAACAGATCAAGCTTATGTGAATATTTAGGATTTTTGCAAAAGAAAAGTGAAATGTGACAAGCAGTGCAGACCCTGATGAGAAGGCTCGTCTATGACCCCTCTCATCTGGGCCTACACTGTTGGCAAATCGTTTCCCGAATTTTTAGTCAATGTAATTCGATTTAACAAATTGCTCCTTAATCACTGTACCTATTTTCACAGACTAAGAGGAAATAAGCGTAGGTCCCCTGGCATTAGCCAGTATATAAATGGATTTTCTGAGTGGTACATTGAATCCTTTCTCGGGCGATGTGAACTTTGCAATTGACAGAATTACAACAAACGCGATTTTAATCCTTTACACTATGAGTATTCATTAGGAAATTATGAATGTATGAATATTAAATAGGCGAAGTTTTTGATGGAGCCATGAAAAAAGATTTTTTTTTATCATGGCAAAGATTGTAGACTCTTGGCTATATTGTTTCATACGACTAATAGAGTAGAGTCTGACCAGACCGCCCTTACAGGCGTTAACTCTTCGGCGTCTCCTCTGGATCCAAACTACAAAGGTTATCAATGATTCGCCTGTGTCGGATAAAGAATTTAAAAGTTCCTTCATATACACGCCTTTTCACGCCTTTGAAAACAGAGTAGACCAAGACGGCTCCAATAGGAGTAGACCAAGACGGCTCTATAGCTCCTATAGGAGCCGTCTGATCAAGGTCCGCTCTGTTTGCCCATGGGGTTTCATAGATCAGATTCTTCACTTTGTGCCAAGGTGAGATATTCCTGTGATAAATGCTAGAATGCAGCTGATAAATATGCATGACGTCATTATTTCTTACATTAATAACGAACAGGTAAGTGGTTACAATGAGTCTAGATCTATACTACGGTGTTAACTCTTTCCTTAATATAAACGTTTTTCACGCATATGTCAACAGAGAAGACCCAGATCAAACGAACGGCCCCTAAAGGAGCCGCCTGATCAGCGTCTGCTCTGTTATCCAGTTCAGTTTCCTCTTCAATACCTGTGTGGTGTTTCAAACTGTTAGAGGTCTGATGAGGCACCCAATTATTGGCCGTTTCATCTAGATCCATACTGTTTGCAAAGGTAATCACATATTCAGCACTGCAAGGAGCCCAACAAAGCCGCTTTCCGGCAACCGTGACGATGAGTTATTCGTTTGCCTCATATAGAAGTATGCTGGCATCTTTACAAACCGAGTAGACTCAGATGAGACCCGTCCCCTGCAAGCTTTGTCTAGACTCAGATGAGACGTCCCCTGCAAGGTTTGTCTAGACTCAGATGAGACCCGTCCCCTGCAAGCTTTGTCTAGTATCAGATGAGACGTCCCCTCCAAGCTTTGTCTAGACTCAGATGAGACGTCCCCTCCAAGCTTTGTCTAGACTCAGATGAGACGTCCCCTGCAAGGTTTGTCTAGACTCAGATGAGACCCGTCCCCTGCAAGGTTTGTCTAGACTCAGATGAGATGTCCCCTGCAAGGTTTGTCTAGACTCAGATGAGACGTCCCCTGCAAGGTTTGTCTAGACTCAGATGAGACGTCCCCTGCAAGGTTTGATGAGACGTCCCCTGCAAGGTTTGTCTAGACTCAGATGAGACGTCCCCTGCAAGGTTTGTCTAGACTCAGATGAGACGTCCCCTGCAAGGTTTGTCTAGACTCAGATGAGACGTCCCCTGCAAGGTTTGTCTAGACTCAGATGAGACGTCCCCTGCAAGGTTTGATGAGACGTCCCCTGCAAGGTTTGTCTAGACTCAGATGAGACGTCCCCTGCAAGGTTTGTCTAGACTCAGATGAGACGTCCCCTGCAGGGCTTGTCTAGACTCAGATGAGACGTCCCCTGCAAGGTTTGTCTAGACTCAGATGAGACGTCCCCTGCAAGGTTTGTCTTGTTTGATTAGGAAAATATACAGATTAGACTCTACAGTGTCTGCCGTATTAATTCATAAGTTAAGTTCATGATGCCATTAAAAAGTGCATTAACTTGCATGATGTCATCATTTCCAAAATAAATATTCATGGGGTAAAAATATTAATGACATTAAAAGGGTAGTTCTAGGACTGGTCGGCCCGGTGTCAGGATAATGTGACTGGGTGGGTGCCCTTGCCATGTGCCCGCGGCAGGGGTATTCCAGTGAGGCAGCACTATAACTTGTCTCAAGCGGGTACCGTCTGCAAATAACTGTTGGTCGGACGTAAAACCCAACTCACTCACTCACTCTTGGGGTACAGATTTAAACAGCATGCAAAAATTAAATAAAGTTCGTTTGTACTTGTGTTCCGGACGAATCTACTTGTTATTAGAGGATGATCCGTTCAATGTTATGATGTTTATACAGAATAACGCATAGGTTCAGATGGATGCTTCTGACACCTCCTGGCTCCTGATTCGCATTTGTAAACAGCTTGGGTCAATATGAGACACCAGCCTACTCGGCCTCTCATCAGGATCACTGTGAGACACCAGCCTACTCGGCCTCTCATCAGGATCACTGTGAGACACCAGCCTACTCGGCCTCTCATCAGGATCACTAGGAGACACCAGCCTACTCGGCTTCTCATCAGAATCACCATGACATACCAGCCTACTCGGCTTCTCATCAGGATCAATATGAGACACCAGCCTACTCGGCCTCTCACCAGGATTCAATCTGTTTTCAGCAGGTCAACAGTTTCGCAAAAGCTTGATCGAATCGGAAGTATTCAAACTTGCATCAGATCTAAATTTAAACGAACATTATTTTTACAAAGACGGATAAGGATTAATCTTTATCCTGTATTATCCCTTTATTCAATAAATATTCGTGTAAGAAATAATGACATCATGAATATTAATTAGATATTTTGTTTATAATGGCACATCGACATATGACATTTTAGCCGTGGCACTGACACTGTAGAATCGTTAGAAACTTCACATAGGAGCCATCTGATCTGAGTCTACTCTGTTTGCAAATTTGCTGCAAGACGTATGTATAGAGTAAAGGGTTACACTATTGCCTGCCTTAACTCCTATATGATGCAATGTTTATTCGTCTTGGAGTCATATTAACAGTTGCATGAGTGTCAAACAGCCTGACTGATCAGGCAACGAGTAGTATGATGTAAAGTGTTCATACACCACGATCTATCGCTGCCAGATAGAATTATCAGCCATCACTTTCGCACTAACTTCGGTGCCTTGCGGGAGCAGAATCTAACCTTAAGGGGTACACGCGTAGTTAATGCAAATCGTGGCAATGACAGTGATCGAGATCGTGACAGATGTCATGATGGTAATCGTGGCTCTGATCGTGACAATGCGCACGACCATGGGCGTTACAATACGCAAGGCAGTGCACCATGGCAATCTGTACAGAACAACCGCGGACACAAATATGACGATCGACGTGGCAATTATCACAACGCCCACCACGATCAATCCAAAAACCATCGTTGATAACTGACGGCCAGATTTTGGAATGTCCGGGAATGGTGTTGAGAGGTTAATTCTGGTAATTATAACTTACGTGGTGCCTCGTGTGTTTTACAAAGTGACTGTGATATAGTTGGGGTCGCGGAAACACATTTATTAAATGAATCTTGAAAATTACACTTTTTATGGTTTTAATCGTATTGACATTCATGTAAATGCCAGGAATGGTTCCGGCGGTGTCGGCTTTTGTGTAAAAGCAGTGTGCTACATGAATTTGATGTTAATATTTCAGAACGTTCTTTTGAAGACATTTTATTGCTCAAGATGTATCATAAGTACGATGATTTTGTGTTAATGCCGCATGTTTGCTATTTACCGCCAGAAAATTCCTCCAGACATATTGATGTGAATTCATTCTTCGACAGTTTGTTAACTGATATGGTCGATTTTATTTCTGGTATTGATATTGTACCTGAGAAATTATTCATAATGACAACTCATAATGTGACTTATGTTTAGACTCTCTAGTAGATACCAACACGTGCATTGTAAATGGGCGAAATTGTTCTGAAAATGATTATACATCTGTTTCAACTAAAGGCTTATCAGTCGTTTATTATTGTATTGTAAACCATGTACATCTGTCTTGTTTTAAATATTTCTCCTTTATAAGAACTATAGAGCTCATCGATCAGACACTATAGAGCTCATCGATCAGACACTATAGAGCTCATCGATCAGACACTATAGAGCTCATCGATCAGACACTATAGAGCTCATCAATCAGACACTATAGAGCTCATCGATCAGACACTATAGAGCTCATCGATCAGACACTATAGAGCTCATCGATCAGACACTATAGAGCTCATCGATCAGACTGGTATTGTAGCAGCAACCAATATACCAGATCGATCAGTTCTTCAATGGTTGATCGATATGAACAGCCATGTAGGAGTTAGTGATATGGATACAGATGCTGGTGTACACAATACCAGACCTTTTGAAAAACTTCACCTTACGTCGATCCCCGAGAACTTTTGATCTAACCACCACACGCGATCTCAAAACTCAAAATAAAATGTATCGCTAAGCTGATTTCCATTTTAGTTCTTTATCTAATACAGATGAGGCAACTTTGAATGACAATGTACATGCAAATGCTGCCTTTGAAACTCATTGGCCAGGTTTTAACGAAAAAAAATCACCATTTTTTAAGTCAAGAAAGCATTATAGACAATGCAAATAAGGGTCAAGCTAGCGGAGTTGGTGGTATTCCGATTGAAGTCAGCAGATATTCCGACTGAAGTCAACAGGTATTCCGACTGAAGTCAGCCATTTATAAGTTATATTGTAATGTTTTAAATGCTAGATTACATTTTGGGGCTGAAAGGAATGGTAAAATTGTTGAAGAACAAAACGGTTCAAGAAAAGCTAGAAGTACCACGGAAAAGATTTTATCCTTGACAAATATAATGGAAACAAGGGAGAAAAAAAGAGAAAATCTACTTTTTGTGCGTTTATTAATTTTCATAAAGCATATGATTTGATCAACAGAAATAAACTATGGCAGAAACTTTCAGAGTCTGGAATAGGGGGAATGTTTAGTGCTATAAAATCTATATAATTATACGTCTGTAACAGCTAGTGTAAAACTGGGTTCATACAATACTGAATAGTTCCATATTGAGTGTGTATTGAGGCAAGACCGTTTTCTCTCACCGATCTTATTTAATTTTTATCTGAATGTTTTAGCTACTTATTTGAAGTTTTTTAATATTGGGATTCAGATTGAATATGAGACCATTTGTATATTTTGGTTATGCAGACGATGTTGTACTTTGTACTGAGAATAGTAATGATCTTCCCTTTCTATTGGATAGACTGAGTCATTGGTGTAGTATTAAAAGTATGACGATTAATGGAAACAAGAGTAATATACATGTAGTTCATTTCCGACCGAACTCACTCTTAAGGTCTGATCCTATTTTAGATGTGATAACTCTATTTTGAACACTGTTGACAGGTACAAGTATTTAGGAGTTATTCTTCATGAGCATTTGGATTGTAATATAACTGCTAAAGCAGTGACTCAAAGTGCAACTCGGGCCCTAGGTCTCTTGATAGCCCGTTGGAAGTTAATTGGTGGAGTGCCTTATAATGTTTTCTCGAATTTGTACGACACGGTTGTTTGGCCATAAGTAACAGTGCCTCTTTTTGGGGAAATAAAGAGTGTCAATGCTGTTCAAATTAGGGTATGAGATTTTTCTAAGGGGTGGGGAAATACTCGCCTAATGCTGCGTTATACGGTGAGATGACGTCGGAACCGTCAATTGTTTTAAATAATAGGGTTGTTTAGCTAACTATTGGTGCAGACTCTCGTGTCTTAACAACAGTCGGTTACACAAGCGCATAGCACTTTGGGCAAATAAGATTTCTTCAGTATCATGTAGAAATTGGTTACCCTTTCTTTGATGCTCTGATTCCTACAATTTATCCTAAAGAACTCAAATTGAATAAAGCTAACCCGTCCGACAATTATGCAGCGTTTCTTGATCTAGACCTTAAAATTGATAATGGAATGATTTCTTCTAAAATATAGGACAAAAGAGATGATTTTGATTTTAATATTGTAAATTTCCCTCATCTTGACGGAGATGTTCCCCGTGCCCAATCTTACGGGGTTTATATATCTCAACTTATTCGTTTTGCTAGAACTTGTTCATCTATTGACGATTCTAACTGTCGAAATCTCATTTTAGCTGAAAAGCTGCTTAAGCAAGGATATAGATACCATAAACTAAGAAAATCTTTCTCTAAATTTTACTATCGAAATCTCTTACTTATTGGCAAATACCAATGTAATCTCAAGGCGCTTCTGCGACACGGTATTTCACATCCGGAATTTTATGGTGATGTGATTTACAAACTTCGTAAATTTATTGGACATACCTATTTTCTCACTTTGTTCATCAAATATGTTTAAAAAAATCATTAAAAAGGGATATGATCCTATAGTACTACAACATACTGCATGTTTGGTTGTCAACCCTTTTACAGTTGGCAATCACACTGGCCTCTTTTTGCATGTACGCCGACAATAAAGGTTTATTACTCTATGAAGGCGACCTCTTAAATCCAGAAACGGAAGGAGAACATCAGATATCTGTACTATTTCGTTTTTGTCGTACCCTTTATTACTGTTCTACAGTTACTCTGTTTGCAGCTCAATCATTGAGTACAATAGCGATAGGTGGATACAGTCTGTTCACTTAAATGTTTTCGTTATGCATGCACTTTACCACTGTATTTGCCGTCGCGGTTGTTGTAGATTAGTCGGAGAGGGGATACGTTTATTTATAATGTTTGTCTTTTAGGATGGGGATGGAATAAGTGTGAGGTTGGGCACCCAAAAACCGGTTTAACACCCCCCCCCCCCAGTGACTTTTGCAAGGCGGTACTTCCATCTTCCCCCTATTGTATGTTTGTTTTGTCTTTGTGCGTTTCTTGATGTTTTTATAGTTAATACATTTGCTGTTTCCTTGTGTTGCTGTTCGGGCGGCTGTTTGTTCTGTATGTGGTGTTTCCTGCATGACTCATTTTTGTACTTTTATAATATTAAATCCAACTTTTGTGCGCTGAGTTTACAGCAATTTGGTGATATAGATGTTAAATTGAATAAGTTTGCTATCGTTGAGAGTGTTAAATTGCGTTTAATGTCTGACTTTAAAGCTATCTGGAATACATCAATTAATAGGACCAGTGCTATAAATGGGAAAGGGAAGAATAAACTCAGGACATATAGATTGCTTAAACAGCATTATGCTGCTGAAAAATACTGCTGCATTATCTTACCCCCAAGCCTTTGATCTGCTTTTTGCAAAAGTGGTGTGGATGCGGTGTGACCCCTATCAGAATTGAAACGGGATGATATGAAAATATCACCGAGGAAGAACGCAAATGTCTGTTCTGTAAAACTATTGTTGAGGACGAGGCACATGTAATGTTAAACTGTCCTATGTATTTAGATTTGAGACAAGCCTTATTTAAAAAAAAAAAGCCTTTTCTAGCCTTTTCAAAGCTGAGCATCTGAAAATTGTTTTTAACCCATCCCAGTCTGATACGTGTATGTGCCAAAACACGTTTTAATATCTTAAAAAGAAGATCTCAACTTTTATGAAAGTAATGTGATACTTTTATTTCTCCTGTATTGTAATTTTATCAATCACACGTGTTTGTTGCTAGTCAGTTCAGTTTTGATCTGATCAAAGGTGATAACTGGCGTGTTTGAAACGTTAGTGTCTCTTTTTGTTATTCAAATTTTATTTCTTCTCCTCTTATTGCAGTGTTTTTAATACACCGATTTGCACCATCCACGTGGTTTTACTAATCTATATAGTATGTACATACATTGTTTAAATGTGGCATGTTTTCTGTATGGAAAAGTAGTAAAGTCAAGCAGGCAAAGCCACATACAAGACGCAACCACCACCAAAACACCGATAGACAGCATGACACACATACACACACACAACCACACAACCAAACGCACACTCACACACGAGATGAACACAGAAAACACCAAAAGACACACATGAACCAGAGACAAACGTTCCACACACGAACAAAATCACAAGCACAAAGACGCAAGGCAAACAAAAGGAAGAGTGACAAAGAGAGTACCACCTTGGCACGGTCAGTAGCAAAAACACCACTGGGGGTTTAAACCGGGTTACGGACTTCCTAACCTCACACTTCTCTCAAAGTCACCCTAGCTTTACAAATAGTGTAAATAAAGGTATCCCCGCTGAACTGTGCCATAGAACTGTGATAGACTCTTATATTGTTTTTAGAATGGTTGTATACTTCATTCTATTATGACTTTTTTATATTGCCGCTGTTCGTGTAAGTATGTACACAGATGAGACTCAAATAAATAAAGATATATATAGGCAATATAACATTGACCACTTTATTACTTTTTTTTTAAGGAAAACTCTTACAGTCTAATGTTGGAACCCGTCCATTTTTCATGTTGAGGGGCACGGCAAACAAACTATTTGCTAGAACATGTATAAGACATTGACATAGATGGGTTCATAGATCAGTACAGACCGTGGTCAAAAGAACCCTCTGATATGGGTCTACACGGTTTAACTATGCCCCTTTTAAGGGACCTTAGGCACTAATGGGTTTACACTTTATGCAATAACGTCTTTCGGCACATTTTTAAACAGCACAAAACCTGCTCAGATTGGCCCTTAAGTCCGATAATATAGCCATGGTTCTTCTGTTTTCACCAGGGTCAAAATTTTACTTGTTTTTATGTCATTATAGATATCAGGCTAATTTATATTCATACTTACATTTTATTATATACCTACCAATGTTCTGCCTAAAATATTGCCGTATTTTACCGAGCAAATACAACAGGACGGATTGAAATTCCGTATTACCCTAGTACCTTGTGTAATCGGAAAACGCAAGTACCGTGTGTAGCCGGAACTACTTTTTCATGCCATGATTGTTAATTCTAATGCAACATTTTTGTAACACGCATTCTGATTGGTCCACGTGACAAAATTTGAAGCATATAAACCACCGATATACTGTCGGAAAAATGAATATACTGTCGGAAACCGAATCACTAGAAAATGTACTACGAAATATTCATACGCGCATTCATAGTAAAATTGAATGAATGGGTCTGAATGAACGAAGACACTGGCTGAATGAAATGTCAAATGTTTTCAATTTGCTTGTTTTTTTCAACACACTTTATGGTTGTAGTCAATGTGAATCTGGCGATTCTACTCAAATATCTATCGCAAAGTTCCACAAGTTGATCCTGAGTCCATTTATTTCACATGTTGATCTAATTCACTGTCCTTGAACAACCGTTTCTCTTCCTCTATTCTGTTTTGAGGTGTATGTGGCACCTGCACCCTGTAAATATATGATTTAAAGTATATAGGCCTAAGCATGTAGCTGTGATATTTATATCCATGCTGAAACTATTTAAGAAGGATCTGACAACACTTAAACATTACCAACCGATCACAGACAATGATCTGAAAACACTAAAAAACTCAGGTTTCCTCTCTGCCATAAATCACAAATCTTTCCAAAGAAAAGTGGTTTGACATAACCTTGAATTTCGCTCTTCGTGGCATACAAACCTAAGATCTCTGACAAAAGTACAATTTATGAGTCATGCAGGAAACGATGTCCTGTAAATCTCTGAAAACATACCTGAAAAACTGCACCCGTGATCGAACCATTTCATTCAGTAACC
Source organism: Azorinus chamasolen (assembly GCA_963576725.1). Classification (NCBI taxonomy): domain Eukaryota; kingdom Metazoa; phylum Mollusca; class Bivalvia; order Cardiida; family Solecurtidae; genus Azorinus; species Azorinus chamasolen. The sequence continues at coordinate 18,632,401 of OY755249.1, forward strand.
CAAACGTTCAGTCGACTATGAAGAATCATGTACACATCCAGGCCTGTTGGTGAGCGTGTGTGCTGAACTAAATGATGAAAACAAGTTTTAAAACACAAATCACTGTGTCCGAGAGACCGCAATCATGCACTAGCTGTTGGCCTATGCTGGTGTCAAAACCAGGGAAATAATGAAAAGGTCCGGTCATCAGAATGAAGCCAGTGTCGGAAGCTACAATGCCGACTCGTCCGACAGTCAGAAGCGGCAGTATTCTTCAATTCTTCAAGGACAGTCCCATAATGAGAATTCGCCCCATCTACTCTAGACCACTCGAGGGCTCTTTGCAAATTCCAAACATGCCTGTAGATTGTCGCTCCTGATAATTTCAATTTGCACGTCCACTTGGCCTATCATCATTCTCATCAAATAAACCAATCAGCCAAAGTATCTTGAATATGCAAACCAGTTCCACATTGCAAACAATTTAAAAATAAATAATTCCGTTGTCCATGTGCACAATTATTGTGGAATTTCGAGCAATGTCGAGGTCAAATTTGATTCATCTTTCGTAGTTTTGAAAGGGACCTACCGTCAGAAATTCAAAGGACCATGACTTAACGGTTTGCAAAGTATCAAGTGAAAACACCAGTTTTTTGTATGTTAGATATAAGCACAATTGCTAGGTTCCGGGAGAACTATTTTCTATATGCGTAATGCGGAGATATGCGGTGTTTCATGACGTCATGTTATGACGACAGAGAAAAAATATCAAAGGACTTAAAGTATTGTTTGTTTTTTACCATCTGGATCTATGGTTTCATTAGAATAGGGTTAACCGTTGCGTATTTGAAGATTTGCAGCAGTATATCGGTGGTTTATATGTCGCAAATAATCGTTTTACATGCTCCGCTAACGCGTCACATGTAAAACTAAATTTGCGACATATAAACCACCGATATACTGCTGCAAATCTTCAAATACGCAACGATTATTCCCTAATTATAGCATGTAATCTGGATTCCCGGGTTCTAATTTATAGCATTATACGTCAAATGTTTCGTCATTTCAATAATGACGTCATCTTCACTGGCAAATAGATTGCTTGACATGTAATGTTGCTTAAAAGGTATTCAGCTTGAAGCAGGTCAATAGTTACACATCATGCAATGGCTAACATGTATAATACTTTTATTCAAAAGAAAATGATTTAACAAGAAAATCCACCGTCTGAAGCAAAATGTCACTTCTGCAGCATCTGAAGATTTTTACAGTGACATATCCGGCCAATATGTAGATCTACAACGCTTGATCAGTGCCCTGAAAAGAAATAACATTCAAAGCATTAGATCTACCAGCACATCAATATTGTGTTGTGTGCAATATCATGTCAAACTGAAGAACTGTTCAGTGGCATACAGAGTGACTTATATTATCAACACCCCTCACAGGCTGTGTTCCATCCATCCGTGCTCTCTATCTGTATAATCTCCCACTCTCTCTCTCTCTCTCTCTCTCTCTCTCTCTCTCTCTCTCTCTCTCTCTCTCTCTCTCTTTCTCTCTCTCTCTCTCTCTCTCTCTCTCTCTCCCTCCCCCTTTTGTCACTTTACGGTAGATCTATTGCATCCCACTAGGCTTCTGAAATGCACACTTTATTTGGGTACGAATTTTTTTTTATTTAATGGATGTAGATCTATATATGAATAGATGGACGGATGGATAGATGGATCGATGGACTGATTAGTTAGATATATCATATCGATAAGTTTGGTTTGGTTTTTATCGGGTTAATATTTCATCATATATCGACGTCCAGCTAATTACAGGTGAAGGAAGACCCCAGAGGTTCTTTTGTGCACGGAACAAATTGCATTGTTTCGTGCACAAAAGAACATCTAAGTATGTAGAACCACCAACCTACCGCAAGCCAGCCGGAATGGTTCCTCACATGAAAAATCCAAATGCCCAGACCGGGATTCGAACCCATAGCGATGAGTGGCTAAGCGATTATCAGTCGAATGCCATAACCACTCAGCCACGAAGTCCCTAATCTAGAGAGATATAGATAGATGCTCGGTCAAACACGTACCTCCGCGAATTCTGTAAAATCCTTCAAATACACAGCTCAATGGCTTGTCCAATCCGTTGTTGAAGTACGCTTCCACGGTGATCAAGCTACTCGTTTGGATTGCTCGCCTAAATTGTCGCCGAATCCAACCTTTGATCGTCACAGGTTGTGATAGTGATTAAACTTCTCACATACACATTATTCCGGTGTTAATATTATTCACTTAAACACTTTAAATCAAGATTGTTTTGTTGAATCGAAGAGGTCAAGTCAACCGCTATTTTTTCAGTTTTTTATGCTGTTTATATGCATATATTAATACGCAATGTGTTGAGGAGCTCTTGGGTGCACTGCGGCATATAATATAGGAATATTTCTGTCATTTTGAATTATTTTTTTACTATTTCAGGTATATAATAAAAGGGATATTACGATACTTTGCATATCTTGGGCACCGGATCACTCTCGTTGTGTGTGTGTAAAGGCTATATCCCACTCGACCTTCGGTCTCGCGGGATATAACTCGAGTGACCCGGTGCCCAAGATATGCAAAGTATCGTAATATTCCCTATATCTCGTTTATATTAATGGGGTAAAGGGTTTAAGACTACGAGACATACCATGGTTTGATTAAATTATAAAGGTAATGGTAATTGCAAAACTTGATAACTCTTACCCATGCACGTGTGAAAAGATTATGTGTGCTCAGAATTGAATCTGGTGCAATTGCGATTCGGGTCAAATATTCGATGAAGGTTTAGAGGATCCTATTTGCCGAGGGTCAACCAGCTTGGATATTGATGAGATGCCAAGGTACTGGATCCAAGTTGATTGCAAATACGAGTAATGTCGCGAATAAAGGGATAATGGTTAAGGTTGATAACGTCCCTTAGGTCAATGTCGATAACACATGTAATTAAGTTTAGGATACGGTTTATTATTGTTTAAAAACAACTTTTCATAAGCATGTCAGATGCGTGAACTGGGGAATGGGATTAATCCAATAATGTAATGCATCGGTATTGCAAGAAAGTTGCGTGTGCAAGAAAGTTGCGTGTGGTGGCAGCTATAGTACCTAGTTATAGTCTACTTTCAGACCGAAGGACCGCTCAGTCGACTGTACATTTACTCCCCTGGTCATTGAGTAATTCGCCTACAATATTGGGCACTGCTAACATATGGCGCAATCATGCAGCCGCAGTTCCGGCTAGTGACCCTCACAGGTACCCATTTTAACCCCTGGGTGGAACCCTTTGTTCCAAATAATGAAATTATGAATATTTATAAGATTAATTCTTATAATAGCACATGGACACAAGAATGTTTTACCATGACAGAACATGTAGCATTATGTCTATATTATACCATAAGCAAACAGAGTAGTCCATGTAAAATGTTCAAACTAATTTGAGACCCAACTCATTTCAGAGTACATGTATTTTTGTTTCTTGACATAAATGTATTTTTGGTTACTTTCACTGAAAGAATGACACGTATATATCTTAGCCGATGTCGATCAAAAGCAGTAGTTAAGCACACAATATATAGAGGATCTGTTGCGAGTTGTCTTTAGAAAATGTCATTAAGCGAGCCTTGGCGAGCTTAATAACATTTTCTTGGTGAGTTTAGGAACATGTGATCTTAAAAGACAACGAGCATCAGATTCTTTTTCTCACATATCAAAAAAGTGTATTTTCGCCGTTTAAATGACATGTAAACATAGGTTTCCATGGCTTGACATCATATATGACGTCATACGTTCAAAAGTGATCTTACACGTGTTACAGATAAGGAAATCTTAACCTGTTGTTCTAACTCGGAGATAAGGGAAGGTATGTGAGAAATATCGCACAGTCCTCTAAAATTTCTTCAGCGCAACTGTTTTGATTACCTTAGCAACCGAGCAACTCGGCATCTCATTAAGATGCTGTGTGATACACCACTTATATTGTAGAGGAGAATATAAATGAAATGTAAAGCATTGTTTGCAGGCACACATTATTTGACGTCAAGAATTAATGAATGTATGACATATAGTGCAGTGATTCGCGCTTCCATCTTTAACGATTTCGGCCTTGACCCGAACTCGGTCAGGGTAGTGTACGGTATGAGGATATAGCGCTGCCGGTCCAGATACTTGAGGTAAAGAGTAACTCCACTCTCTCCACCGTTACATACATACCTTACTAATCCCATATGTCACTATTCAAGCCGTCAACAGTAACTTAGATAAGTTGTTTGTAAACCTGGTTTTTAAATTAATAATGGTCATTTTACCCGCTACAGAGCATGTACAGTAAAGCCTCTCTATAACGGCCACTAAATTGCATCAAGTATTTTGTGTTAAAGGCATGTGGCTGCTTAAAGCAATGTGAAAGTAAAACAGAACGCTCCTATAGGAGCGTTCTGTTTTACTTTCACCTTGCTTTAAGCAACCACCTGCCCTAAATACCAAATAATTAACACAATTTAGTGGCCATTATAGAGAGGTTTTACTGTGTATCTCTTTATACTGAGTAACCATTTACAAAAGTATCAAATGTACGCGTTGACCGAATCGAATATTGCATGAGTGTGCTTCTCTCCAACTTTTGTTTTTGCGTATTTATTTTCAAAGTATTGATAACATTCAACAGTCAATCATTCTTAATTTAATGTACAACTTTCAGTATAATTAAGCATGCTTCAAAGATGATTGAAATGTTTCACAGTATATATATTTGCATGTGTATTTCCATAATGCAAATATTCATAAGCTCGTAATGGGCCGCGTTTTCGGAAAACCATTACATTAGTGCTTTCATAATTAACTTTAAGAGAACACATTATACTGATGTTGTTTTCCCAGTATTTATTATGTTGTGAGAAACAAATACAGCTATAACGATAAAGATAACGTTACTCTCTATTGTCTGTCTCACAACTTTCTACTCCTTCTAGTGTGGACAGATTGTCAATTATAAATAGCTTGAATATAGATTCCATGGTTATCAAACGTTTTGATTGATTCTCAGTTCATATTCACGCATCCTGTGACCATTCTTTAGAATCGTCTTGAAGAAACAATTCTAAAGAGTGGTCACAGTATAGGGTTTGGTGGAGAAATGACGATTTTAGTATTTGGGTTTGCACCCTTATCTGTAGCTCTGTTTATGCGTAAAATCATTAATACGATAAAACCTGTCTTTGAGCTCAGACAGGCTCTAGCTCAGACAGGCTCTAGCTCAGACATGCTCTATAGCTCAGACAGACTCTATAGCTCAGACAGGCTCTATAGCTCAGACAGGCTCTATAGCTCAGACAGACTCTATAGCTCAGACAGGCTCTAGCTCAGACAGGCTCTAGCTCAGACAAGCTCCAGCTCAGACAGACTCTATAGCTCAGACAGGCTCTATAGCTCAGACAGGCTCTAGCTCAGACAGGCTAGCTCAGACAGGCTCTAGCTCAGACAGGCTCTATAGCTCAGACAGGCTCTATAGCTCAGACAGGCTCTATAGCTCAGACAGGCTCTATAGCTCAGACAGACTCTATAGCTCAGACAGGCTCTATAGCTCAGAGAGGCTCTATAGCTCAGACAGGCTATAGCTCAGACAGGCTATAGCTCAGACATACCCTATAGCTCAGACAGGCTCTATAGCTCAGACAGACTCTATAGCTCGGACAGGCTCTATAGCTCAGACAGACTCTAGCTCAGACAGACTCTGGCTCAGACGTTTTATAAGATCAGGTCCATACAAGACATCGATATTGACACGGAGTCGATTATGTGTAAACAAATGAAACAACTCTCATAACCCATTCCTTCATATTGACTCCTTTTGACACCTCTGTACAAATTACTTTTGATATCATTGTGATAAATAGACCATGTGCTCCACGGGAGCAAAATTTAATGCTCTATTTATCATAATGGTTTAAAAACTACAAACATCTAAAAGTTTCCTTTTTTCTTGTAAATGATAATTTTTGGTAGATTTATTCAAATAGTCTGGTTCTAAAAATAGCATATGAGGTAATGGGTTAACAAAGAGACATCAAATTAAGCAGACCGGAGGTTAAGTTGGCATTTCTTCAACAGGATAAGGGAAATTTACAACTCATGTATTAGACCATAGTGACCTGTGATTATGTGATATTCAGAAAAACATCTCTAACCCGGAATTCTAGTTGAGAAGAATTTAGACACGTTTAGAGAGTTAGCTGCTTAATGCAGGGTGAAAGTCGTGCAGAAAGTTCATAGTCTAACAGCAGCGTTCTGCATGACTTTCACCCTGCATTAAAACCTGCCACTTGTCGCCAAGACCGATTTCTATACTAAATTGAACGTCCGATTTAGAAATGTGTTACTGTATTAACTCCTTACTCCATAAATACGCCCTTTGCAAACAGAGTAGACCCAGATTAGACGGCTCCTATAGGAGTCTACTCTGTTTTTTATGATATGATATAGATATGATTCTACACTATCTGTCATGGCAAAAAATCATGTGAATATGTGCTATTATAACACATCAATGATTCATGATGTCATGGTTTGCGCTGGTCTAGTGGTAGCCCGCTTGACTACCAATCCGGAGGTCCAGGGTTCAAATCCTGGTCCTTCCCGGAATTTCAGAGACGCTTTTCAGTGTCTTCCACCCGCACCTCCTCTCCACCCAGGGGTTAAAATGGGTACATGTGAGGGTCACTAGCCGGTACTGCGGCTGCATGATTGCGCCATATGTTAGCAGTGCTCAATATTGTAGGCAAATAACTCAATGACCAGGGGAGTAAATGTACAGTCGGCTGAGCGGTCCTTCGGACTGAAAGTAGACTAGGTACTTTACTTTTTTATTATTATTATTATCTCTTACATGAATATTCATGGAGGAAAGGGTTAAAACCAATAGTCAATTTATCCTCGCACGCATACAACTACTAATGTTAGTTGTCCAGAGGAGTCGAGTTTTCATTTCATATTGGTGATCGCGATATTTTAATCCGTCTTTTGATTCATTTCCAACAAACTCTGGTTCTACAGTTTCTTTAGTATAATGTACTTTAAACTTGTTCTGGTCAATTTGGTATCAAATGTTAAACAGTCAAACTATCTTTTAGGTGAACGAGGACATCAACTGTGATGAAACCCGCCAATATGAATAAAGAGTAGATGATGTTTTGATCTTCCTTACCTCCTATTACACCTACCATATACAGTAAAACCTATCTAATTCGGGATTCCGGTTTAAGAGGTTTTACTATATTTTCATTAGATATGTTCGTTTCATTATTCGAATGATGAACGCGCACTATTTCGTTTTACAAATTACAAACTGCAAAATGATGCATGATTGCAGAGTTTAACTTAAGACAATGACTTTAGACATTCAGTTTATGAACTGCAAACTATTATGATATTCGCCTGCAAATAACATTCTGTGAAATATGTGGCAGTTAACTATTAAATATTGAAGTACTATCTACAACCAATACAACCTTTTAATGCCTGGTGCCCCTTGTAATGGACAAGCAGTGTACAGTTAAACCCCTCTAAAACCCACTAGTAGAGAAGAATAACGATAATTTTAGGCATGTGCCTGTATAATGCAGGGTGAAAGTCACACAGAAAGCTATTCTAGGAGCTTTCTGCATGACTTTCACCCTGCATTAAGCTGCCATCCGTCTCCAAGACCGATATTTATACTAAATTTAACGTGCTGTTTATAGAGGGGTTTTGCTGTATACACATATTAGAGGGTCATCAAGGGACTCTCTTGTCAGGGTCTGTCCTGTTTGCTGTATACACATATTAGAGGGTATTCAAGGGACTCTCTTATCATGGTCTGCACTGTGTGCTGTATACACCAATTAAAGGGTCATCAATGTATATAGAGGGGTTTTGCTGTATACACATATTAGAGTGTCCTCAAGGGACTCTCTTATCAGGGTCTGTCCTGTTTGCTGGTTGTATACACATATTAGAGTGTCCTCAAGGGACTCTCTTATCAGGGTCTGTCCTGTTTGCTGTATACACATATTAGACGGTCCTCAAGGGACTCTCTTATCAGGGTGCTGAACCCAGCTATGACAATGGCTTATTCTAGCAATTAGTGGAATTGCTGTCATCCTCCATATTAAAGATGGATGGGTTCCAAAGTAAGATCTGGGCGGATTTTCTTCAAATAATATGGCATAAATAAATTAGCACTGCTCCATTCACGTCTATTACATAAGCCGCTTATAATTTTTATACGCAAGTAATCTGTTTCTTAGGTATAGAAGATTCGTTTAGGACAATGCAAACTGTGAGATATTGAAATATTCCTGTAATCGGATTATTTCCGTATGAATTTTACGTCTAATTTTACGGCGGTCTACGTGCCCTTAACGTACTGTGCGAGACACGTGACCTGGCAGACTCCTAATGTCCCAAGGTTAACCCTTTCCTTCATATAAACGTGTTTTCACGCATTTGCAAACAGAGTAGACCCAGCCGTTGCTGGTGGAATTTGAAAGAGTTGTGTCTTTACTTTCTAAAATGGCTATAATGTTCCACCTTCCATATTTCATTATGGGAAAGGGTTAACAGTGTCCGAAATGTTTAAAAGGACCCCAAGTAATTATTACAACAAATTGCTTCATATACATGTAAACGCCTTTTCACGCCTTTGTCAATAGAGTAAACTGACATCAGAATGCTCGTGTAGGAGCTGTCAGGTCAGAATGATCGTGTAGGAGCTGTCAGGTCAGAATGCTCGTGTACGAGCTGTCAGGTCAGAATGCTCGTGTAGGAGCTGTCAGGTCAGAATGCTCGTGTAGGAGATGTCAGGTCAGAATGATCGTGTAGGAGCTGTCAGATCAGAATGCTCGTGTACGAGCTGTCAGGTCAGAATGCTCGTGTAGGAGATGTCAGATCAGAATGCTCGTGTAGGAGATGTCAGGTCAGAATGCTCGTGTAGGAGCTGTCAGGTCAGAATGCTCGTGTAGGAGATGTCAGATCAGAATGCTCGTGTAGGAGCTGTCAGGTCAGAATGCTCGTGTAGGAGATGTCAGATCAGAATGCTCGTGTAGGAGCTGTCAGGTCAGAATGCTCGTGTAGGAGCTGTCAGGTCAGAATGCTCGTGTAGGAGCTGTCAGGTCAGAATGCTCGTGTAGGAGATGTCAGGTCAGAATGCTCGTGTAGGAGATGTCAGGTCAGAATGCTCGTGTAGGAGATGACAGGTCAGAATGCTCGTGTAGGAGCTGTCAGATCAGAATGCTCGTGTAGGAGCTGTCAGATCAGAATGCTCGTGTAGGAGCTGTCAGATCAGAATGCTCGTGTAGGAGATGTCAGGTCAGAATGCTCGTGTAGGAGATGTCAGGTCAGAATGCTCGTGTAGGAGATGTCAGGTCAGAATGCTCGTGTAGGAGCTGTCAGGTCAGAATGCTCGTTTAGGAGCTGTCAGATCAGAATGTTCGTGTAGGAGATGTCAGGTCAGAATGCTCGTGTAGGAGCTGTCAGATCAGAATGCTCGTGTAGGAGATGTCAGATCAGAATGCTCGTGTAGGAGCTGTCAGATCAGAATGCTCGTGTAGGAGCTGTCAGGTCAGAATGCTCGTGTAGGAGCTGTCAGGTCAGAATGCTCGTGTAGGAGATGTCAGATCAGAATGCTCGTGTAGGAGCTGTCAGGTCAGAATGCTCGTGTAGGAGCTGTCAGGTCAGAATGCTCGTGTAGGAGCTTCAGGTCAGAATGCTCGTGTAGGAGCTGTCAGGTCAGAATGCTCGTGTAGGAGCTGTCAGGTCAGAATGCTCGTGTAGGAGCTGTCAGATCAGAATGCTCGTGTAGGAGATGTCAGATCAGAATGCTCGTGTAGGAGCTGTCAGGTCAGAATGCTCGTGTAGGAGCTGTCAGGTCAGAATGCTCGTGTAGGAGCTGTCAGATCAGAATGCTCGTGTAGGAGCTGTCAGATCAGAATGCTCGTGTAGGAGATGTCAGATCAGAATGCTCGTGTAGGAGATGTCAGATCAGAATGCTCGTGTAGGAGCTGTCAGGTTAGAATGCTCGTGTAGGAGCTGTCAGATCAGAATGCTCGTGTAGGAGATGTCAGATCAGAATGCTCGTGTAGGAGCTGTCAGATCAGAATGCTCGTGTAGGAGCTGTCAGGTCAGAATGCTCGTGTAGGAGCTTTCAGGTCAGAATGCTCGTGTAGGAGCTTTCAGGTCAGAATGCTCGTGTAGGAGCTGTCAGGTCAGAATGCTCGTGTAGGAGATGTCAGATCAGAATGCTCGTGTAGGAGCTGTCAGATCAGAATGCTCGTGTAGGAGCTGTCAGGTCAGAATGCTCGTGTAGGAGCTGTCAGGTCAGAATGCTCGTGTACGAGCTGTCAGATCAGAATGCTCGTGTAGGAGCTGTCAGATCAGAATGCTCGTGTAGGAGCTGTCAGATCAGAATGCTCGTGTAGGAGCTGTCAGGTCAGAATGCTCGTGTATGAGCTATCAGGTCAGAATGCTCGTGTAGGAGCTGTCAGATCAGAATGCTCGTGTAGGAGATGTCAGATCAGAATGCTCGTGTAGGAGCTGTCAGGTCAGAATGCTCGTGTAGGAGCTGTCAGGTCAGAAAGCTCGTGTAGGAGCTGTCAGATCAGAATGCTCGTGTAGGAGCTGTCAGATCAGAATGCTCGTGTAGGAGATGTCAGATCAGAATGCTCGTGTAGGAGATGTCAGGTCAGAATGCTCGTGTAGGAGCTGTCAGGTCAGAATGCTCGTGTAGGAGCTGTCAGATCAGAATGCTCGTGTAGGAGCTGTCAGGTCAGAATGCTCGTGTAGGAGCTGTCAGATCAGAATGCTCGTGTAGGAGATGTCAGATCAGAATGCTCGTGTAGGAGCTGTCAGGTCAGAATGCTCGTGTAGGAGCTTTCAGGTCAGAATGCTCGTGTAGGAGCTGTCAGGTCAGAATGCTCGTGTAGGAGCAGTCAGATCAGAATGCTCGTGTAGGAGCTGTCAGATCAGAATGCTCGTGTAGGAGATGTCAGATCAGAATGCTCGTGTAGGAGATGTCAGGTCAGAATGCTCGTGTAGGAGCTGTCAGGTCAGAATGCTCGTGTAGGAGCTGTCAGATCAGAATGCTCGTGTAGGAGATGTCAGATCAGAATGCTCGTGTAGGAGCTGTCAGATCAGAATGCTCGTGTAGGAGCTGTCAGGTCAGAATGCTCGTGTAGGAGCTGTCAGGTCAGAATGCTCGTGTAGGAGCTTTCAGGTCAGAATGCTCGTGTAGGAGCTGTCAGGTCAGAATGCTCGTGTAGGAGCTGTCAGATCAGAATGCTCGTGTAGGAGATGTCAGATCAGAATGCTCGTGTAGGAGCTGTCAGATCAGAATGCTCGTGTAGGAGCTGTCAGGTCAGAATGCTCGTGTAGGAGCTGTCAGGTCAGAATGCTCGTGTACGAGCTGTCAGGTCAGAATGCTCGTGTAGGAGCTGTCAGATCAGAATGCTCGTGTAGGAGCTGTCAGATCAGAATGCTCGTGTAGGAGCTGTCCTGCAGAAACCTCCCAAAGGAGCTTTCTGCATGGCTTTCACCTTACACCTCGTTGCTTGTTTTACATCTTTCACTAAGGAGAAAATAATTTATTCTGAAATCGAAAACATCATCATTGTATAATTTTCTAAACACAAGGTTCATTTGATATCGACTACTTTTGTGTATATTGTGTATCTTTGATTCCTACGTTATGTTTTGAAACAGAATGTTCTTTTGAAACTATTGAGGATACGCGATTGCTTTAACAGCATTCTGTACCCTTTGAATAAGCGACATGCAAGGGTTGTCATTTGCAAACAGTGTAGACACAGATCAGAGGGTTAATAAAGGAGCCATATGATCAATATATCTACTGTATGCCATTCCCAATTCTCTGGCAAGTTTTATAATTGCATATACTCAGTAGGCTCTAAAGTTAAACAATGCTGAGCTATTACACTGGTGTGCTATTAAACTGATGAGGCATTACACTGGTGTGCTATTAAACTGATGAGCTATTACACTGATGAGCTATTACACTGGTGAGCTATTTCACTTGTGATCTGTTACACTGATGAGCTATTACACTGGTGAGCTTTTACACTGGTGAGCTATTACACTGGTGAGCTATTACACTGGTCAGCTATTACACCGATGAGCTATTAAACTGGTGAGTTATTACACTGATGAGATATTACACTGGTGAGCAATTACACTGGTGAGCTATTACACTGGTGCGATATTACACTGATGAGCTATTGCACTGGTGAGCTCTTACACTGATGAGCTATTACACTGATGAGCTTTTATACTGGTGAGCTATTACACTGGTGAAACGGTTACTAAGAGCATTAAACTCAATACGATGCTTTCCTAACGAGTTGTTGTTTCTCACACATCTCGCAATCGCTACTTGTTGCTTCATCTGTTAATTTGCAATAAAATGTTCGTTACATAATTTAATCGACCACGCTTTTATTTAGATGATGGCAATGATGACATTTATTGCTCTTTCACGACTACATTTTAATCATGTCAGTGTGTGGAACTAGTAAATAATCTCCTTTGCAAACAGCGTAAACCCGGGGGAGCCCTCTCATCGAGTTCTGCAGTGTTTTTAATGTCACATATTCGTTACATATTTACGCTGCATATTCACGGCGAGGTTGACTTGTTTGGATTGTGGAATAATCCATTTTAAAATTTAGCGTTGAAAGGGTTAATACATGTACAATGAATGAATAAAACAAATTTTAAAGTGAAATTAATAAATGCCTACTATTAAGTTGTATTAAAATAACTATTTACTGTAAAACATAAAAACTTAGTAATAAGACTTTGTGGGTGCACAATGGTCATATCCACAATTAGACACAGTCATGACATGGTTGATGTGTCGTACCTAACGACCTCTCTATAGTTCTGACGTCAGAAAAGGGATCGCCGGCTACAGAATTCACTGTTGGTTCGTTGGATGCATTTACTGGGACTGTTTACTATAGTTGGCGTCTCATCAAGATCCAAGTTGTTTGTAAATACGAGTCAATTCACAATAAAATATAAACGCATTTTTTCTATACTTTCTAAACTGGCTACAATGCTCCATCATCCAGTTTTCATTATAACTATTTTGTTCATGAATATTCAGTAGGTATTGCAATTTAGAATAAACACAGAACAGGGAAAGGATTAACCCTTCCCTTATGTAAGCGCATTTTCACGCATCTGCAAACAGAGTAGACCCAGATCAGACAGCTCCTATAGGAATCGTCTGATCAGGGTTTGCTCTGTTTGCGTATGGTGTAATATAGATCTTATTCTACAGCTTCTGTATGAGCCAAAATGTCATATGTTCAATTGCCATTATAAAAAATAATATTATTAATATGACGTCATTATTTCTTACATGAATATACAACAGGAACAGGGAAATGGTTAATGAATCGTTTTTTCACATGATTTCTGTTTTATATACATACTTATAGGTATGTTGTGGAGCAGTCACGACGCAGGGTTATATTTATTTAGACTATTTGCCTAACTGGGAGAAGAATGAATAAGTTAGACGCATCCCCTTTGCTATTCGTTAATCTCCTAGTGGTAGTATTGTCACTGACCGCTCCGAAGTGGTACTCGTCCTCATCTTACTTTTATGTTTGTATTGGGTAGTATGTCCTCTTTTTAAATGAATGTATGAATGCGTGTGCAGTAAACCGCTTCTAAAACGGAATTATAGTAGCTATGAATTGATGTACTTTTAGGCAGGTGACTGTTTAATGCAGGACGAATGTCATACAGAAAGCTCCTCTAGGAGCTGCCACCAGTGTGCAAGACTGATATTCATACTAAATTTAACGTCCAGTTTAGAGGGTGTTCTACTGTATAATTTTATGTTTATGTCCGTGCACTCGATCTGTTGTATCACGGTAATGCTGGGATTCTATAATAATCTTTATTATACTGCAAAGTAAAATCCTCACTTCTGATTGGTTAACTAGCCGTGTAGATGAGTCCATGTACCCTGTGAGCTGACAAGGGTACATAGAAATTCCCCATGGCAGGCCCCACATCTTATGGTCAGAAACCAAAAGACCGACTTCTCGACTCGGCTAAACATTAGCAAAATTCATAATAGACAACTATTGATACGTAAAGTAAAAAATGCAGAAATGAATTAAAATACATTATTGTTTGAAATGACCAATAAAACAGTTTTTAGAGGAGTTATTATACCGTCCAGCCATCTATAATAACACGAACGCCGATGAAATACAATACACACCACTTCGGATACCTTCGGGTAGAATTAATGTATTGGGGCGCTTTTAGGGGAATTAGCGTGTTTAGTGATTCAACATGCCATCTCTTTTGTCATATATTTTAGAAGAAATCATTCCATTATCAATTTTAAGGTCTAGATCAAGTAACGCTGCATAATTATCGGACGGGTTACAATTTGAGTTCTTTAAGATAAATTGTAGGAATCAGAGCATCAAAGAAAGGTTATCTAAGTTAAAATATTCATCCAAATATCGACAAGTTTCAATGAAGGCTTTTATAACATCTTCTTGTGATTGAGGATCATGAAATCTCTCTCATATATATAGTCGTACAAAAACAAATCTGCGACAAGTGGTGCACAATTCGTACCCATAGGAATACCAATTACCTGACGGTATATTCCCATAACGTACAAATATGTTATCCAAAAGAAAGGTTAGTGATTCGTCTGAGCACGTCCAATTAGTGTAATATTTCATTTGCTCGTCAGTAAAGAATGCTTTTTCAGCATTACATGCCAGGAATGATGTTTTTTCTCGGGCAAATTCTTTATGGATTAAGTTAGTAAGCTAATCCTTAATTAAAATATGAGGAAGAGTTGTGACAGAGTAGAAAAATCGTACGTGCTTACAGTGGATGCAAGATACCTTTTGTTCTTAAGTTTGTTTAAGACTTCTGAAGAGTTCTTAATAGACCAGAAGAGATTTATTCCAGAATTTTCATAAGTCTTATCACAGTAGAAATTTACATGTTCCTCTACCTTCGTTAAACAAGAAGTCAAAAGTATAGACAATTTAGTATAGTAGTACATGAACTAGAATTTGCAATGAAACGCGCTTTATATAGTTTTTTATGTAGTTTTGGTAACCAATACATTGTAGGAAGTTTATGTTGTGTAATTTTAATATCGGTTCCAAGTTGTAGTTTTCCTTTTGAAAGGTTTCGTATTTGAATATTTCTGTAAATTACTTTGTAATTTAATGCCATTGTGTAAGTGGCCATTTTATCAAGTCAGCCAGTATGGATCCAAATGGGACAGCTCTGTGTGTGTCAGGCGGCTAGTGTTTAAGCTGTTGATAGTATATGCTAAAGTTGGCGTTTGTATAAGCGGTCACGCGTTCTGTGATTCATGTGAATGGTTTTGTTTATGTGCGGTATACACAGTGGTACCTGTGTATAGTGGCCACTTGAAAGAGGGTCGGTGGGCAGTCGTTTCACTTGCCTATTCCCTGCACTTTGCGGCTTTAGATGTATGTGGATGTCCGCAATTCTTCGTCGGGTGTCCGCTGTGCTCAGGTTTGTCTGTAATGTACTACTATATGTCTGGTAAAATGTGCAATGTTCACGCTCATGTGTATAAATTTAGCTTTTTATTATGGGGAAATTTAATTTGAGGACTTTGAATGCCACTGGCATTATGTCTAGTTCTTCTTATCTATGTAGCGTTTTAAGTAGCAATAATATCGATATATCGAGGGCTTGGCGCAAAACTATTCTAACTTGATTTTTTTCAGAAATAGCTTTTTTGTGATAAATCAATTTCTTTTTGTACAACCAGTACTAAAGATTTTTGTTATATTCAAATTATAAGTTATACTACAGGAAAAAATCCAAATTATTCTATCTCAGAATAACACCATAATCAGTGCAAAACTATTCTAACTCAAGTTAAAATAGTTTTGTATGAATAAAGTGTATTAATTTACACCAAAACTCAGTGGAAAACTATTCTAACTCAACTTAGCATGATTTTGCATAAATGAATCAAGTCAAGTTTTAGCATATGACAATGCAAAAGTATTCTATCTTTATCATGAAAAGTGTGATTACATCATAATGACATCATAACAATGATGACATCATAAAATAAACATCGAATGAAATATAAAATAATTTTGAAATGACTTTGAAACCCAGTTTCTCCTAAAAATGTGCTTAATCTAAGAAGTAACTGTTGATGTATGCAATATCATAAACATAAAGGTAGCTTCCATTAGTACTATATCATTTATCTAAGTTTTTTTTCTTTTCAAAAAATATAAATAATTTTTTTTTATAAAAAACACTTTTAACAAAATGATATGAATTAGAGATCTACATGTATATAAAGAAAAGTAAAGATCACCTATTTGGTA
Organism: Azorinus chamasolen; assembly: GCA_963576725.1. Classification (NCBI taxonomy): domain Eukaryota; kingdom Metazoa; phylum Mollusca; class Bivalvia; order Cardiida; family Solecurtidae; genus Azorinus; species Azorinus chamasolen. The sequence continues at coordinate 18,648,836 of OY755249.1, forward strand.
AATTTATATTTACATGTATATCATAAAGGTAAATTGGTTTGTTAAGTGATAAAGATTTACTAGCTATATAATTACCAGTACATGTATATCTCAATTAACAAAATAGTGTTGGGCATTGATTGCCTGTGTATGTCTGTCTGGTCGTTGGTCAGTCTGTCCATCTGCCATTCCATTCTGATTCATTTAATTGTCTGTTTGTGACAAGACAAGACTGTGTCCCTAAATTATTTTACTGCTTTTTGTAAGCCTAAAGTATTGTTTTATGTTATGGCTATTGTCTATCTAGCCACATACAAATAAAAAAGCCCAAAGAAAACAGCCACACAAACCCAGTTTGTTAGAATGTCCATCCATCCAATCTGTCTGTTACTTTTTTGTATCAGCTTTGTGTCTTGTTCATGCATCATGCAATTTTGAAATAATTCAACAGAAATGTACACTATTTGCCGGCAGATGGTGTTCCACATATAAGAACCATAACTCTATATCTCTGCCAATTTCTGAATCATCATTCTTTCTTTATTCAGTTAGCAAATTCACTTTTGCTCTGCAACTAGGTCATGCATCAAGGGATTTTTAGATAACTTGACAAAATGATCTTGTGGTATACGCCTGTTGTTAAAAGAACTTTAACTCTTTCTCTGCCCTTTCCATCATGAGTTTAAGAATTTTCTTTAGTACCTACCTTGAATGAGATTATTTGTTGAAGTTTGTAAAAGAAATATTAACTTATAAAGCACTGAATATTGTACATGTTTGGCTTTTCCCACTTTAAAAACTAAATAATGCTCTAAGTGTTGAGTAAGTTTTTGTCTTCAACAATATTAATTTTGTACTTTGCTCTCAAAGCATAGGTGTCAGACACAAACTTTGATTACAGTCCCTTTTGTATGCCTATATATAAAACAAATTGCAAAGAATTACAAATTGTTTAATGATTTGTGAGAAATATAGTTTAGACAGATCAATAAATGGTGAAGACAGGAATGTAGGTAGGTCGATAGATGGTGAATAGGGAGGTGTAGGTGGGGTAATATGTATGTGTAGATAGGGTGATAGATGATGAAGACAAAGGTGTAGACAGGGCGGTAGATGGAAAAGAAATGGGGTGGTGAATTTGGATAAGGCGATATATGGTGACATATGTGTCGATAGGGCAATAGATGGTAAATATGGAGGTATAGACAGAGCTATAGATGGTGAAGATAAAGGAGTATGCTGTGCTTTAGATGGAGAGGACGGTGAAGAGGGAGGCATAGGCAGGACAATAGATGTTGAAGAGGAAAGTGTAAGCAGGTTGATAAATAGTGAAGAGGACAATGTAGTTAGGTCAATAGATGGTGAAGAGGGGGTGTAGAAATGCCAGTAGATGGAAAAGAGCGTTTTCTTATAGATGTTGAAAAGGGAGATGTAGACAGAATGAAGGGTGATGAAGAGGGACTAGGTGTAGGCAGAATGATGGATGGTGAAGAGGGATGTGAAGAAGGGCCAACAGATGATGAAGGAGTAAATGTGGACAGAATGGTTACAAGTTGGTGGGGAGGGGGTTGTAGAAAGGCATTTGGATGGTGAAGAGGGACATGTATACAGAATGACATGGTAAAGAGGTAGGTGTAGAAAGGCGACAGTGAAGAGGGAGATACAGACAGAATGGTAGATGGTGAAGAAGGGATGTGTAGAAAGGCATTTGGATGGTGAAGGGGGAAGTGTATACAGAATGACATGGAAAGAGGGAGATGTAGAAAGGCCAATAGATAGTAAAGAGGGAGATAATACACAGAATGATAGATGGTGAAGAAGGGGTGTAGAAAGGCCTGTAGATGGTAAAGAGGGATGTGTATACAGAATGACATGGTAAAGAGAGAGGTGTATACATAACAACATGGTACAAGAGGTGTAGAAAGGCCGACAGATAGTGAAGACTGAGATATAGAGAGACTTATAGCTAGTGAAAAGGAAAGTATATACAAAATGATAAATTTTGAAAAGGGAGCTATTGACAGAATGAAGGGTGATGAAGAGGGAGGTGTAGGCAGAATGTTATAGATGATGAATAGGAAGGTGGAGAAAGGCCAACAAATGTTGAAGGGGAAAGGTGGACCGAATGAAAGATGGTGGAGAGGGAGGTGTAGAAATTAAGGCCAAAAGATAACGAAGAGGGAGATATAGACAGAATGATAGATGGAGAAGAGAGAGAGATGTAGACAGGAAAATAGAATGCAATTAAGGACTTAGTGATGATAGTAAGATAATAATTATGTGATAGTAAGATAATTAATGTAAATTCAGCAATTGGTGATAGGACAGATGCTGATATTTGTTCCCTTCATAATGTTGGTATAGCAAGAAGTATTGAGAGTGAAGTAATTGCGAATTCTTTCTTACTATGTGATAAAAAATCAAAGGCAAAGAAAGCAGTAAGTCAGTAATGGTCTAGAATCAAAGGCCTGAATGGCCATAATGGCTTTCGGGTTGGATATTGATGTTAAAGGCATTTCAAAGCTCCTTATATAAGTGACCCCCCCCCCCCCTATATATACAGTATCCAGCTGTGCTCCTGTAGTGTCCAGTCAAGGTCCATAGCCATGTAAGGGGAGAAATTGGGGGAGTTAATAACAATAACGTCTTGGAATTGATAAAAGTATTAATAACAACACATTTTTGTGAAACACTATGCCCCTGATTGTGACCAATATAATATAAATTTGACCCATAATGTGACATTTAACTGTTATATGACCTTGATTTTAATAAGCCCCCCACCCCCAAAATAAAAATGTTCGCCTCTGTAAGTTGCACAGGCATGCCAGGTTTGAAGTATGTATGTGCAATGGCTACAAAGTTATTGCCAACATTAAAGTTTGAGCCAAGCAAACAAACAGTGCAAAATCAGTCCCCCACACCCCAAAACAAATAAAATTGATTGGGGGCATAAAAATACGACAGACTGAAACAAAAGGAGCCATCTCATGATCTGCTGTTTATATATAGACATGCTTCTAATTTCTTCTATGGCCAAAAGGATATCTTAATTATATTCATAATGTCATTATTTCTTACATGAATATTCATGAAGTAAAGGGTCAATTAATATGATTTCATGTCTAAAGCTGATGCAAAAACTGATGCACAACATCAAAGTTATATTTGTTCAACTAATTCTTACACATAACATTTATTTTTCCATGGTCAGCACTCGTTTATTTTGAATAAATGTAGTCTGCTTACAAATTGAAGGTATACTGTTTTTATTTTTAATTACTAAGTAGATCCATACATGCACATACAGTTACGGTAGTTGTTTGGAACCTGATGAAACTCAAATTCAGAACTACAGTCTGAAGTAGAGTTGTAATCTGGGAAAGACATTTCAACAAATTGCTACCTACTTTCGCTTTTACACGACACAAACGTCTTGAGCAAACGACAGTGTCGGCGACTCGGCGGTTACACGATACATAGAAGAGGCTCTATTTTCACAGTTGTTATTGACGCTGGAATATAATTTGATTGAATATGTGTTGAAAACATTCTATGGTTAATACTTACTTTGATAAGCCAATAGAACCCCGTGTTTTTACGGTTTCTTTGACTTGTGTTGAGGTTGGGTGCCATAGTCAAAACACGCTGTTCGATGCGTGATACATGTGTATATGGGAATTCCGAATTTCATTGGTTGATTATTTTAGATTTCTTTGACCTTGTCCTTTATAAAACTTCCTATTTCTAATTTGAGTACGGGTCAAACGGAAATGACCGAATGCGACGCAAAAGGCAGTTTGATTGGCTGAAGATGTAGGTCTATATGCTAATCAGTTACGAATGTGTATAAAAATGCAATCGGAAACCTCGGCTATATTCCTTCTGCTTTAGAACGCCAAGGTGTTGCGAAAACTACGGTAAAAATATTCATTCGCGTCTTCTTTGGAGTTTATTACTGTATCTGTATCTATACGTCGTAGAATGCTATATAGGCTTTTTCAAGACTTTTAAAAAGTTTATCTTTGTGTAGATTAGTAGTAATTATCTTACACAGCGAATTATCATTAAATACGTGAAGAGTAAACAAATGCATGAACATTTTACAACCAAACTAGTGCATACTTGAAGAAAACTATTTTGTCTTGCGCATGTTCACTAGACAAGTGAACTCGTTGCCGTAAAGAGACCGACTGCTATATGGCTCCGAAAGCCATAAAAACCAGTACAAAATAATAGAAATTGGCTGTAGGGTTTGGTTGTAGGTATAAGTGCTATTCAAAATATAGTTAGGAGGAAAGGGAAGATATTTTTCATATGTTTTGGGGTCTATCTAACGTATATTTACATTGTCAATTTGTTATCAAACATTCGCAGCCAAAAATGAAACATGATACAATGTACCACAAAATCTCAGAGCAGGCATACAAACTCCCTTAGCTATGTGTTACTAAATGACATAAAACAGTTAAGGGCAGAGCTACAGATAATGGTGCTTACCCAAATACTAAAATCATAATTTCTCCACCAAACCCTATTCTGTGACCTCTCTTTAATCATCTCTTTGAGGCATATGCAAATAGAAATTGACTGTACATGATGCTGGAAGAAAGCTGTATACACAACTGCACAATGGGCAGCTATTATAAGATCTTTAGAACAAAGAAACCCTACATTATAAAAAAGATGGACCTTGAAGATTTCTATAATTTCAGACAAGTAGCAACTGTCTTGAGGAACTTTGATTCTTTACTCTGTGGATGTATTTAGTTTTAAGTTGTCCGATTTTTGTAGAAAAAATTGAGCTATTGTAGTAACTCATGTACAGTGACCACTTAAAAGTAGAAGAAAAGAGGTCCTTTATCCTTTCCTCCATGAATATTCATGTAAGAAATAATGATGTCATGAATATTAATAAGATTGTTATAATAAAACATGAAGACAGGAAGTTTTGGCCGTGGCAGAAACTGCAGAATCATATCTATATATAATATCATAAGCAAACAGAGCAGACCCTGATCAGATCAGGCTCCTATAGGAGCTGTCTGATCTGGGTCTAATCTGCAACTGTGTAGTAAAGGGTTAAGAATCTGATGATATCCTAATTAATGTAGTGGCATTTTGAAACACTTTCAACCGACAGTAAGTGATCATCTGTATAATTATATTATGACCACTGTTTTCCTCTTGAATGGTTTCTGTAGGCAGGTTCACTGTATGTACGGTATGTAATGCAACCATTTATTATGTTGTGAATGTATATTGTTCAGCTATAATGCAATCACAAAATGTTTGATTCTTTATTATAACTAAAGTGAGACTGACATAGACTGTTACATTGAAAGAGTTACAAGCCATTTCTGGTTTTGAGAAAATACATGTTTTTTACGCAGACCTTATTTGACTCTTCCTCTCAGGGCATTTCCTTCCAGGGAACAGTTTTAAATGTCATTTTGCAAAGAAAACCATAATCAAATGCTTATGTCTCACTTATGGTTCAGCTGGCCCCTGGTTACACTGTTAAATTCACATTTATTCTATACTATTCAAATGATAAGTATTTCATTTTAATTATTACAGTGCATCATAAGATTTCAAAATAAATTCAACAGTATTCACTTTAAAAAAAGATAACTACTTCATATTGAACTTTTTATAACTCCATGCATAATTAAAATAAAATACTTTTGCATGAATCTATGGACATTTTTAGTGCAAAACTATTCTAATTTAAGTTAGAATAGTCTTGCATGAAAATCGCAACAAGCATGGGACTGAATTTAGAGGCAAGACTATTCTAACTTAAATAATCTCAATAAAAGCAACAATTTGCAAAAAACTGAAAATATAATCATTGGGGATAATGCAGGAAACAAGTTAGTTTAATACAAAACTGGAATATACAGCAAAAATGTAACATTGAATAGTTTTTTCCCTTTCCTGTAAAGTTTTGAAAAATCGAGTTAGAATAGTCTTGCGCCAAGCCATGTGGTGTATCAGAACACTGGCTATACGAGCAAAATCTAAATTTTTTAGACTCCATAGTCAGTATGTACTGCAGTCATGCGGTTTCAGATTTTAGCTTAGCACTGCCTAGTAATAGGAAAATTGGCAAAGGTGGAGTGTGCTTCTTATGGAAAAGGACTTTAAGCACTGTAATTTCACCGCTCGATATAGAGGACGATAGGATAGGTATTCAAATCCAAATTGATCCAGATAATGTTGTTTATATTTTTCAGGTTTATATACCCTGTTCAAACCACGGAATGAAATCTTTTAAGGGCTATATAGAAAAAATGGAAAATCTCTTATTCAGATTTAGTCAGAAAGGCCTTGTACTTATAATGGGTGACATGAACGCAGAGTTAAATGTAGATTCTAAACGTAGCTCAGTTTTCTCTCAAATGCTTCAGGCGAATAATATCGAATCTGTAAACTGTTACCTTAATACATTTCTACTCTTTTTATTGTTCCTAAACCTAATGGTAAATTCAGACCAGTCATTAATTTGAGATATCTTAATGAATTTGTCCATTATGAACACTTTAAGCAAGAGACATTCCAAGTGGTTTTGGAACTGATTCAGAAAAATGATTTTTTCACTAGCATAGACTTACAGGATGCTTATTTTTTGGTGCCAATACATGAAAATGATCAGAAATTTCTCAAATTTAGTTTTAATGGTATACTCTACAAGTTTGTCTGTCTTCCATTTGGATTGACCTCAGCACCACGGATTTTTACAAAAAATTTGAAACCAATTTATGCCTGGTTTAGATGTCACAATATTAGGTGTTCATACTACATTGATGACTCATTGAACATGAATCAGTCGATAAAGTTCTGCCAGAACAATTCCACTTCTATCATGAGTGTGTTGACATCCTTGGGTTACACTGTTAACAGAAAGAAATCTATGTTAGTGCCTTCACAGAGAATAGTCTTTTTTGGTTTTTTGGTAGATTCTGTTCTCTTCATGGTATTTTTACCTGAAGAGAAAGTTGGTAACATTCTTAGACATGCAAAGGATTTGCTGGCTCAAGATCAAGTTAGTATTAGGAGCTTAGCTTCCTTCATTGGTCGTGTTGTCAATGCATTCTTTGCAGTTTTGGAAGCCCCATTGCATTACAGAAATTTAGAAAGAAACAAAACTCAAGGTTTAGGGGGCAGTGGTGATTGTGATAGGTTGGTATGTCTGACCTCTAAAAGTCAACATGAACTTAAGTGGTGGATTGAGAATATTGAAATAAAGAATGGGAAAAAGATTAGACCAGATAAGGTTGCATTTCATATGTTTACAGATGCTTCTATTCTTGGTTGGGGCTGCTTTGTTGCAGAAACAGAGCAGTATGCTAATAGTAGATGGAGCTTGTCTGAGAAGGACAATCACATAAATGTTTTAGAATTGTTGGCTATTTTTTATGCTCTACGTTCATTATTTGCCTCTCAACGTGGTATTCATGTTGAAATTCGCACTGACAATGTCTCAGCTGCTTCTTATATTAATGACATGGGTGGAATGATTTCCATAGCCATGGATGATTTGGCAAAACAGATTTGGGAGTGGGGTATAGAAAGACAGATCTTCATTTCTGCTGTACATGTTTCAGGAGAAAACAATGCTATAGCTGATTATTATTCTAGAAACTTTTCAGACTCCACGGAGTGGATGCTCAAAAAAGATATTTTCATTAGATTATGCAAACAGTTTTTCTACCCAGACATAGATTTGTTTGCCTCTAGGTTTAATAAACAGTTAGATGTTTTTGTCTCATGGTTCCCTGAATTGGGATGCCACAGCAATGATGCTTTTTCAATTTCCTGGAAAGCATTTTGTCCTTACGTTTTTCCACCTGTTTCCTTAATTGGGAAAGTTGTTAGTAAGATTTTGGAAGATGAGGTGGAAAAGGCTTTGCTTATTTTTTCTTTTTGGAAATCTCAATCTTGGTATCCTCTGGTGTTATCTAGTATGATATCCCTTCCAGTGAGATTACCAAGGCACAGAGACCTTTTGATTATGCCTCATGATGGTAGGTTTCATCCTCTCAACAGGAAGTTGAGGATGGCCGGAGTGGTTTTATCCGGCAATCCCTCCAGGATAAGGGTATTCCACCAGGAGCTCAGGGAGTTATCGTTTAGTTTAAACGTATTTTATTTCCATTCTATACATACATTGGAAATGGGGTTGGGTCACAAGTTCTGACAACATTAGTTTCGACCCTCCCCCTACAAAATTATATACAATCAAAAATACAATGGTGATTTTTCCGATGACATACTAGCTGTATGTCATCGGAAAAATCACCATTGTATTTTATATAACAAAAAAACAAAAACGATGTGAAAAAATAGATCGAGAAAGAGTAAATAGAAGAACGACAGACAGATAGATAAAGAGGGAAAGAGGAGTGGAAGAGAAAGAAATTGCATGTGAGAGAGAAAGACAGAGAGTTTACAAACTATCCCCGAATCAACCAGATGATCAGATGACTAAGGCATTTGATTTTGAATATACAGATAGAGAAAGACGCATTGCATATAAAGACACACCTTAAAACCTCCGTGTTTTTTTAATGAAATAGTGCACGGCAGAGAAGAGTGTTTTATTGTCATCAACACTCAATTCTAAGTTACCAAACAACAATATATCAGTGTTCAGAGGGTGATATTTTCGCGTGGCATTGAAAAGGGTTACCCTCTGTTCTTGGAAGTTTCTACATCTAAAAAAATAGTGATGTGCATCTTCAATTTCATTTGAACAATTACACAGTGGATTTTGGTTAAGGTGATTATTAAATAAATCACTATTCAAATTGCTACAGCGGTTTCTTATTCTAGCGTGCATAACAGATAAATATCTATCACCAAAACAATAAAAAGCTGGAACGAAACAATTATTTGGATTATAAGAACTATTGCGTAAACCCTTCTTGAAAGAACTCAACGAACTTGAATTTCTGATGTCAATGTCAACCGTGTTCCATAATCCTATCGACGATGGAATACACGAATGTTTTGAAATAGCTGTCCTAGTAAAAGGAACTTCTGTGTTTTCTCGATTTCGCAAATCATACTGGGTTATCTCCCCTACATTTGGCGGTAACAAGTCACTAATATATGATGGAACCATATTATGATGTGTTTTGTACATGAAAGATAATTTTTGTATTTTGCGTCTACTTGTAAGGGAATCCCATCCACATTCAAGATAAAGATTTTCGAGGGATACAGACCTGGTGAGTCCAGTTACAATACGGGCGGCTTCATTTTGCAATTTTTCCAAAGAATCTGAACAATGTAAAGAACATCCATCCCAAACTATTGAAGCATACTCTAATATTGGCCGAACATACGATATGTATATTTGATTTAAAGAATGTCTATTCAAAGTAAATTTAAGTTTTTTCATTATCCCAATTGTTTTTGATGCTGATTGTAATATATTGCTCTGATCTAATATTTCGACCACTAAGGGCCTTTGTCAAAGATTATCACCACTAAGGGCCTTTGTCAAAGATTATCACCACTAAGGGCCTTTGTCAAAGATTATCAAAGGCCCTTAGTGGTCGAAATATTAGAGCAGTTTAAGTATTTATGTATTATATTAATTCCCTATTTTGGAATATTTACTTCATTGTAATATATTGTCAATATGGTTGTTCCAATGACCATTTGAACTCAAAGTAACTCCTAAGTGCTTATGTGATTCAACAAATTTAATGTTAGAATCCTCAAAAATAAGATTTGGATGCACAACATCATTTTTACAAAGAGAAAACATCATTGCTTCAGTTTTGTCGGGATTAAAACTGACAAGCCATGTCTTTGCCCAAGCTGAAATTAAGCTTAGATCGTGGTTTAGCATACCCTCGATATCATCTAAATTAGAGGCAGAAATGTACAAAGAACTATCATCTGCAAATAATCTGGTTAAACTCAGTAGAGAATTTGAAATATCATTAACGTATATTAAAAATAAAAGAGGCCCTAACACAGATCCCTGAGGAACACCAGCTGATATAGTCTTTGTATCCGACTGCGAAGATCGAAGGACAACTTTTTGAGATCTGTTGTTCAGATAATTAGTAATCCATGCCAGAAGTTGTCCATTTATGCCATGTTCTTGTAATTTAAAGATGAGTCCTCTATGCCACACTCGATCAAAAGCCTTAGAGATATCACAAAACACCATACACGAATGTTGTTTGTTATCAAAGGACTGGCATATATGTTGTACTATATCAATCAGTTGATAGACAGTTGAATGGTTAGGAAGGAAACCAGACTGATATTTATAGATAAGGTTATTTTCTAAGAAAAAGTTATACATATATTTAAAGACAATTCTTTCGAACACCTTACCACAGCAGCTAATTAGTGAAACAGGTCTGTAGTTTGATGGTAACGACTTATCACCCTTTTTGAACAGTGGAATTACATTTGCGATTTTCCATGAATACGGAAAAACACCTTCAGTTAGAGATCTATTGAAAAGTACTGCAAGTGGTTTCGATATTGACTTTACTGATCCTTTAAGCATTTTGTGTGAAATCCTGTCTGGCCCTGACGCTTTATCTACAACAAGTGAATTAATAATTTCCTCTATCTCAGTTTCAGAAATAATGATATTTGTCAAACTATTCACAGTTTTAGGAGACAGCGGAGGAAGACAAGCATTTGTATCATCTATATTAGATATTGAAACAAAATAATTATTTAAGCAATCAACTTTTTGTTTTTCTGATATAGACCATCGAAGTTCTCCGCTGGGCTCAGTTTCATACAATGATGTGCAACTATTGTTTTTGATAAAGTGCCGAATAATATTCCAGAAGCCTTTTTTATTATTTGTTCTTAATTCTTCTAGATTTTGTTCCAATGAGTTAAAAAACGATTGTTTTGCATGTTTTTTCATGTTATTTACTTTGTTACGAATATGCTTATACCTAGTAATATCATGTTGCTTTCTTGACCTTAGTGCTATTTTCTTAAGTCGATCTCTTATTCTACATGTTTTGCGTAATTCAGAATCGAACCAAGGTTTATCGTCTTCACGAACTGTAATTGTTTTTGACGGAATACATACATTAACAAATTGTTGAAATGTTTCAGTAAACAAATTACACGCATCGTTAACTGAGCCTTCCTTAAGACACTGCCAATCAAAGGACGATATGTTTGCATTTAAAAGATCATAATCAGCCCTTTTGTATAGGTATATTTTTCTTTCAAAACTACCCTTTATCTCATATGGAAACGGCAAATGAATATATGTAGCACAATGATCACTTATATCAGTAGGTACTGATAATGTCCCAGAGTCATCATATAGCATGTCAGAAGGGATAATGATAGGATCTAATAGTGCACTAAGTCTTGTTGGCGATTTGATAGTATTGATCATGGAGTTTGTTAACATAATGTTCTTTAGATTTCGTCTATTATAATTTAGCAAATCTTCATTAAAATCTCCAACTAGAATGACTTTCATGGATAATTCATATGCCTTCTCAATATTACGATTAAGATTAATAAAGAAGTCAACATCAGATGTCTTAGGACTATAAAATGTTCCAATCAAATACGAGTTTTGTTAACTTTGACCCTTATCCAAATTGATTCAGTACAAAATTGTTCAAGATCATGTACTCTTTCGTAAATCAGATTAGACGAAAGGTAAACAAGTATTCCCCCACCATGATTCGTTCTATCTTTTCTATAAGGACAACTAAACATTTCAGACAAACATAAGAATTCATCAGAGACATTTACATCTAAATGAGTTTCAGTGAAACATAATATATCAAAATCAGCAAAGTTATCTCGGATGAATTCTAATTTATGTCGTATGCTTCTAATGTTACAATGTAAAATAGATAAATGATTTGTATCCAATTCAGTTGGTCCTGGATTAGACTCAATATCCCCTGCTTGCATTAGCAACATAGTCAACAAAACAGCATAAAACATAGTAACAAATCGGTCTTTAACAATAGAGAAATAAAATGTAAATAGATTAAACAAAAATGAGAAGTTAATCAACTTTACCCTTACATGCGTCCTTCTATAAAAGCAATATCTCCTGCTGTGGAACAGACCAATGGAGCATCTCCAACTTAGTAATTCATTACCCATTAGGTAGTAAAAATAATATCAATATCAATATTTCCATTGGGTCTGGTCCACTGCAAGATGAAGTCACCTGATCACATGTTGTATGAGAATAATAAACAACTGAGAGAATGAAAAGTCGTGGAGAAATGAGAAAGATAAATGAATGAAAAGAAAGTAGAATATAAGCAAATGATGAAAAAATAAGACTCATATAAAGACTAACTGGTGTCATGTTCAAGGAGTGTGACTGTGGTGAGAAAAAAAGGTTATCTTACAATTATAATGTTACAGGATGTAACAAAGATTAATTATGCGGAATCAAACTATGAAACTATGATACATAATCATTCTGAGCGAAACTCTGACAAATAAAACCCTTAATACATTTAGCCTACAAATCCATAAAAAATATCAGTAGTAGTTGTCTCCCAAAAATATCTGTGTCAAATGGCCATCAAACTTAAAATCATAACACCCAAGTTTCCGAGAGTAGGTTGTCCCCCTTTCATAGTTTGCAAATGTCTAACATATACATGTACAGTGGTCCAGATAGACATAGCCATAATCACCGTCTCAATATGGCCATGCCTATTCTATAGCCGTCTGATTACACAAATCAAGATTAAGCCGATGTCGTACCTAACAGGAGTTTCAGCAGACATATCCCCTTCACTTTAGGATAACGGCTGTTCATCCTATACCTGTTGCATATTCACAAAAGAAATAATGTCATCTTCAATATTACAGTAAAAACTCATTTTAAAAAAAAAATAAAAAAAAAATAAAAAAAAAGAATTTGAACACTCGATTACGTAACGTAGATCCAAACTGACTGTATAGGTAATAAAAGTCGTACATATTCATCTTGCAACGGTTTTTCCACTCAGGCTTTACAAAGCAGAAAACAGTTAAGGAATAGGCAGCAGTCAATCAAAAATTAAATTTCATTGCCACGTCGAATCTTCTTTTCCTATTATTTCAAAACTTTAAAATATCAAAAGGTAGCAGACGTCAATTTAGGAGAATCACCGTTCACCTAATCGGGGATAGGGAAAAAACACGTGCAATTTCCAATCAGTGATATTTACTATATTACATAATATTGCCTCAACAACTGATATTGGACGCAATCTAGATATACAAAAAATACCAGTTTCAACTTACACACATTCACCCGCGTGTAATTACATCACAAGTTCATTTAACGAATGTGGACTAAGTATAAGTGAAAATGCACATACAGTGTAGATCTACATCAGAAGCAATCCTGATCAAAAACACGGGCCCAATGTACAGCAAACCCCCGATCATTCGAACACGAAAATACGTATTATCCTCGATCCCCAAGACAGGCGGCAGCCCAACGCACGATGAAAGCAATGCAGAAAGCTCATCAAGGAGCCCTCTACATCACCCCCACCACGCATCTAGCAGCCACCTGCCCAAAAGGGTCGCAAATTCTTCCATACAGAAAAATCTAATGATCGAGGCTTTACCATACACAACTCCTGTGTGCGAAATATCAGTGAGAGTGCACATACAGTGTAGATTCACATCAGAAGACAACCTGATCAGGATCGGCACTATTTACTCCGCAAGTTGCATTACAGTGGCCGCATGGAAGTAAAACATTACTGATAAGTCACAACAAATATCACAAAATCTCGATCACCTAGAAATGGAAATCTGATAGTAGAAATTGCGTGTGATGTAGGTATAATTTCTCCACATCCATCTTGGGTAACAAAAACGATGTGCGTACTCAACCTGTAAGAACGTATCCCAGGTATACTCGGTTAGTAATTTCCGTTCCGGAATGGGTAGGCTCCGCTGTACTTCATTCAGTAAATACCAAACATAACACGTGACCTCAGTTAAAGAAAAAAATGTGTAACACATGACAACAGTATACTTGTAAGGTTTTAACAGCAGTAGGTAAGTACGCACTCTAAAAAAACAAAAACAAACACAGAATCAAACTTGTTTTCAGTAGTAAATACCAGTACAATTTATATTGTTTTTAAAAAACTCTGTCGATGTAATTCTATTGGGAGCTATCCAGTGTTACGTGAAAAAGTCACATAGCAGTGTTGCGAGCAGCAGGCCCTGTCCGCCATGCAGTCCTTTCTGCTTGCCAATCACGGTGTGTAGATCGCAACACTGTATGTCAAAAACAATAATAGCAATAACAGAAATAGGAATAACAGCAATCTGATCCTGATCTCAGCTGACGACATGTGACTAATCTCTTCTCAAGAAATTGTAACTAAAGCACAATTCACCTGTTCAATATTTAAGTAAGGAACACATACATCATAATTCTATATCTCTCTTATAAAGTTACATATTCAAGGGACTTTCAGCCCTTCCATACCTACAGAAACAGGTCTATAATAATAGGCAAATAGAACAGCCACTGATCAGGCGGATCCTATAAGAGCCGTATGATCTGGGTCTATCGTGTTTGCAAAGTCCCAAAAACGTCAACATGAATGGACGGTGTAAATTCGGTGTGCCAGCGTTTAAAACAATGCATTAAGCAGACAACAATAAACACAAAGTGCAACGATTTGATTTTTTCCCGTGTATACGATTTTCATGCAGTTCTATTTTTATCGTAACTATAAATAGAATATACTCGGGAAACCCAAAATCGTTCACAGATTACAGGTGTATTTACCGTACACAAAATAGGTGTCTCTTCGCAACAATTACCCTCTGCTTCAATTCATAGAATAAAATTTACCTCATTTCTCTGTAATCTATGGTCAAAGCATCTGCCAGTTTGGATCCTGATGAGTTTCTGATCATTCAGCTCTCCATCTGGATCCATTCTGAGTGCCTAGGTAATGCCCGGCTTAAAGACTACTTCCGACACTAGACAAGGACTACAATGAAAATCATGAAATGCTACAGTTTAGATCCAGCCCAGGCTTCGAAAGATCCAAACTCTGAGCTGGAACTTAATTGCTGCAAGATACAAATCTAACAATATCTGATCTATAAACAGAATATACATTGGCAACCCATTCAGGATCAAAAATATAAACACGAGCAATTCACAAGCAATTAAATGCCGAGTTCTAATTCAACGTCAGATCCTACCTCTAGCCTGACAGGCCTACCATCCGGGGTGACTTTTACAAATACAAAACCATTGTGTGACCAACAGCTAATAACTTTGCCATTTTCTTTGAGTCCGATCACGCGTTTCAATAATTCACTGGTGGCCTTTATTTTAGTCTCAATGTCAGAGAATGTCACTATCCTGGTCGGCCTACAGTCACTAGTGATCTTGGCATACACATGTCCATTATGAGTCCAATAGCTTTCAATAACACTTTCTTTCTTCAAGGTACCTATGCACTTTACAAGCCCAAAATTGGCCCTTGTCAGATCCTCTGTGACAAAAATTCGACCCGAATTATCCTTCAGATTCTTCTTATTCGAAAAAACCTTGTGCTTCGCCGAATAACACTTAAACTTCACCAATACCTGACGATTGCCTCTGTCATTAGGACGACCTACTGGATGACATCTATCGATGTCACAAGTATCAATTGGTTCTATGCCCCTTAACACATTTTCATTTAAAAATTTCGTCACCTTGGCAGTTAGTGCCTGTTCCGACGAATCAGGGGCACACCGGAAGTTTGCAATCCTCACAGAATTTCGCCGACCGTATTGCTCCATATCATTAAGGCCAAAAGACAGCCTTTCCACTTCCTTAGTAAGGTCGTCGACATGAGTCTCTAGCTCCGAAATTTTCCCACACTTGTTATCAATGAGATCAGCCTGCTTTTCTATAACTGACTTTTGGTCATTAACGATTACTGTCTGTTGGTTTACTGTGTCCTGGAGAGTTTCATTGGACTTGATCAGGTCGTCTAAAATGTTAGCCTTCAGTTCACTGACAGACGCCTTCACTGCTTTCTCTACAGCATCATTAACAACAGAGGACATCATAGACTTAATAATTGGCCCAATGCCGTTCACAAAATTTGCATCCTTAAAGGTTTGTAGCAGGAGGTCAGTAAAAGGGATGCTTTTCCTACCACTTTCGGGCAAAGCTTCAGACAGTGCCGGCAGATCAGGGTCCGAGTTTATCCTCTTAACCGCACTCTGTTTCAATAAGGGGGAGCCCTTACGCTTAACCTTGGACTTTGGTCTAGGGGGTTGCTTCCTACAAGAACCAGTGTTGGACTTACCGGCTAAACCGTTCTCAACATCAGTGTCTGCTGTGTACATGCCACTTATCCACCCTTCAGAAGCCATGACTGTTTACTAAATTTACACAGCACAACACAACTCAACACAACACAAGACTGCACACACTCGTTGTGTCCACGATTACACGGATAACCTGTCCTATAACTGGTCTAGGGAGGACAATGGTCCCCGCACACTTTCTATTGTCTACTCTATTGTCACAATAAAAAACAGCAATTTCTCTCCAATTCATATCCCACATCAAATTTAAAACTTCAGTTAAATGTAATAACCATACATCATCCAATAACATCCAAATTTCTCACAAAATCAGTCCATCTTCACCACAAATCCTCCGTAAACTACGAGAGCAGATTAGCCAAGCCCGCGCATGTCCACCATTGTTTTCACGGAGTTATCGTTGCTGCATGGAAGCAAGGAACCCGAAATCAGTATAATTTGGCCTGGAGAAAGTGGTATGTTTGGTGTAATAGCAGGGGTTACACCTCTGAAGGTATAGTCATTTCTTATTTGTACTTTTTACGCAAGGACAGGAAGTCCTACAGTGTCCTGAATACGCATAAGGCGATGCTGTTACAAACTCTTCCTTTTTTCGGGAATAACTGGTGTTCAAACACTATGTTGATTAGTAAATTTATGAAGGGTATATTTAATTCTAACCCTCCCGTTCCGAGGTACAGAGTAACATGGGATGTGTCAATTGTGTTGAACTATTTAAAAACTTTATATCCTTTGGAAGGGTTAACGCTGAAGCAGCTTACATTAAAGGTTACAGCTTTAATTGCTCTTGCATGTGCCCCACGAGCACAGACATTAGTGTCACTTAGTTTGGACTTTATGAAGGTGAGAGAAAAAAACATTGTTTTTGTTTTCCCTAACTTGTTGAAAACTACGAAAGCAGGCAAGAGTTTTCAACTGTGTTTGGAACATTATTCACAGGAAAGTTTATGTGTTATGCACACAGTCTTATTTTATATTGAAAGTACCAAGAGTGTTAGGAAATGTCAAAGTTTACTGGTCTCATATGTGACTTTAGATTCTGTAACAACAAGCACTGTTGCCAGGTGGCTTAGGAATGTTTTAGCTTTGTCTGGTATAGACACTTGTTTTTAAAGCACACTCTTTTCGATCTGCTTCGACGTCAGCAGCTTTAGACTCAGGTTGTTCTATAGATAAGGTCTTAAAGACAGCAGATTGGTCTAGTGATAAGAACTTTTATAAGTTTTATTACCGGTCTAGTTTATCAAAAACTGACAAGTCTTTCAGTACTGCTGTGTTTCAGAACAGTTGATCACTTCTGTGTGGACTATAACTGATTTATTATCCTGAATATCAGTTCTTGTTTAGTGGTATTATATTATATGAACCATTAGTTCGTTATTTTGTTTTTTGTGTATGAATTTGTCTTTTGTACACTGGTAGTCTTTTCTTATTTTATTGACCCAAGGGTGGTAACTTATATTGTTCGAGGCTTGTCTAGATTTAAAGATGCTAAGTATACATGTGAAAGCCGAAGGCTTTACGGGAAATAATGGCCCCTCATCCAAGCTTTAGCGAAGGATGAGGGGCATTATTGGAGTAAAGCCGGAGGCTGAGCATGTATAGTTAATTACCCACCCAGTTTTTTGAGATCAGTAGTGTTGGTATAGGACTCTCCCTTTGGCTTAAATATGCCAAGTCACAAACAATATATAGTTAGGTTTTAAATAATGACTAGTGTAGGCTTCACTTCCGGTTATCAGGGAGGGGAAAGTGAAAGTAAAGAACCGGTTTGGTTAAAACGCGGACCACGGTGATCGTTCAAGACGATATGCTAATTTCAATTACAATGGCAATATAGGCTCTACCATTGATCACGTACTTATACCCATTATACCCATTAAAAGATAGACATGTGCACTAAATGTAGTATGCCTTAAATGTTTCTAGCCATCGTCCGATATTATGTACAGTTAGTATACTAACTGTTGGCTTTGTGCCTTCAGTTAGTTAAAGTTCACGCTTAATATTAATTGGCAGAAAGTGACACAGGAACACATTGAGAAATATCAGTCATTTTTAAACGCCAGTGAAACATGTGATTCTGATTTGAGAAAAGATATCCTGTACACCTCCGAAATGGATGACCTTTATCATAGAATTGTTTCAATGGTTAGCAGTGCTAACGAACACTGTTTTCCTAAGTCCAGATTTAAGCGTTTTCTCAAACCATATAATGATATTGGGATGACGAATTGAAATTTGTAAAATGTCAAAGGTAAAACGCCATCATTGGATAGACCACGTGAAAGCGTCACGTGTGTTGAGTATAAACATGCTAAACGCACTTTTAGGAAAATTCACCGCCAAAAGGTTCTTCGGTATATATCGAAGCTTCACGAAGATATAGACAGATATGCCGAAGTAGATATAAAGCTATTTTGGAAATGCATAAGACGTCTTCGTACCATATTCTAAAAATGGGCGATCCCTCGAAAGCAAAAGTAGAAATGCAAGAGAAAATTGCAGACTCGGTTTTATTGAGTCTGTTCATGAGTAGTAATTAAAAGTGCAACACTACTCACGCCCCTAGCACCGGCTTAAGCAGTATTCAATTTTCAAAACTAACATGAAAACTATTAGATATGATTAATGAATATGTCTCGAATTTGAGTTCTAATGATACCGATGTAGTGGTGTCAGATGAGGAAGTAAAGCAAAACGAAATAAAGCCTGTGGACCCGATGGGTGTTTCTATGAAAATTTTAAATTTGGTGGTCTCCTTATGCATAAGATTTTGCCAAACTTTTTACAAGTATGTTGAAATTTGCTTACTGTCCGGTAGAAATGAAAAAGGGTGATATAATTTTACTACACAAAGGCAGAAATAAATCTCCAGGTAATTATCGGGCAATAACACTTTCGTCCGTATTGTTAAAACTGTACGAGTCCATTATACTTTCACGCATGAAGCAACATAGCTATGTAATTAACGAACTACAGGGTGGCTTTAGAGACGGCATGGGTTGTCTCATGACATCGTTTCTCTTTCGGGAATGTAACAGTTATGTTTGTGAAAATAAGTTATTTGCCTGTTTTTAAGATGTACGTCAAGCATTTGACAAAGTATGGCATGAAGCCCTTATGGTAAAACTGTTTAATACTAAAATAAGTACATACTTGTTCAAAGCCATGTATAATCTATACCATAATATGCAGAGTAGAGTAAGGAGGGTAATGGTCATACTTCTACCTGGTTCCCGATGTTACAGGGTACCCGGCAGGGTGGGATAATCAGCCCACAACTCCATCTTATTTTCATTAATGATTTAATGAACAAACTGGTATGCAGCCAGTACGGGTTAACTGTTTATAATCTAGATATTACATGCCCTTCCACATCTGACGACATGGTCTTGCTGTCTTTGTCTAAATTTGGTCTGCAAGAATTGATGAACATTTGTTACCGTTATGGCTGTTCCTTTAGATACATCAGCAGTGATTGTTACAAATGAGAAAAATTCGGAAAGGTCTAATAATGGACGACAATGGCATCTGTGAACAAGAGTCGTATACGCACTTACGTGTGTTATTCAGTCTTACTAATGATTTTTCACAAATAGTTAATGAATGTTCAAGTAAATTAAGGAAAACATTTTTTAGTGTAATTAATTGTGGAATATATGACGGTGGTATTCATCCTATTACAGCTAAGCGTCTATATGAGACTATAGTTCTCCCAAGAGCACTATATGGTTGTGAACTGTGTTCAGATTTAAGTAATGAAATCCTGACACTTGAGATTGCCCAGTGATTTTGTTTGAAATCTATTCAGGGTTTATCACGAATCTCTAGGTCAGATATTGTACTAACTACATTAGGAGCTCTGCCTATTGAAGCAGAAATAGACAAGAGAAAACTTACATTTTTTGGCCAATTATGCAGATTGGACAACGACACCATCATTAAAACGTTTTTTAATAATAGGCTTTGCAGTTATTTTAATACTAAAAGTAAAATTAAAGATTTTCTACCTGATATAGACAGAATATGCAGCAAATATGGCCTTGCTGATATTTTATTGACATACTACACGACGGGTGCATTTCCTTCCAGACATGTTTGGAAGACAATAGTCAACACCAATGTCAAAATTAAACCGTTGTCCTTAATACAGTCGCGTATCTCAGCCGACAATGTACTTAAAGATTATTGTATCATAGGGTCCTTATCAGAGTTTGGTCCTTGTCAGTTCTGGCTGTTAAGTAAGCATTTGCAATTTACGCATTTTCTCTTCGCTAAATCGTTGTAAATAGTGCAAACAGACGAGTTTGCTCAGCACATTGCTTTATACTGTGAGCGCACACAAAGTGCAAGACATACATTATGGAAAAACATTTACCACGCCTTTGGGAAAGACGCGTTTCAGAAGCTAATTTCATATTCCCCGCGTTTGCAGCTTATCCATATGCTATCTGGTTTTCGCAATTTGTTGTACACGGACGCAGATCCAGTCTGTCTTAAAATAGTGGAAACATTTTGCTATAAGATATTGAGTCATCAGTGACTAGAACAACCGGAGTTTTCCCTATATTCGGAGCATATACTGAGGTAATAGCCCTTAACGTCTGCGTAATTGTTTGCTTCTGTGTTGTTTGTTTCTAGAGACACATGTTATTATTCCTGTAATCTTACTATACTGTATAAACAATTAATATGCAAGCAGCATCTGTCAATTATAAGCGATACTGTAATTCTTATATATAAATCACCAGTTACATATTTTGCCATCATTGTAGCTATAATTGCTATTATCATCATCTTCATCATCATCATCATCATCATCATCATCATAATCATCAGCGGCAGCAGCAGCAGCATTATTGTCTCCGTCGTAGTTGATTTAATAGTGGAATTACAAGAAATATTACTACAACATATGCACCTCTTAGCAAAGCACTTTTGGACAATCGGATACACTCTGTGTCGCTTGTATAAAGACCGTTTACGAATAGAAGAAACATTTTGGATTTTAAAGGTGAAAGTACAACTCAACCAAATATCGACAAGTTTCATTGAAGGCTTTCAATTGTGGATGTGGAACATGAAATCTCTCTCATAGCAGTACAAAAACAAATCTGCGACAAGTGGTGCACAATTCGTACCCATAGGAATACCAATTACCTGACGGTATATGGCATTCCCATAACGAAATGTTACAAGAATACACCAACCAATTTATTTGACATGATGGATTATGTCCCTTT
This sequence comes from Azorinus chamasolen, assembly GCA_963576725.1. Classification (NCBI taxonomy): domain Eukaryota; kingdom Metazoa; phylum Mollusca; class Bivalvia; order Cardiida; family Solecurtidae; genus Azorinus; species Azorinus chamasolen. The sequence goes on from OY755249.1 coordinate 18,670,405, forward strand.
TATACTGAACCAGGGCAGGATTGGTTTCCTTCGTTTATCAAGCTATTCTTCAGCTACGGGTATAATAATTCTGAAAGTAGGAGATCCTTCGAAGCAAAAGTAGCAATGCCAAAGAGATAATAGCAAACATTTTATAGAGTATGTGCGTGATCAGATATTAAATATGCAACACGACTCATGCCACTGTTCATAACTATAAGCACGTATCCTGAAGGACCAGAAAATATACCCTGTTATTGTGAGGTACATATGTGCTGAAAGTAGGAAAATAATGTTGACACCAGTTTCACGAGTCAATTAATTTGAGAACTAAGTATGTATATGCCGTTAGGCTGTTCGTATTAGACCATTCGCTTGTTTTTGCTTAAAGAACAGTCGAGATTTGCTGCAACATTCTGTTGCTGTCCATTTCGCCTTTAAGATTGATTACTGTCAATGTCAGCTATGTTGGAATTGTTTTGTGGTTATTTTTTCTCATTCCGGATTGGGAACGTTGCGGGGCCTGGATATCTGATTTTGTACCTAAATATTTGATGAGTGTCAATCTTAAACATCTTCTAATTGGCCGTGATGGGTGCGTAGTCCTCAGGACGGTTATGTGGAGCATGTTAGCAGAGATACTGATGGGTGCGTAGTCCTCAGGACGGTTATGTGGAGCATGTTAGCAGAGATACTGAGTAGTCCTCACGACGGTTATGTGGAGCATGTTAGCAGAGATACTGATGGGTGCGTAGTCCTCAGGACGGTTATGTGGAGCATTTAGCAGAGATACTAATGGGTGCGTAGTCCTCAGGGCGGTTATGTTGAGCATGTTAGCAGAGATACTGATGGGTGCGTAGTCCTCTGGACGGTTATGTGGAGCATGTTAGCAGAGATACTGATGGGTGCGTAGTCCTCAGGACTGTTATGTGGAGCATGTTAGCAGAGATACTAATGGGTGCGTAGTCCTCAGGGCGGTTCTGTTGAGCATGTTAGCAGAGATACTGATGGGTGCGTAGTCCTCTGGACGGTTATGTGGAGCATGTTAGCAGAGATACTGATGGGTGCGTAGTCCTCAGGACTGTTGTGTGGAGCATGTTAGCAGAGATACTGAGTAGTCCTCCGGACGGTTATATGGAGCATGTTAGCAGAGATACGGATGGCGACCAGTCGACTCGAGATTGGTATACATTAAGGCCTTACTTAATGGGTCTCCATTGTACTAGATAAGATTTTATGGCATCAAGATGTGAATGCTTTACCGAAACCTATCCAATTTTGCATCTGCTAATACAACTGAACCCCAGTTCGTAGGTCAGCCCTCTACCTTTAGTGCAGACGCGTGGTTGACTAATTCGTCATTGAAAACCTTTATGTTCCTTGCTCATATCCGTTTAAAGTGCCTGTTATAAGCTTGGTGGTTCCCTTCCACTTTACTTCCTCCTTACATTATTTGTAATTAACGTACAATGCATGTGCATTTTAACCACTAACTGGGGATCTGGTCAGGAGCAGAAGTCCTCAAAGTCCCTTGTAGTTCAGCCTGGGACGCAGCGTGTCTAGATGACATGTGTTAATACAAATTAAACAAAAACAACTTATGCTATGATATACGATATTGATATTGTTTTGAAAACACTTTGACAGGACGTGTTTCAGTTTGTACTTATCCGGCTTATGAATAATACAAAGTGCCCGCTGGTAGCATGTCGAGCGTATGATGACAATGGCATGTACAAAATTATATATATCCATGTAATTATAAAACCATTATCCTGATTACAAATATAAAAGGGAAGTAATGCTTAACAATGGGTGATGCTATAGTTATGGGTACCGTATCGTCTATGCACATCTTCTACGGATGCACATACGCTCAATCACCATTGTGGATATTATGTCGAACTAAGCAAGCAGGCTCAACAATGCATGAATGGAATATGGCATTCCATAAGATACGATTATTTCGAGAAGCAGTTGATACAGCGAATATGCTCCTTTCAAGCATCATACTGTAGAAATACCTCATTTTGCGTCGTTACAAATCTATATGATATAACCATTTTGAAGGCTTGATAATCAAAGTGGTACATCTATAACTATTTACATGTAGAGTCCATTCAGGGTATTAAACCTTACACCACTGAACGTTCAAATGGACTGTTCCAAAAATTAAAACAGGTCAAGCTTATGGTGAATATTGAGGGATATTTCTAAAGACAAGTGTAACATGACAAACAGCGCAGACCCTTATTAGAGGGCCCTCTCATCTGGATCTACACTGATTGTAAATGACATTAGTCATCCGTGTCCCGCACTGCAAGGGTAAATCCTTCCCAAATTGCATATTCATGTAAGGATAAATGTCATCATCAATATTGATTTGCTGTATTTCATAACGATATATGTACAGGGGCATTTTGGTGCTGGTAGAAGCTGTAGAATCCGAGTTATTATAATACCATTAGCAACCAGAGCAGAACTGGATCAGACATCCAATAAAGGAGCCGTCTGATCTGGGTTTGAATATACGTGAAAAGGCGCTTATGTGAAGGAAAGGGTTAAAGGTTGAAATGTTCTAGATGAATATGAATGCCAAACAATGCAGGCACTGATCGGCCGAATCATATAACAGCCTGGACCTGGATGTATCATGTTTGCGAATGCCAGTGCACTCTTTCACTCACTCAAATGGTTAATAAAAATATGTGGTTAATGACAGAATTGTGTTCGTTCTGTTTTGTAAATCAATTAAATGATAAGATTACTGCGATTGAAATTGATTCCAATTCCAATACATTTTACATTGTATGTCATTTCGTTTTATCCGTATTGTTATGTTTCTAGTTAGTTCATCTGCACTAATTACGTACATTTTCAGTATCATTTCAGCATTTCTGTTAGTAGCAGGATATAGCTGAGTCCTGAAGTATTAATATGTCCAATACGTTTTCATAGCAACCGCGTACATAACACACCATATCGAATAACATGGTCTAATATGCCTCGTAGTAGGACTGCAGCAAGGCAAATATCAGGTAACTGTAGCATTGCCTTTTAAGCCATATTACATTGCCCTGATAAGATGTGTAAATTAAAAACAATCAAGAATAACTTCTTTATATATCGTTATGTTGTTACCACTCTTTATAATCATCTCGAAGAGACGATTATAGAGAGTGGTTGCAATATAGGGTTTGATGGAGAAATGACGAGTTCAGTATTTGAGTACGCACCTCTATCTGTTGCCCTGATTATCCCATTAATATGCATTCACACATTATTTTAGCATTCAGTTATTATATTTCAAATAGCAAACAAAAATGACATAATACAAATATTTTAGAAATTTATACAGTAAAATCCCTCTAAACCGGAATCCTAATAAAGAAGAATTTAGATACGTGCACGGCAGCTTAATGTATTAAAAAGAGATCTGTTATTCAGGTGGTACTTTAATGCAGGTCAAAAGGAATGTTAAACGCTCCTACCGGTTAGAGCTAGCTGCCATCTGTCTATAAGACATGTATTTGGTTTAGAAGGGTTTTATGGTACTTAGTACGAGCGTATATGGCAATTAAAGGGTTTTTTATCGGTGTTTTGTTGGTAGTGTCATCAGCTGCTGCTCTGGTTAAAGTGTGGTTATGCCATTTATACCTTAATATTTATAACAGCATTAATATTTTATTATCCCCGTTATATAATTGTGCAAAATTAGACCTCTTGCTTTAGGCTCTTCCGGAGTCTCTCTATGGCATAGATGTGGCACATAAAGTGTGGTATAAGAGAATCAGTTCTTAATACGTGTTAAGTCTGTATCACTCGAGTAGATCCCAATTTATACATCGAATATTGTTTCACCATCAAGAAATACCCATCAGTAATTGAGCAATGGAAAACAAAGACGTTGAAGATACGCACTAAATAGGACAGGCGAAAATGTAGAAATAATTCAAACTAAGTCGAATAATAGAACGTGTAGATGCGTGGTAACAGAAGTCATGATTTATGTCGTTTTATATTAAACAGTCACCCTGATAGTTCTATCCATCTGTTTTTCGTACTGAAGGAGCACCGCAAAAAATGTATATTCGAAGCTCAAAAGCATTGTCCCCTATGTTGTGTGAGGTATTACTAAGTTACTGTTAAATGAATCACATAAAGTGGTATATCGATTTAAAACTTATAAGAAAAATCATGAACAACAAAAAATAAGCCTAAAACCAAAAGTGTATTAAGCAAAACAAGTGACACAGCCCTAAAGTAAAAATCACATTGATCAGATATCTCCTACCTAATTAGCTTGTAAATCCACCTTTTGCTTGCACCACTGGCACTTGATCAAAAAGACTATAGACGAGGTCACCAGAAGTCGACACGGGATTATAGAAACGTAAATCGGCAAACATTTGAGTTTTAAATCGATTTATCACTTTACATGTATGTGATTCATTTAACAGTAACTTGGTAATACCTCACACAACATAGGGGACAAGACTCTTGAGCTTGAGTATATGTTGGAATGAACGAAGTGAAATTGTTTCAGCAAACAGTGCTGACTTTAATGAATAAATGAATGAATGAAAGACTTTATTTATAGAGGGTAACTTAATTATTCTAATCTTCCTTGAGGCCATCGATTAAAACAAGTTAATGCTGTATTGCTATGCAATACATGAGTCTCCCACCGGATGAAAAAAAACACCCTTCTCCGACCCACACACCCATGGTGTAGTTGACCATTATATGAAAAAGAAACAAGAGAGTCGTCACGGGTGACAAATGCCCCCAAAGTGTTTGACACCGAAATGCATTTTGGCGGAAAAACAATGCAGGTGTAACATGAAATTTTGATGCTGTTAAAAATGACACAGGAGTCAGTTCTTAACATTAGAAACAGAACCTTTGGATTATGATAGCTAAGAAAAGAGCCAAGCGTCAAAACTTAGTTAAAAAGGACCCTAAGTCATTCTCAACGTTAAAAAGGACCCTGGGTTGATTGTCAACGTTTAAGGTATAGGAGATATGCTCTGGACAAGCTTTTTGTATCTGGTAAGATATAGAAGATATGCTCCGGACTGTAAAATTGAGGTCAAAGGTCAAGGTCAAGGTCAGTGATCTGAAAATGGTACACGACTCTCCGCCATCCCAAGATGAACTCACAAATCAAATTTGGAATCCGTAGCTGGTAAGGTATAGGAAAAATGCTCCGGACAAGCTTTGTGTAAAATCTAGGTCAAAGGTCAAGGTCACAGTGACCTGAAAATGGTACGCGACACACCGTCATCCCAAGATAAACTCACACATTAAATTTGGAATCCGTAGCTGGTAAGGTATAGGAGATATTCTCTGGACAACCTTTTTTGTAACATTGAGGTCGAAGGTCAAGGTCAAGGTCACAGTGACCTGAAAATGGTACGCGACACTCCGCCATCTGAAGGTGATCTCACACACCAAATTTGGAATCCGTATCTGGTAAGGTATAAGAGATATGCTCTGGACAAGCTTTTTGTAAAATCGGTCAAGGTCAAGGTCAAGGTTAAGGTCATAGTGACCTGGAAATGGTACATGACACTCCGCCATCCCAAGATGAACTCACACACCAAATTTGGAATCTGTAGCTGGTAAGGTAAAGGAGATATGCTCCGGACAAGCTTTTTGTAAAATCGGTCAAAGGTCATGGTCAAGGTCACAGTGATCTGAAAATGGTACGAGACACTCCTCCATCCCAAGATGAACTCACACACCAAATTTGGAATCCTTAGCTGGTAAGGAATAGGAGATATACTCCGGACAAGCTTTTTGTAGCTGGTAAGATATAAGCGGTTTTTAAAATCGAGGTCAAAGGTCAAGGTCAAGGTGACCTGGAAATGGTACGCGACACTCCGCCATCCCAAGATGAACTCACACAGCAAATTTGGAATCTGTCGCTGGTAAGGTAAAGGAGATATGCTCCGGACAAGCTTTTTGTAAAATCGGTCAAAGGTCATGGTCAAGGTCACAGTGATCTGAAAATGGTACGCAACACTCCTCCATCCCAAGATGAACTCACACACCAAATTTGGAATCCTTAGCTGGTAAGGTATAGGAGATATACTCCGGACAAGCTTTTTGTAGCTGGTAAGGCATAAGCTTTTTTTAAAATCAAGGTCAAAGGTCATGGTCAAGGTCACAGTGACCTGAAAATGGTACGCGACACTCCGCCATCCCAAGATGAACTCACACAGCAAATTTGGAATCTGTAGCTGGTAAGGTAAAGGAGATATGCTCCGGACAAGCTTTTTGTAAAATCAAGGTCAAAGGTCAAGGTCAAGGTCACAGTGACATGAAAATGGTACGCGACACTCCCCCATCCCAAGATGAACTCACACACCAAATTTGGTATCCGTAGCTGATGTGACAAAGGAAATATACTCCGGACAAAATGTACACACACCCACACACCCACCCACCCACCCACACACCCACCCACCCACACACCCACCCACCCACACACCCACACACACACACACCCACACACGCACGGTGCGATCACTATATGCCGCCAAAGCCTAGCTTTGGGGGCATAAAAATATTGATGCCAGCGTAATGGCCCTTATGCATGACACTTCCTTTCATCATGCTTTCCATATGTGAAGTTTCAAATCAATTGAACCAGTAGATAAATATTATTATTATACCACATTTATATAGCGCTCTTTTCACACAGGTTATATGCGTTCAAAAACGTTCAAAAGCACTTCACATGGATGAAATCACTAATCGGAGCGAACCGCGTGGTTATAAGTGAACTCACTAGCCGGAGGGAACCACATGATTCCCTCTATGACAATGGGCGACATTGAACCAACCCAAATACCACTCGAGCCATTATACACACAAAACAGAAAAAGTATAATTACGGAATCTGGTGCATACAGTCAGTAACCCAAGTGAATGAACACCCTACAGTGACCATAGGAGTTCAGTGCAAACAATGACAATATCTGAAAACGATAAAGCCTTCCGAAGTCACACTCCAAAGTTGGTCGGAAAGACCACTCACAACCAGAGACTTGGGATCAGGGCCCCACTCTAACATGAAAACATGTTGCTCTCAATAGTCGAGAATAGGGAATGAAATTCTCCCTCACCAACATGAGACATTGCAAGCCCCAGTCCTGGATTGGATTGAATCGTGTACAATTATCACAAAAATAATCACCAATACATAGTGCCGTCATCCGTGACTTGTACTGAAAACGTGGCTTAGATAATTATACAGTGGACATGAAATCACTAACTGGGAGGAACCGCATACTTGTCTATCTGGTCCATGAAAGTTATGCAACATATCGTTTCCTAAACTGTCCTAGTAATAAATGTTGAAAACTGCGTTTCCAGACACCTTTTGAAACATGCCAGTGACCCTACCTCTCTAATTCCTGACGGTTGAGCATTCCAAAAAATTTCGAGCTGCATGCATGCAACTTCTCTCACCGTATTTTACCATACGACTTTTTGGCACAACCAACGACAATTATCTACTTGCTGACCTTAATTCTCTGCGCGGCTTATACACGTCAAGCATGTCAACAATGTACTTGGGAGATTCATTGTGCATGGCTTTATACGCAAGTGTCAGAATTTTTAATTCAGTCCTATGTTGAACCGGAAGCCAGTGAAGTTCCTTCAAAACATTTGCAGGTACGTTTGTGTTTTTTTGTATGAAACAGGATGACCTCAGTTTTGTCAGCATTGAGCTTAAGCATGTTCAGGCGCATCCAAAAGACTATTTCTTTTTAGACAGTCCTCAACTCGCGATAGAGCTTCCTGTTGACTGGAAATGCCCTTGGGCTTAAAGGACAGGTATAACTGTGAGTCATCGGCATAGAAATGGTGATTAATCCAATGGTTTCTGCAGATTGAGCTGACAAGTTTTGTGTACATGGTGTAGTGTTTTGGTCCTAGGACTTAACCCTGTGGCATGCTATATTCCATCTTAACTGGGATGAACAGTTCTCCATCAACTGAGACTAGTTGATAGCGGTCATTCAGGTAGGAGGTTATCCACTGAAGGGGTTTTCCAATAATTCTGAAGTCTTTTTCCAGGCGTTTAGCAGAGTTTCATGATCGATAGTGTCAAATGCAGCCGATAAGTCAAGCATGACGAGAATTGTAATTTCGTTTTTATCTAGGAATTGAAGGATGTCTTTTTGAACTTTCAGGATAGCAGTCGACTGATGGTGCTCATGTAGTTCGTTTGAGGTCAAGTGGGACTCAATGCGTTTGTCGACCACTTTTGAGACAAATGGCAAATTCGATACCGGCCTATAATTCTTAAGTTCATTTGAATCGAGATTCGGTCTGACATGTGACATCTTGAAACGTTTTGGAACGTAGGCAGTGTCTAAAGAGGAGTTTACCATTTTTGTTCTCAGAATCGGTAGAAGTTCATCAAGGCATGACTTTAACATCCATTTAGGCATTGGACCCAGTTCACATGCCTTGCATGGGGATGCCTTATTGATCTGTTCTAATTCTTCTTCTGTAGCAGTAACAAAACTAAAGCGTTCGTTACACGCTACATTTCAGTGATAACTGGCGTACTCGATACAGTGCTTGGTGCAGTATCTGCCCGTATTTTGCCCACTTTGTCACAAAAAAGTCTTTGCAAGTTGTCTTGTGGACGAAGTCTTAGGCAGTGTGGTGTTACTAGTTGTACCTAGCAGGTGCTTAGTGACTTTGAAAAGACTCTTTGAGTCTGCCTGGCAAGATTCTAGTTTCTCTGTTCTAGTTTCTCTGAGTAGAAATCAACCATTGACTTTGTCAACAGCTTAATAAACAATTGGCACACATTTTCTGTATATATGATGGTCAATTGTGAGGCTGGTTTTTTCCAATTTCTTTCCAACTTGCTCCGTACATGTTTAGCGTCGTGAAGTTCCTGGGTGGTTTGAGTGTTATGGATTTAGTTTTAGTTATGGTGCATGTTTATCGGCAAATGCCGATAGCGCTTGTGTATATGTGTTAACCAGCTCATAAACATCTGTCATTTGCAAACTTGCTTTGATGGATTCAGAGTTCAGGAGATCTCTTTTATATGAGTCGACATGAATTGCTGTAAGTTTTCGAAATGAAACAGTTTTTCTCACTGTCGGAGGTTTAGCCGCCTTTGCTTCGAAAGTTACAGAAAAATGATCGCGCGAAACTTTACCAGTATTGTCAGATAGTCCTGGGTCGGTGACTTCAATATTTGACACACAGACATCACCGTTTCTCGTGATAACAACATCAAGGATGTTATCAAGGGTATGTCCACCAATATGAGTGGCTTCATCCACATATACTTATTTATAAAATGTTATTGTCTATACAAAAAAATATGAAAAAGGGAAATAACTCCAAAAGTATTGAAGCTAGAGTTATGGCTCTTGTGAATGACACTTCCTCTCATCATGCCTGTTCCATATGTGAAGATTCAAACCAATTGAACTAAAAGACAAACAGTTATTGTCCAGACACGAAAATGTGAAAAAGGGGAAGAACTCCAAAACTTTTGATGCTAGAGTTAGTTATGGCCCTTGTGCATGACACTACCCTTCATCATGCTTGTTCCATATGTGAAGTTTAAAATCAATTGAACCAGTAGATAAAGAGTTATTGTCCGGACAAGAAAACATGAAAAAGGGGAATAACTCCAAACATATTGATGCTAGAGTTATGGCCCTTGCGCATGCCACTACCCCTAATTATGTGTGTTCAATGTGTGAAGTTATAATGAATTTGACCTAACTTTGTAGGAGATATGGCCCGGACAAGAAGCATGCCAAACGGACGGACGCACGGACAGACGGAATCAAGCAAACCTACAGTCCCCCAACCGGTAACTGGTGGGGGACAAACAAGCTCATAAAAAGCAACAATTCATTTATAATGTGCGAAAGTGCTCTTCTGTCCCAAACTATATCAAACTCGGGCAACGAGGATTATGTTTACAAGAAAAGACCAGATCAGACACTGTAAACCCCGACTTCCGATCCGGTCCTACACTGCAAATGTATGGATGAAAGAAAAACGCTTCCGTTATTGCTGACACAAATATTTAAGAAACCATTTTAAAACAAATTCGGTTGGCATACGAAATTCCCGTGTCGTTCAGTTTTCAGAGAATTTGTCTTGTGCTTAATTGTGTCAACTGCCAAAGTTTAGAAAAGTTACGAAAAATGTTCGTAGTCCAATATCAGTATCACACAAGTAGGATCGTGATTATATATCGAGTAAACGTATGTAAAAAAGGATCCAAACTATTCTAATATTGCATCATGGCCATGTCCCTATTCAAGGACCAGCAGTGATCCTGCTTGTGACCCAAATTTTCACAAGACCAACACGTGCCTACACCTAACCGTTTCATGGTTTGTCTCTCCACAGTTCACGCATTAACGTGCTAATTGTCCCACATTAATAACATTCCTTCTATAGTCTCTGATGCTACGGTAACCAAACTGGTGCTTTCCAGTCACAGGTATAAACACAACATTGTCAAAGCTGTGAACAATTTCAATTGATCAGGAGGATCTTTCCGGAGCCTTTGATTTGGAGCTTTGTTGTTTGTCTATATCACATGTATGGAATCGCGGAAGTAAAAGGATTCTAATAAAGCAGTCTGCATTCAGACTATGCCAGCTATGTTTTGGTTTTGTTACATTTCGTCATGTATTGCAAGTATCCCATTCCCTCATACTGACGCCTTTTGACGCCTGTGTAAAAGTTCCTTTCTGAAACCATTGTGATAAATAGAGCGGTGTGCTCCACTGGAGCAAATGCTCCATTTACCATAATAGTTTCAAAACTACACAATTCTTAAATGTTCCTTTGTTCTAGTAAATGCTCCTTTTCGATAGATTTGATTCAAAGAGGTTAAATCTAAAACATACCGTAGCCTATGAGGGAATGGTATAGTGTAAATACAAAGTTTCATTTTAAAATGTATTTATAAATAGTAAGGAAGGAATGTCCCCAATATGAGACGTCCATCAGTGTGTATCACGACAAATGCCATCATTTAGTAAAGCATGTATCGTTTTTATTTATATTTATATTTCATATATTTTATTTATATTTTTCAGACAACTGCCATTTATGGTTGTTTCTTCTGTATGTGGTGTTTCCTGCATGACTCATTTTTGTACTTACATCTATGGCCTACAGAATAACTTAATTACAAATTCTTGAAGTTAATTTGTTTAAAAACAATGAATTGAACACACGGCTGTACAAAGTACATAACAAATCTAAGGAGAGTCTGAACATTACGTAGATTTAATGTATGAACTAACGCAGCATTGTTTATTGCAAGACTTTATTATTCGCATCCAACAGGCAAACCTTCGTGGATTATTTAATTTTCAAATATCACAATGAAACACTCATAATGACCTGTAAATGAACTTTACAGTGTATATTTAATTTTAGTGTTGGTTAATATATCACAAAAACAATAGAATAACTGTCAGACTATGGGGTGCCGTTGTTTGCAGGGATGTGTAGGCTATTCTACAAATTGAAATAGAAAACAAGAAAGAATCCATACCATATCATGCATAGTACGCAGTTATATTCAGTGTCATTTGTAAGCTCCACTGACCGGTATCAGCACCCACAGACGGTAAATTAATCATGTTTACCAGATTTTAATTACAAGTCTGTCCCAAATACATATATTTAGCCATGAACTGGCCAACGGATGTATACATCAGATCATATTAATACGATGTTATCACTGAAATGTTATCAATGTACATGAATATAATGTTACAAATATTGATGTCAGAAAGAAGTACTTTTGGATGTAGTTACATCCGTATAGGAGGATATATTCAGTTTACCGCATGACTATGTGACTGTTTTCTTTACAGATTTATATTACATGTACTACTATAATTCGACCAGTAATGGAAGTGCAGTGGTATCAATTTTGCCCTGTCACGGGGGAGGGTTTGATAGTGTACTTAAAATCAAGCCTACCAGTAAGGTGTAGGTCTTGACTTGGAGTTCAACTATTTTCTGGTCCTTCGGGATCATTAGTTTTGATGTTATTAGTTTTGAAAATTAAATACTGCTTAAGCCGGTGCTAGGGGATGTGAGTAGTGTTGCACTTTTAATTACCTCTCATGAACAGACTCAATAAAACCGAGTCTGCAATTTTCTCTTTTTGCATTTCTACTTTTGCTTTCGAAGGATCAACCTTTTTCAGAATATATTACCTATAGTTTTAGATGTCCAATTGAATAACAGGAAATGGGCTGTGATAGGTTCATATAAACCACCTTCTGCATATAGTAATGTTTTTATTGATATTGTTATAGGATTAGATAAAATATCCACCCAATTCGACAATATCATGCTTTCAGGAGATCTAAACTTTGACATATTAAACTCATCAAAGGGTGCAGCCTTATCTGACTTATGTGACATCTTTGAACTGACTCAGCTTGTCAAGGATGCCACGTGTTTCGTTAAGGGTTGTTCGCCTTCTCTTGTGATTCTTACCAATAAACTCCAATATTGTTTCAATACGTTAAATTTTGGATGAGGAGTCAGTGACTGGCACAACATGGTTGGTATGCTAGTCATAGGCACCACGCCCAATATAGATAAACAGAAAATTAAGTATAGAAGTTTTAAAAACTTTGATGAAGAGAATTTCATTGCTGATGTCGGTCAGGTGCCATTTCAAGCTGCATTTGTCTTCGACGATGTCGATGATATTTACTGGGCACATGAGTGGTTCCTGGCTGACGTCATCAATGAGCATATACCACTAAAAGAAAGAGACACAAGAAACCACCTTATATGAACAGCGAGCTCAGACGCTCCATTTATAAAAAGAAAATATTGTATAAAACTTACTCAACTTCACCTTTAAAATTTGTTATCCAAAATGTTTCTTCTATTCGTAAACGGTCCTTATACAAGCGACATTTATTGTATCCGATTATCCAAAAGTGCTTTGCTAAGAGGTACATATGTTGTAGTAACATTTCTTGTAATTCCACTATAAAATCTACAATTAATGGTAGAACATTTAATGTCAAGATAAACTCAGACGTTGATTGTACTACAACTAACGTTGTTTATGTTTTAACTTGAAACGCGCCTAGTTGCGGTATACAGTACGTAGGACAAACAGGACGTGCGTTGAAGACTCGATTTCGTGAGCATGCATATCAGGGTCGAAATGGTAAACTAAACAATTTTTTATACCAACACTTTCGGAAATCTGGCCATTCTTTTAAAGATGTATTAGTACAAATTGTTGAGCATATAACATATGATAAGGATGCTACTAGTAGCTTTAAATCGAAAGCTAGATTTATATCTGAATTAAATTGGATGAAAAAATTGCAAACACCTTTTCCTTTTGAATGATGATATTTACCAGACTGGAAATATTTCAAAAGAACCTGTTATAGATATCTATAAGAAAACGCAAATCTCGATCACATGGCATTCGCAAAAATGGTAATATTAAACGAAAATCTCGTTTGAAAATGACTATTCTTGATCTACATACTTTACGTCTAACGTCTGGTAAACATGCCATGCTTTCTAGACTTTCCTCCTTATCTATATCTTCATTAAAAGAAATTGACGAGCAAGCCGTTAAAATTTTTTTTATGAACGGCTAGTTTGATACAAAGCTTTACTCTACATGTTCTCAGACCGCACATTGACAAATAATCTGAACACCAAAGATTCTTCTTGAAAATTCCTTTTATTATTAATAAGGTATTGATTTTATTGACCTCCAAAATATTTTTAGACACAAAAATGTAATTGACACTATTTCTAAATACTTAAAAAATACAGAACCACCTGGCATCTGCTACAAATATAACAAACCCTTCAGAAATACAATTTGCAACTATAATAAAATTGTGGCCGACAATGATAATATTAATATAATAATATGATAATATTCCTGATAATTATGTCTCCCCCATACATATTGTTTTTGCCAGAGTTGTCCGTCCGTTAAGTATTTCACATCCGGAGTTTTACGGTGATGTCATTTACAAACTTCGAAAAATTATTGGACACACATATTTTGATACTTTGTTTGTCAAACGTATAAAACAATTTATTAAAAAGGGATATGACCCTTCTATATTGCAGCACACTACATGCTTGGTGGTCGACCCCTTTACTGTTGGTCATTATGCTTTCCTCTTTGCTTGTGCGACGACGGAAAAGACTTTGTCCCCCAGTAGCTTATTTTGGTTACTGACCGTTCCAAGGCGGTACTCCTGCTTTCAGCCTATGGTCAATTTTGTTGTTTAATATGCTTAATGTTTAATGTTTTTCGTCTTGATATGCGTCCTGTTATGTTTTGTCTTGTGGCTATACCGTTATTTAAGGTTAAGCATAAACTCCCGTTCATAACAATACAAAAACAAGTCTGCAATAAAAGGAACACAGTTGCTTCCCATGGAAATACCAATGACCTGGCGTGATACAGAATTACCAAAACGAACAAATATATTGTCTAATAGAAACGTAATTGCGTCACACAGATCTAAACATGTCCACGAGGTATATTTATTTGTAATGTCATCATGTCTAGAATTACAGGCAATAAATGATACTTTTTCTCTAACAAAATGTTTTATTTATAAGATTTGTGAGTTTGATCTTTATTAGATCGTGTATAAAGTGTAGAAAATTCATATGTGCTTATAGTGTTAGCTTGGTGTTGCTTGATTTTTAGTCCTCATTGGAGTTTTTATAGACCAAAAAAGGTTAATTCCTGAATTCTCATAAGCTTTATCACAGTAACGCTTGACATATTCTTTGACCGCTGTTAGACACGATGTAATTAGTTTGGATAGTGCGGTTGTTGTGCATGAGACCGAGTTTGCTATGAAGCGTGATTTATATGACGTTTTATGGAGTTTAGGTATCCGGTACATTGTCGGAAGTTTATGATGTGTGATTAACATATCAGCATTGAACTGTTTACATTTATTAACATGTTCAGATATTATGTCGTTTTCAGATTTAGAGACCACAATATATGACTTTGTCTTAGTGAGTTCTTGTTCTAAAGAAGAGATATGGGCTGGGTTTCTTGTAAAGTGAAACAAAAAGTTGAAATGGTTAGAAATATGTCAACCAACAGACTGTGTCGCAAAGTTCATGATTGGTCTTTAACTGTCAGTAATTCCTGGGAGAAAAATATGTTTAAATTCATATATGACTTGGAAATATCTGACATTATGTTATGTGAAAATCCTAGGAAGAAAATTTGTATCCGTAAAGTAAAAGAAAAAATGACACTAAAGGAACAAAGTGAATGGATAGCAAACCTATATAGAACCGGAAATGAAAACAATGGTAACAAACTAAGGACATACAGACTATATAAACATATATTTCAGACTGAGTATTATGTCAGATCTACTCTAAGGAAAGACAAGCGTAAAACATTGGCCAAGTTCCGTAGCTGTAACCTTCCTCTAGCAATTGAAACGGGAAGGTACACCCGTCCTAAAACCCCGGTGAGTCAGAGAACATGTAAATATTGTTCAACTGGCGAAATTGACGACGAAATTCATTTTTTAATTAACTGCGCCTTTTTCGACGATTTGAGGTATAGTCTATTCCGTACAGCTTCGGAGGGCAATATTTACTTACACATATAGCTCAGAGCAGAAGCTGATATATTTGATGACTGCAGATCATTTACAGCTTAGGGTTGCATCATGCTTACAGAAGATGGTGACCCGTAGGAATACATAACCCATTAGTGCCCAAATTTCTAAATTAAATCGCCCGGTTCTTTGGGGGCATTTGGGCAATAGCGAGCGATGCAGACCCTGATCGGACGGCTCCGATGGAGGCCCTCGAATCCGGGTCTACACTGTCTGTTTACATCTCAATTGTGTGGAAATGGGCACTGATGGGTTTCTCTATTTTGATATTTTTCTATTACAGTGTTTTTATAACATTGATATAAATAACCTGGTTTGATCTGTGATATAAACATTTTTATCTCTCATTCTTTTGTAGCAAGTGCTAATCTGTTTATTTGGAATCTGATTCTAGATAATACATGATCTCATAAAAACATTTTTTAATCTATGCGGTTTGCACTATATACAAAAGTCAGGTGTTTAAATATATATTTTTAAGGAAGCATTTATATGGCTGGAGAATAATCGCTGATTCACCAGTCATAACGACTAGCGCTTGCTACAATCATTTTAAGTGTAATATTGTGTATATACGTGTGATAACAGTGTCTCATCATAGGTCGATTAAACTTCACATAAAGAAGTCTACTGGAGCAGATAAGATCTCGGCAAAAAATTAAAAATATGTTCTCCTTCCTTCAGTCACACTTGTTTGTGCCCTATTAAATTATGCCTTTGCAACTACATGTAGTAACTTCCCATCTTCTTTAAAGGCTGCTCAAGTTTTTAAGAAGAAAGACCCGCTTAACAAAGAAAACTACAGACCAGTTAGTATTTTACCTACTACATTGTATTTCGAAAATAGATGAAAGGAGTATGCATGACCAGCTTGCGGTATATTGTGATAGTATATTCAATCCTTTCTTGTCTGCTTTCAGAGGGAAAGAGGCAATTAATGAAACTACTGCATACAAACATTACATGTTTATGATGTATAAAAGAGAAAAATAAACAGACAAATAACATCATCTGATGGGCAAATATTCTACACTATTTAGACTGTAATGTTTTTTTTTATTATTGTGTCTGAATGGCACAACTGTGATCCTGTGCATGCAAGGTGACTAATAGGAGTTTAGTGAAAACTGGAGTATACATTTCATATTAAATTCTCAAGCAGGTGTTAAGTTTCTGGACCCATATCTCATAATTTTGATCTTGAATGATGTAAATGAGATCTGGTTCCAGTAACTTTTCTCTTATAATGGTGCCATATAACATTTAATCTTTGAAAATCTTCTTCTCTGAAACTGGAAGTCTCTCAGCTTTCATATTAGCACAGAGCATCATGTTCAGGTCCTCTACAAAAATTATATAAATTATGCCCCTGGGGTCAAAATTGGCCCCGCCCTAGGGGTGGGCCATTTTCAATAGACACAGATAGTGAAAACTTTGAAAATCTTCTTCTGAAACTGGGAGGTTCTCAGCTTTCATATTTGGCACATAGCATCGTGCTCAGGTCCTCTACAAAAGTTATATAAATTATGCCCCAGGTTTCAAAATTGGCCCCGCCCCAGGGATGGGCCATTGTCAATAGAAACAAATAGTGAAATCTTTGAAAATCTTCTTCTCTGAAACTGGAAGTCTCTCAGCTTTCATATTTGGAACAGAGCATTGTGTTCAGGTCCTCTACAAAAGTTATATAAATTATGCCCTTAGGGTCAAAATTGGCCTCGCCCCAGGGATGGGCCATTTTCAATAGAAACAAATAGTGAAACCTTTGAAAATCTTCTTCTCTGAAACTGGAAGTCTCTCAGCTTTCATACTTGGCACAGAGCATTGTGTTCAGGTCCTCTACAAAAGTTATATAAATTATGTCCTTGGGGTCAAAATTGGCCTCGCCCCAGGGGTAGCCAGTTTTCAATAGAAACATAGTGAAAACTTTGAAAATCTTCTAGTCTGAAACTGGAATGTTCTCAGCTTTCATATTTGGCACATAGCATCATGTTCAGGTCCTCTACAAAAGTTATATAAATTGTGCTGCTTGGGTCAAAATTAGCCCCACCCAGGATCGGCTGCTATAGAAACATATAGTGAAAACTTTGAAAATCTTCTCCTCTGATTGTCTGGTGAGAGCTTCAGGACCATTCTGGCCTTCTTGTTTAAGCTCACCAGAGCACAAAGTGCGCAGGGTGAGCTTTTGTGATCGCCTGATGTCCGTCAGCGTGCGTCATCTGTCGTCAACAATTTGAACCTTTAAAAATCTTCTCCTCTGAATCTACAGGGTTCTCAGCTTTCATCTTTGGCATATACATGTAGCATCATTTTCAGGTCCTCTACAAAAGTTATATAAATTATACCCCTGGGGACAAAATTGGTCTAGCCCCAGGGGTGCCTTGTTTTCAATAGAAACATATAGTAAAACTTTGAAAATCTTCTCCTGAAACTGGAAGGTTCTCAGCTTTCATATTTAGCACTTATCATCATGATCAGGTCCTCTACAAAAGTTATATAAATTATACCCCTGGGGTCAAAATTGGCCCCACCCAAGGGGTGGCCAGTTTTCAATAGAAACATAGTGAAAACTTTGAAAATCTTCTGATTGTCTGGTGAGCGATATCAGGGCCATTCTGGCCCTCTTGTATGATGATTTTAGTAAAGTGATGGCAGTGTATTTCTATAAGCAATTCATATAGGCTGGGTCCTAGTAGTGGTTACCGTAGCATCCCCCCCTAGACTTTTTTTCATGGGTACCAAATTGTTCGTTGGGGTCCTTAGAACACATTTTGAGCATGCCCCCAAAAATAAGTTTGTCCCAGCTATGTTTTATTTAACGGTTTCCATGGTAACCCGAGGTAATTTTCGAAACTACCTTGGTTCAGAAAATGCGCCATAACTTTGTTTTTAGAAGCAATAGAAGGACAAAACAAGTACCAAAGTAAAGCAGAGGCATATAGCTTGAATATGATACATAATTTAATTAATATTCATAAATGCATTCTTATGAATATTAATGAGGAAGTAAAAAATGTGATTTTTTTAGAAAAAAGGAGTTTGTTGTTTAGTCTGAGAGGCTTATTAATGCACAGAAATTATTGAATTTAGGTTTAAGTTGTTCGTTTGGAGTCCTCAGAACACATTTTGAGTATTTCCCCAAATAATTTTGTCCCATCTATGTTTTATTAAACGGTTTCCATGGTAACCCGAGGTAAATTTCGAAACATCCTTGGTTCAGAAAATGCGTAATAACTTTGCTTTTAGAGGTAATAGAAGGACAAAATAAGTACCAAAGTAAAGCAGAGACATATAGCTTGAATATGGTATATGATTTAATTAAAATTCATAAATTCATTCTTATGAATATTCATGAGAATGTAAAAAAATGCGTTTTTTAGAAAATGGAGCTTGTTGTTTAGTTTGATAGGCTTATTAATGCACACAAATTATTGAATTCAGGTTTAAAATGTTTGTTTGGTTCATCAGAACACATTTCGAGCATTCCCCCAAAGTAATTTTGTCCCATCTATGTTTTATTTAACGGTTTCCATGGTAACGCGAGGAGGTAAATTTCGAAACATCATTGGTTCAGAAAATGCATAATAACTTTGCTTTTAGAGGCAATAGAAGGACAAAACAAAAACCAAAGTAAAGCAGAGACATATATCTTGATTATGATATATAATTTTAATAATATTCATATATGATTGCTTATGAATATTAATGAGGAAGTATAAAAATCCGCTTTTTTAGAAAAATGAGTTTTTTGTGTAGTCTTAGAGGCCTATTAATGCACAAAAATTATTGAATTCAGGTTTAAATTGTTCGTTGGGGTCCGCAGAACACCATTTGAGCATTCCCAAAAAATTTCTGTCCAAGCTATGTTTTTAACGGTTTCCATGGTAACCCGAGGTAAATTTCGAAACATCCATGGTTAAACAAATGCGTCATAACTTTGCTTTTAGAGGCGAAAGAAGGACAAAACAAGAACCTGAATAAAGCAAAGACATATAACTTGAATATGATATGTAATTTAACTAATTTTCATCAATGTATTCTTATGAATATTAATGAGGAAGTAAAACAATCCGATTTTTGTTTAGAAAAAAGGAGTTTATTGTTTAGTCTGAGATGCCTATTAATAAACAAGAGTTTATGAAGAATTCGTGTTTGAATGTTTTCATGTGAAGGAAAATAAACCATCTTTGTTTCAGGTAATATTTCTATAAAACATGCGTATTTCAGCTTATTTGCATATAATGTACGTATATGAATAAGCAATTTTCTATGAGCATTGTATTTAGTATTATTTTGAGTATACGGCAAAATCTCGATTATTCGAATTTTCTTTATAGAAGCATTAAGACCCTTTTAGGCAGGTGACTTCTTAATGCATGGTGAAAGTCATGCAGAAAGCTGCACTAGGAGCGTTCTAATGACTTTCACCATGCATTAAGCTGTCACCTGTCTTAAATATCGATAATAATACGTACGTCAATGATAATACGTCAATGTTTGAAGCGAATCCCATCTGTTGGATGCAACTGCAGGTGCTAAAGAAGTGAATGAGAGAGAGAGAGAGATAGAGAGAGAGAGAGGAGAGGGGGGCCTAATGCCCGCCCCTGGGGCTGTCGGAAACAAGTGAGGGGATCTGATAAAACATCCCTTTTCATTTGTAACCGGAGGCATAAGAGATACCAAGGGGACCCTTGTCCGTAAGAGTTTAACGGACATGATCCACCCACTTGCCGGGCTGGCACAAAAATCTTCGTCCAGGTCAGGCAAACGTGAAAGAAGTCCCATGGAAGGAGAAAGAGACTCCCTAGACTTAATTAGGTTAGGGAGGTCCACTTTTTCGACTGACACTAGCACGGAAGAGGATAGAGGACCCCTGTGAATGGGATTCGGGTGTCTAGGGCAGACAGAGAGTGGAATGATTCTAAACAATCTTCACACGCATTCTCAATAGAAAATATTGATGTTCAGAATCATCTAAAGAAAAAGAGGACTAAGTCCCGTCTAAGTCTGAGTGAGAGGCTTCCACAAAGTCTGATTCCCTTAAAAAATAGGACCATCCCTAGGAGCCATAATGGACAAAGTGTTTTCCTGCTCTCCATCAGAAGCCGCCCTGGTGAACGCCATGGATGGCAGCACCCGGGAAGAGTGGAACCCTCCACAGACATAGAAGTGTGGACTGTGGGTTCACGTGAGAGCTATTCTCCCTCTAGGTGAAGCTTGCTGGTTCCCAGAATGAGTGTCGGCTATCGAGAGCGATCAGCCGGCGAATCTTAGGAGGCAGAGCGGTGTCTTCGCATAGAAGAGTAATGGTAAGACCTCGATCTGCGATGAGAGCGGTGCGAGTGCCGGTTCCCATTAGAAGAATAAGAAGGTTTTACGCCTCCTACGGGGTGGGTGGGATAGGGGCTGGGGAGTCCGAGGTGTACTCAGAAGATGAAGAGTAATTGCAGGGTCTAGACGACCAAGAACGTCTAGACTTAGCCAGAGCAGCTTTCTGTTGACTTTCACCACTGTAATGCGGTGTAGAGACAGAATGTCCTGTAGAAAAGATTGGACTGGTAGATTTACCGGTCCACTTTGGTATCCTGGTCCAAAGGACCAGACCGGGCCACCGGAGGACCGTTGGAGAGCAAACTTAGGACACCGGGCCAAAGAATACACAGTGACATCTTTGGGCGGGGGCTCGGTAGACCGGTCTGCTGGTGATGTCATGAAACGGAAGCACTAAGCCAGGACACCGGGGACCGGTGACGGATAACTGGGCCTAGATTCAGCGGGACCAGGCAAAACTCTTCACACAACAAGTGGACCGGGAGACCTGGCAACAATAGTACCTGGGACCAGAACAAAGGGTACCATTCAAGTGGTAAACGGGGAACCCGCGCCCGGGCCAGCAGTTGGGTGCCGATCTGCAACTAACAACTGGGGAATCGACTGCACCACAGGGATTGTTGACGAAAGAGATTTTAAAGAAGAAGCAGGCTTCTTCTGAGCTTTAGATGACAGTGATTTTTCTGTTGCGAGGGAGTCGCTGACCAAAGAGAAGAATACTTCTTCCATCGGGCAGCAAGCTCCCACGTCTCCCCTATCCAGAGGGATGAAACTGGACAGGGAGCTGACGCGGAGCATCCGCAGCAGGCCAGACACACTTAATGAGTTGTCCAGCCTGTCGCACCAATGCTCGCAAGAAGCCTTGCGTTGCTTTGGCATGCTGTTGTAAATAATCAAGCAAATGCATAAGACATCGCGAGTAAGTTAGAAGTCACGCAAGGCTAATATGGGTAAACATAAGCTGATGATTACAGTCGAGATGCTATATATTTTCTATTGCATTGCCAAACACCCATAACAGTAATATTCTTCATAAAACATACATGAGGCTCAATTCCTCTGCTGTAATTTCTTACAAGAAATGTGTTGTTCACATACATGTATATTGCACTATAATAGAAAAACTTTCCTACAACAGTTTATATTTTCATTAATATTCATGATTTTGAAATAATATTCATTATCTACATATTTATATACATGAACATCAATATCGTTGTTTCAGTCAGTATCAAGCTCTATACTGGTTAACTAAAATAATCTCAGATAAAAAGAACAGCTCATTCAAGTGTGTTTATTTTGCATCTCATTAATATTCATAAATATGCATTAATATTCAAGAACCCAAAGTAATGACCCTCTGCTCTTGTCAATGTTTGTTGTTCTGGTATTTTACGTAAAAAATAAATAATAGAAAAGATAGTACACTCGAAACAATGCTAAATATAGGGCTTATGTTAAATTGCTTATTCATTTACGCACATTATATGCAAATTAGCTTAAATATACATGTTTTAGAAATATTACATGAACCAAAGATGTTTTCCTTTATTTGTATGTTGATATTAAAACATTTAAATCTGAATTCAATAACTATTTGTATATTTTTAGGCCTCTCAGACTAAAAACAAACTCGTCAAACTAAAAACGCATTTTTTACTTCCCCATTAATATTCATAAGAATGCATTATAAGAACGCATTATATGTATTAATAGAATTACATGTCGTATTCAAGCTATATGTCTCTACTTTACGTTGGTTCTTGTTTTGTCCTTCTATTGTCTCTAAAAGCAAAGTTATGAAGCATTTTCTTAATCAAGATAGTTTCGAAATTTACCTCGGGTTACCACGGAAACCGTTTAATAAAACATAGCTGGGGCACAATTATTTTGAGAGAATGCTCAAAAGGTGTTCTGATGACACCAACGAACAATTTAAACCTGAATTCAATAATTTTTGTGCATTAATAGGCCTCTAAGACTACACAAAAAAACTCATTTTTCTAAAAAAGCGGATTTTTATACTTCCTCATTAATATTCATAAGCAATCATATATGAATATTATTAAAATTATATATCATAATCAAGATATATGTCTCTGCTTTACTTTGGTTTTTGTTTTGTCCTTCTATTGCCTCTAAAAGCAAAGTTATTATGCATTTTCTGAACCAATGATGTTTCGAAATTTACCTCCTCGCGTTACCATGGAAACCGTTAAATAAAACATAGATGGGACACAATTACTTTGGGGGAATGCTCAAAATGTGTTCTGATGAACCAAACAAACAATTTAAACCTGAATTCAATAATTTGTGTGCATTAATAAGCCTATCAGACTAAACAACAAGCTCCATTTTCTAAAAAACGCATTTTTTTACATTCTCATGAATATTCATAAGAATGCATTTATGAATATTAATTAAATCATATACCATATTCAAGCTATATGTCTCTGCTTTACTTTGGTACTTGTTTTGTCCTTCTATTACCTCTAAAAGCAAAGTTATTACGCATTTTCTGAACCAAGGATGTTTCGGAATTTACCTCGGGTTACCATGGAAACCGTTTAATAAAACATAGATGGGACAAAATTATTTGGGGAAATACTCAAAATGTGTTTTGAGGACTCCAACGAACAACTTAAACCTAAATTCAATAATTTCTGTGCATTAATAAGCCTCTCAGACTAAACAACAAACTCCTTTTTTCTAAAAAAATCACATTTTTTACTTCCTCATTAATATTCATAAGAATGCATTTATGAATATTAATTAAATTATATATCATATTCAAGCTATATGTCTCTGCTTTACTTTGGTACTTGTTTTGTCCTTCTATTGCTTCTAAAAACAAAGTTATGGCGCATTTTCTGAACCAAGGTAGTTTCGAAAATTACCTCGGGTTACCATGGAAACCGTTAAATAAAACATAGCTGGGACAAACTTATTTTTGGGGGCATGCTCAAAATGTGTTCTAAGGACCCCAACGAACAATTTGGTACCCATGAAAAAAAGTCTAGGGGGGGATGCTACGGTAACCACTACTAGGACCCAGCCTAATATGAAAACAGCAAGTGCCAAGATGAGCTATTGTGATCGTCCTGTGACTGTTGTCGTCCGTCATCCGTCGTCAACTTTTTTCTTAAAATGACATCTCCTCCTTAACTACTGGGTGGATTTTTATCAAACCTTGCAGGAATGTTTCTTGGGTCAACCTCCTCCAAAGTTGTTCAAAATATTTGATTCCATGCAGAACTCTGGTTGCCATGGCAACCTATGTCCAAATATAAAATTTAAAATAAAAACCTTAAATATCTTCTTGTCAAAAACTGTAAGGCCTAGGGCTGTTAAAATTTTGTCCCTGGGGTTAAAATTGGTCAAACCCCGGGGTTCACAAGTTTTACATTGGATTATAGAGTAAACACTTTAAAAATCTTCTTGTCTGAAACGGAAAAGCTTAGAGCTATGATATTTGGTATGTAGCATCATTTGGTGAGCCTTGACTGAGATTATTCAAATTATGCCCCTTGAGTCAAGGACTGCCAGCCCTAGGGACACATGTTTTACATAGGATTATAAAGTAAAACACTTAAAAGTCTTCTTGTCTCAAACCGAAAGGCCTAGGGCTGTGATATTTAGTATGAAGCATCATCTGGTGGATCTTTACCAAGATTGTTCAAATTTTGCCCCTGGGGTCAAAGTTGTCCCCACCCTGGGCGTCCTAAATTTTACATAGGATTATATAGTAAATTTTTTAAAAACCTTCTGGTCTGAGAAACAGAAAATCTTTAAAGAGCTGTGATATTTGGTATGTAGTAAACTTATACCAAGATTGTTCGAATAAAGCCCCTAGGGTCAACATTTGCTCTGTCTCAGGGGGTCATAATTTCTACTGAAAACGTTAGAAATCTTATTGTCAAATTCCGTAAAGACTAGAGCTACCAAATTTGGTATGTAGCATCATCTAATGGACCTCTACTAAGATTGTTCAAACTTTGTCCCTGGGGTCAAACTGGCTATGCCTTGGGGGTCACAAGTTTTACATAGGATTATGTAAAAAAAAAGTCTTGTCTGAAACCCAAAGTCTGAGATCTGTGATATTTGTTTTGTAGTATTATCTAGTAGACCTCCTCAAAGACAAATCAAAGTTTGCCCCGGGGTAAAAGTGCCCCTGCCCTTTGGGTTGCCAGTTTACATAGTGTTATATAGTGAAATCTACAAACATCTTCTCTGAAATTAATATGGTCAGAGCTTTAATATAGAAAACACAGCAAACCAGGTGAGCGATACAGGGCCATCATGGCACTCTTGTGTTCAGTTCAGGTATGATGGATCTTAACTAGTGAGACTGTTTGTTTGAATAAAATGATTCAAAAACCAAGTTCAGCTGCCACTTTTACTGATAGCTCACCTGAGTATGCTCAAGTGAGCTTTTGTAAGCTGAGAACCTTGCAGAAGATTTTCAAAAATTTCACTATATTCATCTATAGAAAACTGGCCACCCCTGGGGCGGGGCCAATTTTGACCTCAGGGGGGCATAATTCTTTGGGGCATTTTTCACCTACTGTGACACATTTCTTGTTGCATCCTGAATAATTGCTCAGACCCATTGATGGGTCATACATGTATGTGATTAAACTGTGTCCTCCAATTCTTCAGAAATTCTTTCATTGGTATAAAAAACAGGAAACTCTAAAGTTTATGAAACTCTAAAGTTTACAGAGAATGTCTCTGTAATCAGAAGATAAACAGAACATGAACTTTTGAGTCAGTATAAAGTGTATCTGTGTCAGGTCTATGTATCTAAAGTAAAAAATGACTATTAATGGAAATTCATGTTTAAATAGCTGTAATTTTTACAAAGGCCTGGATTTCATTTGAAAATATGTTGTGTTAGTTGTTTTGTTTTTGTAAGAAAGACTGCATGTCTACTTAATTTGTTAATTGGGAAGCTAACATAAGACAGGTTGGGATTGTTTTATGAGTAATTGATGTTGACTCCAACTTTACTGTTGCTAAAAAAATAAATTTGTTTTCCCAGTATTAACTCTTTACATGCTAAGTAATTGTTCGTCTGCAACAATTGTCATAAAAGTTAGCATGTCATAGTGACACAATCATGAAGTAATAGAGCATCTGTGACATATTTTGTTGTATGTTTGAAATTACATGTTGCTTTATATTTGGTTCTTCTTCATGTAGGTACCACACATATTTGCAAGTGGCCATTAGTTGGACAGTCCAGGAAGTGGAGGAGTATGTGTACATAGATGCGATCCTAGTGACAGGTGTCAACAAGTTCCGTCTTCAAAGAAAGGATCTGCTGTTACAGCCATTTTTTTCTTAAAGAATACTGCTGACACTGTTGTTAAATGACCAGTTCCAGAAATACATGAACTTGAATCCTGCCAAACATTTTAACACATTCCCTCCTAGTGGCACATTTTGTCGCCTCTGTAAAAGACAAATTTTGAAACCATTGTGATAAATAGAGCATTTGCTCCATGGGAGCAAATGCTCTATTTATCATAATAGTTTCAAAGATACACAATTCTAAAACTCTCCATTTCTATAGTTAATGCTCCTTTTCGGTAGATGTATTCAAACAGGCTTGGTCTAAAAATAACCTAGGAGGGAATGAGTTAATGGTCCCTTATGAAGTTATTTTCTTTGACAGCCAACTGCTGCTTCTCCTCTGAATTATGAGTAATTAAAGTAAGCCTTTCCCTCATAGAACTTTTTTGGAACCTTTGCTCTGTCTAATCAGTCTGCCCAGTTTGCTTATGGACTAATATAGATCTAAATGATTCTGAGGTTTGTCACAGAAAAAATGTCATAGTAACATGTAATTAGTACTAATTACATGCATAAAAATTCAGTTCATGTCATAATAGTAATAATACAGTAGTAACTTCTCAAATTAATGCTCCCTGGGAAAAGAGTTAAAAAAAATTAAGATGTTAACTTATTTGAGTGAAAACCAATAAGAAGCATTAAACTCAAGGGTAATAAAATCTTATTGATGTAGTAATTTCGCAACAGTTTCAATGACACTATAACACTACTCTTGTATACTAAGTTTTTAAAACTATTCGCCTACACATTCAGATGTTCGGTATCATTAGCTTCATTAGCAGCACATTTTAATTTGTCCAATCAGTGTTCATGGCAACCAGGGATATGAAATACCCCAAGGATTGCAATAATAAACCAATTAATCTAATCTGCCAGACTTGGATGACAGCTAAAACGAATACAAGATGATTATTAGCAGTGCTTATATAATCCCGTATCATTTTAACAGGATGGCATCATAAATTATTTTCCATATGTCAAAAATATAATACATTAATGTAAATAGTGCTGTACATATGGACACACCGTCAGTGGAGTGTCCGTTTAACCCATTCCATCAAAGGCTATTTTAGACCCAGCTTCTTTAAATAACTCTTCAAGGTTACGAGCAGTTGACTGCTTTGATTTCAGAAAAAGAGGTTTCTAACTCGCCACATCTTGGATTGCATCCGGATCTTTATCCCAACCTTGACGGCACGATCCAATCAACTTGGAAGTCTGTTTCTCAATCTATTTTACATAATATTGAAAAACATTACAATTGAGCATAGCCTAGTTGTGAGTGCAGTATCTTTAGTATTCATATAACTGAACATGCGGCTGTGACACTAACGTAGGCGGAAAAGCATAGTGATCGTCGGTCTTGTATTAAAATAAAGTTAAAACAGAGTTTGTTTGGCATGTTTATAGGGATATGTTACGTGGTATGTCACCAATCGTTTTTGCTATAGTTGATCCATGCAAGTTTTGCTAATTTTAGTTTCTACCTAAATGTTTTATGCGATAGATTGATGGCACCTGCAGTAAGTGTGTACCTCCTGTCTGATTAAGAACTTCCCGTCATGTCACTTTCGATTTGATGTGATAATAACACTTGAAAATCTATACCAGCTCCTTTGGAGTATCTCTAAAGATTAAAGGATGCAAGTTTACAATGTCGAACTTATTAAGACGTATTTAGGCATTTGTCAGGCAACTAAATCTAGCAACTTAATTAGAGGACATACGTGTAGAAACTAATTTGTGTTCAAGAATAGTTGTTAAACGTCCCTACAGCGCCCACTTGCTGGGTTTCTATGACGTTATTACTTTGCCTTCATCTTCCATAACAATTACAGTAAATAAATGAATATTCGTGTAAGAACTAGTGATCTCACGACTATTAATTAGATTCTGTTTTAACTGTTTATAATGGTGCATGGACAAGGCAATGTTAGCTATAGAAGAAACTGTAGAATCATATCTGTAGTATTTCATAACCAAAACAGAGCAGACCCTTATTAGACAGCTCCTACAGGAGCCGTCTGATCTGGATATGCTATGGATATGCAAAGGAGTAGAAAGGCGTATTTATGGAGTAAAGGGTTAAGAAGCGATTTAAGCTAAATATCGATGTAAATCGTTCAAGGAATATCAGATTATAGGTAGTATTATTTATGTACATTAGGTGTGTGAAAGGCGATTTATTTGATCACTGAAGAAATACATTGCGTTAATTTTTATGACAATTTCATGTCGACGACACAGCAATATGAGACCATATCCCGAGAGTTTATATAGCTGTAGCCATGGATGTTAGAGAATAGCAAATGACAAATGCTGATAATACTACTTTATATTACAGTAGAACCTCTCCTAAGCGACCATTCATTTATTGAACATATGAGTCTTAAAAGGCAGTTGGTTGCTTAATGCAGGGCAAAAGTAATGCATAAAGCTCCTATTGGAGCTTTCTGTATTACTTTTGACCTGCATTAAATCACCACCTGCGTTACAGGTCAATAATTACACCTGTTTTGACAGTGGATTATGACAGGTATTTCTTATATGCAGTAGAGTCTCGCTAAAGTGACCACATCATTTTCATAGGAGTATTAAACAGCAAGATATAGCTTAACTCTTTCGGCGCCAATGTCGCCATTGAAAACATGCATTATTTGCAGACGACACTTTTAAATTTGGCACCAAAAGAGTTAATGGAATGCAAAAGGAACTTTCTGTTTAATTATTGACCTACATTAAACTACCACCTGCATTACAACCCAGCATTTAGACTTCATTTGAGGTGTCGTACTAGAGAGACTTTACTGTACTTTCGTTCATATAAACGCATGTTCACGCATTTACGAACACAGTGGCCCAAGATCAGATGGCTCCTATAAGGAGCCGTCTTATCAGGGACAGCTCTGTTTGCTAATGGAAATGCTAATGCTCGGTTTCTTTATTTTCTAAAATGGCTACAGTTCTCCACCTTCCATAGTAGCTACCGACTGTAAAAGGGTCGATAACCAAAAATGCAGTGCGTTGCAATATAATGGGATCATAACCTTTCTTCTTAAATGTTTTAATGCGTTTTATAAACAAATCATAAAAATGGATATGACCCCGAATTTTCCTAAGTTTGTAGATAACATTCCCATAAAAGTCTGGTTGAGAAATGACTTGTTGCAGTAACGTCCGTAGATTGCAATTATATTTACTAATGAGTGGTAAATTCCGATAATAAAATTTAGCCTTGCTTAAGAAATTTATCAGTTATATCTAAATTACGACTGTTAATATCTTCAAGCAAAGAACAGGCTCGGGCAAACCCTTATTCAGCCATTCCCAGCATGACTCGCATTCTCAAGCATATGATTGGTCAGATTCTGATACTTGAGAATGATCTCAGACTCAGACGATTTATAACCTTGGACCCTTGATGCAAGCTGTTTGACTCTCGGTGAAAACTTGATAGAATCGGAAATCGTTAGCATATTGCACCATATCCAAAGACCAAACATTACCTGTTCACAACGGCGTAAGAGTTAAACGTTTAGGTCTTCCTAGTAAATGTAGGCTTTGAACATGTACGCAATGGGGTATCTGTATCTTGTTTGCAAAGACGCGAACAAGCGTTTGTGTATGATGAGAATGTTAGTTAACCCGTTCTCTCCTACTGACGCCTTTCTGTCACTCTGTAAAAGTCATGTTTGAAACCATTGTGATAAATATAGCATTTAGGACACACAATGGTCACAATGTTTCAAAACTATATACAGTAAACCCCCTCTAATGCGACCACCAAAAGGGAGCATAATTCTGGGTGGCAGAGGCAGGTGGTAGCTTAATGCATGACGAAAGTTATGCAGAAAGCTCCTATATGAGCTTTCTGCATTACTTTCGTCACGCATTAAGCAACCGCCTGCTTATAAAGGAAGTTATGGTTATTCTTTAAGTGGTCGCATTAGAGGGGTTCTACTGTAATTCTAAAAGTGTTCTTTTCAAAGAGGTTGGGTATACAAATAGTCTACGAACAAGGGAATGGCTAAAATACGTCTGTAGGCATCTAAACTGATAACGTACATATCACTACAGCGCTTTTTGTAAACTGGTTGATGTGATACCAGTTTGTAACAGTAGCGCAAAAGTCCATCTAAATTTCTTTTAAATGTTACAGGTATATCACAAACTAGAACATAGGTGAGAAGTACTATGTATTTTTTTCAGCGCAGCCTAACCGGTATTAGCAAACAGCCTGGATCCAGATAAGACGTCGAGGAACTAACTCAGTGTTTCATCATCACAATCCATGCTGTTTCCCAAACCATGTTTTCAAACGCTAACTGAACAAATCCGAAGTAGAATCACTGTCACTAACTCGAAAAGCAAGCAGATATCATTTTCATAATATGTCAATCAGTAGGAGTGCACGTGACCATCGGTATAACTGTATTCATTGACTAGTCTATTGTTGTCAGGGTGACGAGCACTCCTTGTCTAATTAAACTTAACAGTAACAGTCGATATAGAGATCACTGCAGACACAGTGTAACTGATAATGGCGAATTCGTGACAACCTAGACCGAACAGATTTTATCTAGACAAACTCCTATTTGTTGATGTGCCACGGGATTCACACACTCTGATTCACAGAACAATTAGTGGGGGTGTCGTAACAAAATGGAAGACAATGCAACATTATTTTGCAAATACAGGTATGATATGGTTTGTGCAGTAATTCGGTGAGAGGGTTACGTTTTATTCCATTAACATTCTGCATTTTGACACTAAAACAAACACATACATACTACATTGTATAGTAAAACCTCTTCAGGCAGGAATTCTAGTTGAGAAGAATTTAGATACATTTAGGCAGGTGGCTGCAGGGTGAAATTCATGCAGAAAATTCCCCTAGGAGTGTCACCCTGCATCCAGCTTCCACCTGTCTGAAATACGGATATTTCTACTATGATGTGATCACTTCAGCGAGACTCTACTTTATATAAGTATACAGCAGAACCTGTCTGAATCGAGTCTCAAAACATGTATAAGGCAGCTGGTGACTTATTGCAGGTCAAAAGTAATGCAGAAAACTTAGATCAGACGGTTTAAAGAGGGGATTTTATTGTATAACCATTTCTATAAACATGCATTATTGTCATCCGCCTGGATACTGCAAGCTAACAGAAAAATTATTGTTATGTAAGACAACAGTAATGCAAAGTTGCAATATGGGATTCACTGCTTCCCATTCATTTAACCCTTTCTTCATTTAAACGACTTTCTACGCCTTTGCCAACAGCGTAGACCCAAATCAGATGGCTCCTGTAGATGCCGTCTGATTAGGGTCTATTCTTTTTGCGTGTGGTATAGTATAGATCTGATTCTACAGCTTCTGCCTAAGCCAAAAGATCCTGTGTACATATGCCACCATAACATTTCAGCTAATATATACATTTATAAATTATATTATAAATATTCCTTACATGAATATAAAACATGGAATTAGGTTAAGCAGTCACCAGCAATATAAGGTCTTTTCTTAACCCTTTACCTTAAAAAAGACCTTTATATGCATTTGGAAATATGGTAGGACCAAATTAGACGGCTCAGGGTCTAAGCAAAGAAAGCATGCACTGATAAGACGGCTCATCTAGATGTCTGATTTGGGTCTACTCTGTTTGGAAAGTAACTTTGCGATATGAACTGTTAATGAAAGGGTTAACCGTACTTGAAAAAAGTACGGTTAACCCTTTCCTTCATATAAACGTGTTTTCACGCATTTGTAAAAAGAGTAGAACCAGATCAGAGGGCTCCTGTAGGAGCCGTCTGATCAGGGTCTGCTCTATATGCTAATGGGAATCGGTTTCCAATTAGCATCGTTACTGAACTTTAAGGCAGATCGTAGATTAATGTAGAGTGACAGCCTTGCAGAATACTCACAAATGAGTTTGCTGTATGACTTTCACCTTGTCCTAAATTATGTAATTAAATGTCTACATCGTTAAAAGTCAATTTTAGAGGGTAATACTAATAACTGTGTCCTAAGGGACTCGTTGTACCCATTGTTGTCTAGTTATATAGATGAGTCCTGTTCGACACTGGTAGAATTACAGTGAAACCCCTCTTAACCGGACGTTAAATTTAGTATAAATATCACTCTTGGAGACAGGTGGCAGCTTAATGCAGTGTTAATGTAGGAACTTTCTGCATGACTTTCACCCTGCATTAAGCAGTCACCTATCTAAATTCATCTCTGCTAGAAATTCTGTTTAGAGAGGTTTACTGTATTGAAAATATATTACTGAAAATAATGTTATAATGAAAAGAGACACTTGTAAAAATCAGTGTCCACTTGGATAAAATACATCTGGAAAAGTTTATGATTTCCTAGACTCGCGATAAAACACGAAATATGTTATTTGTCTCTAGAAGTGTGATGTTTTCGATAAGCTGGCAAATCGGGACTGTGTGTGGACTGGCCGTAGCATAACAGACACTGGTTTAATACCAGGAATTATTTTGGTTTTAATAAATGACAATAAACACGGGAACATCTCAAATTGCGATAGAAAACGTAATAAAATACAGTTTGTTTGACATCTTTGGGAAGTATCGTTTAGTGATATCGCATCTGGCGTGTCGCTTGTTGTTCAGGAAAACAGGTAGTCATGCCGTTTTAACCCATTCCCTTTTATCGACTTACTTAGTAGCCACTACCAGAGTTCGCCAATGTAGCCGGTCCTTTGCTCATGTCTGTATTTGGCCCCAGCTCCAATTTTCCTTTCTCATCTCCTTTTCGACTGCCCTACGCCAAAGTCATTTTTGGACGACCTCTTGTTCTTCGTCATATGGGAGTCCATCGCATTGCAACCCTTGGAATGGCTGCCTCTTCCATTCTGAGTACATAGCCAATCCAGCGACATTTTCTGGGCTTGATCTGCACTGATCTGTGTTGTTTCTTTCCTGCGATGAAGCTCTGCATTGGAGATAGTTTTGGATCAGAAAATCAAAGAATCCCCCAGGGACACCTTTGAAAGACATCCAGCTTGTTGCAGACAGACTTTGTGACCTTCCAGGATTCAGACCCATACAGCAGGACTCCAAGTACATTGCTCTTGAAAATCCTCATCTTGATAGTAATTGTGAGCTTGGAGGATTTTCAGATATTCCGCAAAGCCGCAAAGGCTGCCCTAGCTTTGGATATTCTGTTGTTAACATCCTCTTCTGAGTTGCCATCACTTATTACTTTACTACCCAGATACACAAAATCTTTCACTTCTTCCTTCGCACTTGGCACTTTCTCCTTACTGATGTTGACCGGTTGCTCTGTTTTGGCGTTTACTCAGTGTTGTTGACATTGGTGTTGAGGCCAATCTGTTTCCCAAGCGAATCCAGTTTGTCAGTCTTGGCTTGTATGTCTTGGTGGCGTCCTCCAGTATTTCAGTAAATGTCCACTGAAGTCCCTGCATTGTCTCTTTAGTAGTTTCTTTCATCAGTCAGTCAAAGCATAATGAGAAGAGTAGCGGAGACAGCAGACAACCCTGCTTTACTCCTGTCTTTATTTCAATGTTTAATGTTAGAGCTGTGTCACAGATTACCTTAGCACTGAAGTATGTGTAGAGCATTTTAATGACAGGGGTAATCTTGTCTGGGATCCCAAAATGGGCTAATATCCTTCACAGTGCTGGCGTGGTCACACTGTCGAAAGCCTTCTGAAAATATATGAAGATTGCATAGACGATGGCTCTGTTCACTTATCTGTCGAAGTGTAAAGACCTGATCCGCACATGACTTGCCTTTTCTGAAACCGGCTTGATTTTTGCACAACAACTGATCAACCTTAGCTTAGATTCTGTCTATTACCACCTTGATCAAGATCTTGCTAGTCACTGACAGCAGCATTATACCCCTCCAGTTTTAACAATTAGACCAACCTTCCATTCATCAGGTGCGGTCTCAGAGATCCAGACTTTCCTGAGGATGCTCGCAAGCACTGTAAGGGTCAGTTGTTCCTCCACTTTTTGCAACTCAGCTGGTATATTGTCTATCCCAGGTGCCATTTTTAATTTCTTGATGGCCAGTCTGATTTCTTGTTCTGTTAGGGGTTCTGTATTGATGTCCAATGAGACTTCTGCAGGAGCGATTTCTGCCTCAGTGGAGGGATCCTCCCTGTTGAGCACCCTCTCAAAGTGCTCCTTCCAACATTTCAGCTTTTCTTTATCGCTAGAGACGACTTCACCTTGTGGATTCCTGACTGGCACATCTGTGGATACAAACCCCCTGTCAGTATCTTTGTGATCTTGTACAGTCTGCATCAGTTTCTTTTTTACTCATCAATTTCCACCATATCTGAAGCGATATCCACTGTTCCTTCCTCTGCCAAGAATCTTTTGTCCTGCTCCAAGAATCTCCTGATTGAATGTATTGATATCCATTTCCTGATGGTCATTTAGCAGGTTAAACCTGTTCCTAAGCTCAATTTGGAAACTTCTTCTGACCATGGGATCCTTGAGCTTTGCAACATCAAGGCATGGACTCCTTTGTTCTCCCCTTTTTACTCTTCTCATCTTTAGCCTCATCTTTGCAATGATGAGTGTATGATCACTGCCAATATCTGCTCCCCTCATTGCCCTGACATCCTGTAAGCTGCCTCTCCATTTTCTGTTGATGATAATGCGGTCAATGGCATTTGGGAATTTCCACGTCAACTTGTTGATACCCTTATTGGGGAATATGGAGCCACCAATAACCAAGTAGTTTTCTTCACACAGCTCCACCAATCTCTCACCATTATCGTTCCTAATTCCGCATCCATGTGTGCCCATAGTGGATTCCTTTCCTGTGTTGTCTTGGCCGAGAAGGACGTCATGTATTGCTGATTCAATGATCTCCTGTAACTGGTCATAAAAGGCTTCTTTGACTTCATTGTCTGCAACTTCTGTTGAGGCATTGCAAACTATGACCGTGAGTGTTGCATATACAGAGTTGAATCTTGCTGACATGAGTCTTTCGTTGATAGGTCAAACTTTTGTGTGATGCTTTATCCACGATCAGTGCAACTCCCCTGTCATGTTGGTCATCTGATCTTCCTGAAAACGCTATGGTGTGGCCTGTAGCTAATTGTCTCTTTCCGGTGCCTGTCCATCTAGTTTCACTTACTGCCAGCATACTTATATTGTAGTTGATCATTTCCCTCACGACTTGACCCAGTCGTCCAGAGTGTCCTATCGTTCCAGCAACCGACTCGTCGTGTTGTCTTTGGTCTAAGGATGTTTGCTATCCGGTTGTCGGGTCCCGCTTGGGTTTGGCTGCCATCCTTTGTTCCAGTTTCCTAGCATACATCCATCCCTATTCCTGCATCATTGATTTTTCTGGTACATGTATTGGTTTCTAAAGCGGGTTAGATTTTTTACGTGACGGGGTTGCTAGCCCTGTGCACAACCCTCCTCCTTTCGCATCCGGGCTTCGGACCGGCCATGGCGGAGTTCCCATATATCGACGCCTCTGTAAAAATCACTTTTTGAAATCATTGTGATAAATATTTATCACCAAGGTTTCAGAACTACAAAATTGAAAAAGTTTCCTTTTCTCTAGTAAATGCTCCTTTTCGGTAGATTTATTCAAAGATCTTGGTTCTAAAAGTGGTCTGTGAGGTAATGGGTTAATAGAGGTTTATCTTTTCCTTCCTCTGGCATGTCAACTTGCACTTCAGTTTGACCATTTCCTCGACAGTCTGGTTTATGGGCTTCGAGTAGGTCTTCCCGGATGTAACCATGGAGGATGCCTCCATGGTTACATCCGGGAAGACCTACTCGAAGCCCATAAACCAGACGTACTTACGGCGAGCATGTTTACTTTGATCAAACAACAAGCGGTTGAGGTCTTTTATTGCTGTATAATGAAACATTTTAGCCTTTTCTACCAGGAGTAAGTTAATTCTTTGCATGGAGGCTGGTTGTTTGCTTATATGGTGAATTGTAATTCCTATTCGCCTTTCCCATCCAAACACATTTATAGCTAAATTATTTTGTTTCTCAATTTTTGGTATTTCAGAGATGGGTGTTGGAGAGTTAATTCCTTTTCGGTTTAGGTGGACTTTCACCTTTTTATAATTAGAAGGTCTTTGAGGGTTCTTTTTTAC
This sequence comes from Azorinus chamasolen, assembly GCA_963576725.1. Classification (NCBI taxonomy): domain Eukaryota; kingdom Metazoa; phylum Mollusca; class Bivalvia; order Cardiida; family Solecurtidae; genus Azorinus; species Azorinus chamasolen. The sequence goes on from OY755249.1 coordinate 18,706,888, forward strand.
CCGGAAATAATATAGCGAGAATACTCCACCATACACAGTCGTCGTCATTATTTTTTTACATTTATCACTGCATGTTTATGTTTTACATAGTTCTTATGTAAGAACCTCCTCTTAACGGTTGATACCGTGCTATGTCCAACCATAAATTATCCACTTGATCAACAACCCATCCAGAGCCTCTCTGTGTCCATTTCTCGAGATTTCCAAATAGTTGGGGGAAAAACTTCTAAAATCTCGTTAATTTCATACACCTGTTGCTGGTCACCGGATTGAGTATAATAGTCAGATAATTGAGGTTTTGGGGGAAGTGGTGTGAACATTTTACTTTTCTTAGGCATGAAAAGAGCATACTCCTGCATAGTCATAGCTACGTCTTTAAATGTTTGGATGGCGTGACCTTGTAGGCGAAGCTCATCCTGGATATAATCCAACCTCTGGGTCCGTGTTTTGGCCCAGTCCGCTTGTGCTGTCTGAAGTTGTTCCATAGCGGCATCGTGCCGTCGACGCTCTTCTTCAACGCCAGAACTCTTGAACATACTGAATAAATAGTTACTCCCAGTGAACGCCACTGCATTAGCGACTGCACCACCTAACATCATTGCTATACTAGCCATTCTTATTTACTTAGAATACATTACTTCAAAATATCGGCCGGGATGATGCCCTGCTTTTTTAGGAGTTCTCTAGTGGCAAGGGCGGCTGTGACGTCTACTATAATCATACCAACATCTCGAGGGGTGAACTCTAGTTTAGGGTACACGCCCCCTAGAGTGGCCTTACTAATCCGGGCATACCCAACTGCAAGCCCTGTTGTTATAGCTCGATGATAGATAGCGTTAACAATTTCTTTTCCATCTGGGTTTGACATTATCTCATATATTGTGGATCTCTTTTATTCAAATTGGGTGTAGGTTCCGAAGTATGTTGTGTATTTGGTGTTTTTGACCACTCCCAAATTACAAAACCTGAAACTACTGAAATCCCCCGCAGCCACCTTCTTAGGATCTTTAACTTTGGTTACTTTCTCTACAAGCTCCGGTTGTGTTTCCATGATCTATATTTGTAGGCCTTTGACAATGTTTAATTGTGTTGAGTATGACCGTTAGGGGAGCTAAGTACATACCATAACAGTGATTACGTTCGCAAGTAACACTTATTGCATGCCCAACAAATGGGTCTTTCTTAAGATCAGTAACAAGTAAATTCTGTCGGTAGTAGGTAAGCCGCCAGTTTGCTATATAACTGAAGAGTTACAGTACCAAGCGTCTTTGTCATATCCGCCCCCCAACCTGGTCTCGTAGCGGGCGTAAAGTTTCTCATGTTTTCAACATGATCTGCAGACATGTATTTGCCATCGCGGTTGTTGTAGATTAGTCGGAGAGATTAGTCGTTTATTTACACTGTTTGTTTTTTAAGGTGGGGATGGAATAAGTGTGAGGTTGGGCGCCCCATAAACCGGTTTAACCCCCCTAGTGACTTTTGTCACTGACCGTTCCAAGGCGGTACTTCCATCTCCCCCTATTGTATGTTTGTTTTGTCTTTGTGCGTCTCTTGATGTTTTTATAGTTATGTACATTTGCTGTTTCCTTGTGTTGCTGTTCGGGCGACTGTTTGTTCTGTATGTGGTGTTTCCTGCATGACTCATTTTTGTACTTTTACCTAGGTACAGGTCTGATTGACCTCCCGTGGCCAGGGCGGCTAACCTCTCTCTCTTTTAAAATATCTCCAGGCTCTCCATCCTTCGGTGGCGAGTACACCGGTGGTGGGGTGCTATTTTCTGTTTCCAGAAGCAAGTCTATAATCTCATCACACTCCATTGATATATACACACACACACACACACACACACACACTTCCCAAATTTAATTAAGAGTTCCCAACCTAAAAAGAATAGCAATCCACCAAATAAAAAAACATGAACGCTTTTAATCATATATTATTATTTTTATTCTATAGTTACTAGGCTGGGAGGTACTTAAAATCAGCTGAGCGTGTTTAATTTTAGCCAACCTGTCCCGAATCATAAGCCTCTCAGAAGCTGGGATAACATCGTTCTCACGCAGACACTCCTCAAATGAGTCTTGGTCCTTACAGTGAAAGAGAGCGACCCAGCGTGTTTGCTCCCGAAGGTCTTTGAGAACTGAATTGTACTTCTGAGTTGAGGCCCAAACCGATTGCTTAGCATGCCAGCCACTAAACTCCAATTCAGAAAGCATATCTTTCTTTTTGGTAAGTTGCCTGTTAGTGGCCATATCATCGATAATATACAAAGTCGGTTTGCCCTGGAATACCTGGTACAAAGCGCGCAGGTAGTCATGAAGGCGTTCATCCGGATCTACAACGTAAACCTACGATCGTTCTTGGTAAGCCTTATTGTGGTTAAGTGTCGGACAGAGGATAACAATATGATTAAATATTCCGTAAAACGGACCCTCGAGTAACTTTAAGGCGACGACCGTTTTTCTACACCCTGTCATTCCACAGATAATCGCAGTGTGAGGTTCTTTAGTAAAGTGCTGAGACGAATCTTCCATTTTCAATATTCAGCTGTGCGTGGAGGTACATGTTTAAAGCACCTTTCGCTTCCGCTTCTTTGGAGATCTGGATCGTAATACCCTCGCTCGCGTTTTCGAGACGACGTCCATTACCACGAAAACCGTCATCATCGGTAGATCTCAGGTCCAGCCAAAGGGCAAATTCTTCAGTGAGGTAATTTGCGAGTTTACAGGCGTGCATCTCTATATCTTTCGCAACCATAGCCACTTCGGGATGTCGTTTAGACCCTCCAGCCATAAGCTTCCTAGCTTCATCCCACAGCTGTTAGGGACGCATTCCTTGAGCGTAGAGCTGGTTTGGAACTCCTTTTACCGTTACCTCCACCTTAGTTACTTTGGGTTATAGAAGGCCTCGCTTGGGGGGTGAGCAAATACATCTTCCGGCTCCTTAAATAGTATTAAAACTCCTTTCATAGACCTGACGGGGGCGTTCAGGTTTATGTTCCACAGTGTATCAGATTTATCTTTTTGGATCTTCAGGTGGCGTAAAACACGGTCGTATAAGATAGACATCCTCCCAGCGTACTGTTGGCGGATGTTATCGCCCAACTCCTTATTAGTGGCCATCTCGAACTCCAATACAATACCCTCTATGGAGAATTTAGCATTGGCGTCGCCATCAGCCTGGATTACTCGGCTGTATTCATTAAATGTGAGTTTAATGCCGACTGGAAGAAGGGCATGTGACTCTCAAGGATTTCGAAATCAAGCGGGATGATGAAGCGATTACCATAAGCTTTTGCAACGGCAACGTCCTTCAATTTTCCATTAGCCTTGTCTCCGGCGTTTACTCTCAGATTTGTCACATTTCTATTCGTAGTGGTGTCAATCCCCTGGTACTGGGAATTCTTCCGCTCATTATCAGTTTTCCAGAGGTCTCGGTAGCACTCGTAGATGTCGCTATCATCGACACTCATCACCTCGACCCAGCTTGTTTACAACTGTACGATTAGCGTCGGTCGATTCCAGATTGATCTGGAAGGCTAGGTTGGCTTTCCCAGGGACTATAACATCGTTGGCTCCGAGGTTCGGGAACCTCATAAAAGCTGTTTATTCTGGTCTATCGTGCTTGGGTTGTTTGTGATAACGACCGTCTGGCGGATACCTTTTACCCCCCCATGGGCTCCCTTAGTCGTCTGTATGGGTTAAGTTTTCTACCAAATTCGCTTTGAGTCATTTAAATTAAAGTTATATACCTTTAATTTATATTTTCAAAATGGATGTAGGCATTCAAGTAGATGAATCTGGTACCCAGAACCGGCGTGGTCTCGGATGATACTGAAACTACTACTTCTTCCTTTCTACCACAAAGTGGGGACAAGAAGTACCAGAAGTACCAGAACGACCTAATATCAAGGAACATAATTATGAAGACTTAAATCAAGAAAAGTAAAAAGATAATGTTATTAAAAATTATAAAAAATTTGAATATGATATTAAGGCGGGTAAGATTATAAGTATAGTGTTCAGTAGGTTTGAATTAGTAGATGAAAAACTCTCCGTTTGAAAAATACCCAGAAATTACACTTACAAAACCAGGTGGAGAACCCTATGCGCTGCCTAGTATTGTAAAAGAGTATAACGCTAGACATGGGGTGGGGCTCCTGAATTTATCCAAAAAGTGCTCGGTTTCCAGAACTATGATAAGACGGCTGCGGCTGAGGGCAGCGTCCTTCCTAAAGAGACTGCAGACAAACCAGAACAGGTTAAAAAGTGTAAATAAAGCGGATAATGATACTAATATTGAAAATCTTGACAGTGTACTATCTTCACTCTCTGATATGTAGGAAACAGCTCTAAAAACGATGACCCTTTAGATTTAACGGTTGTTGATATATCACAAATGATTAAGCATCTCCGAGAGCTCCAATGGCTTGATAAAACTATGCAAACTCATCGTGGTGATCTTATGAACAACCTAGCAAGGACCACCCAACTCGATAAAGATATAGCAAAAGAGAATGGGAAGCTGAAGACCCTAATATGAAACAGGAGATCTCAGAGATAATAAGTAATCTCGAGAGTAAGAGGTATTCAAGGTTAGAAAAGGAAAAGTAGTAAAGTCAAGCAGGCAAAGCCACATACAAGACGCAACCACAACCAAAACACCGACAGACACACAAGAACCAGAGACAAACACTCCACACATGAACAAAATCACAAGCACAAAGACTTTCGTGAAACATGTAGACACCACGCTGGTTGAATGGATAAAAACGCTATTTAAAGAGCAGGGGGGTACAATAGTTTCCATACTCACAGCGATTGGAATGGTTATAAGCACGCTCGTTCTAGCACTAATTGGGGGAGGTGGCGGTATACCTCCTACACCCCCAGCTCCATCCGATAAGGGTGGCTTAAAGGAGTGGGTGAAAAAGCAGCTTAAGGCTTTTGGGAGACTACTTGCAAAACTTGCTGGAAAGGCCGCAGCCGCGCTCCATGGAATAATTGGAAGCATTGTTTCAGGTTGCTCTCGACCGTAGGCGGTTGGGTCCCTTGCAGAGAATACTTGGGCATTATTAATTGGTATAGGAGGCCTGTTACTTCTAGCAGTTCGCGAATGGTTAACGAACAAGAAGCCACATGGAAAGTAACCCTACAGTTATACCACCTACTATAAGAGCTATCGTCTCTTCTTCATGTGCTGATGCGGCCCTATCACTTACTGGCGTTGGCGTCTGTGATGATGTTGGGTCTGCTTCTGGTGGGCCTACTGTCTTCCCATCTTGAAAACTACCGTTAGTTTGTTAACCACGCTATCTCCCTGAACATCCACCTTTCCGATGTGGAGATCGTTTGTGGCTTTTAGTAATTTCATTGTTGTATCCCACTTTATCTTGATTTATGTTTAGGATCATATTACTCGGAGCCATATATAAACCGGTTCCAAACACCATATTTATCTCGCTTCCAGCATACTGTATAACATTCTAATAACGTGTTATTGAGTCTGGAATGTTAACGGGTGTGTTGATAACATCTTCCACATTAGCTAAGAACTGTTTTTGTGACTCAGTCCCATCGATTATTCGTGATTTAGTTTGTGCCTGGGCCCCAAGTATCGCCCACACATAAGTTCGGATTGAATCATTGAGACGCGCCATTCCGGGTTTAGTGAAACCTTCCGATTTATCTATCACTTGGATCATGTTCTATAAACTCAATATGAGCTTTTTTAGGGGGCGTTAGTCACAAGAAGATACCCCACAGTGGCGTCCTCCAGAGACTTCCGAACCGAATGTCATTTGTGTAGGATCTAGGTTTCCAACATTCTTACTTTTGATATGTTTATCTGGATTGTCGTGACGGAAATCTGTTTGAGTGAATGCTACGTGACCTTTGGTGTGAACATCTCCGAGTTCGTTAGTACATGTATATTTGGGTACTCTTTTTGACGCCAGTCAGTTTAAGGGTGGACGCCAAACTCCCAACAAAGCCGTTCATATGCTCTTCCGTTATATGTGTTACTTACGGGATTCCAAGAGTCATCTTGGGGAAGAGCGACTTTCATCTCTTCCAAGATTCGTCTAGTGGTGTAATACACGTGGAAGAGATATACTGACTGTAATAACAGGTTTTTATGAGCCTCTGTGCCATTCAGATGGTCGTTAAATGAAATCCCGCTTCCTGCTGTGGCACACCATATAGCGAAATTTAGTTGATTTTGCCAGAACTGCATCGGTTGGACTGCGGCGTCTGTTTTAACTTTGGGCAATCTGTAATTTTTCCAGATATCGGGTATGTTGGTAAAAAAGAATTGATTTGGGCCAGCTGTGATCAGGTGAGTGGTTAGATTGCTGGCCTGTAGGTTTCTCGAATATACCGCTCCTGTCTTATACTTTACTTCGCTTATTAAAGTTAAACACATCCATTTTTATAATAATGCTTTATATGTTATATATTCACATAGAGCAGATTAACAGATCTGGGAACACTTTAAATGCTAGCAGTCTGCTTGCCATTGTTGCTGTCGGTAGCTGGTCATTCGGAGAAATTAAATCATCTACATTCCCTAACCCCGAGTTCAAACGTCTTCGACAATGGTCCCTATCAGAACTCTCAAGGGGGTGTCACACTACAGCGTATGGCACGAACGTATACGAGCGTATGAGAAAATAATGCTCACACGCTCGCATACGCAGATACACGCTAGGGGTAGGTTAGGCATACGTCGTATACGTTCCAGGGTACGCTGTCATACGCCGGTGTACGTTCTCATACGCAAACGCCGAAAATAATTTTTGAACATGTTCAAAAAAGTTCAGTGTATACGAGCGTATGAATTATACGTTAGGCATACGCTCATCATACGCTAGGCACACGTTGAGGACCTGAACATGATGCTCTGTGCCAAATATGAAAGCTGAGAGCCTTCCAGTTTCAGAGGAGAAGATTTTCAAAGTTTTACTATAATTTTATGTTTCTATTGAAAACGTCCCACCCCTGGGGCGGGGCCAATTTTGACCCCAGGGGCATAATTTATAAATCTTTTGTAGAGGACCTAAGGATGATGCTATGTGCCAAAGATGAAAAGCTGAGAACCCTGTAAATTCAGAGGAGAAGATTTTTAAAGGTTCAAATTGTTGACGACGAACGACGGACGACGCACGCCGACGGACATCAGGCGATCACAAAAGCTCACCCTGAGCAATTTGTGCTCTGGTGAGCTAAAACGAAGAAGGAATGCGACCTAGACCTAATGGAGGGGGGGGGGGAGGGGGTTAAAAATCTCGGAGACATTAAAGAACTTTCACATGTGGTTTATTCACAAATATTCATGACTAGTTTCATCGAATTCTGTCAGTCTGTTACAGAGATATGGCATCGGACGGAAACCAGACGGACGGAAGGACGGGAAGACGGATGGACGGACAAACCCAAAACAATATCCCTCTGCCTTTGGCAGGGGATAATAAAGATTGGCAGGAATGTTCCTTAGGTGACCATTTACAGAGTTGTTACCCATAAAACAATAGCACCAGGTGGAAAACTGTAGCCATTTTAGAAAGGAAAGACACATATCTTTCAAATTCCATTAGCAAACAGAGCAGACCCTGATCAATCAGACGGCTCCCATAGGAGCCATCTGACCTGGGTCTACTGTGTTTGAAAATGGGTGAAAACACATTTATATGAGGGAAAGTGTTAAACAATAATTTGACATGCATAAATGTATGTTCTTACGTAACACTATAGACTTCATGACCTATTGTCTTAGATGAACGATACTGAACACTATCATTATAATTACTTAGGCTTTGTCATACTTATAGCTTTCTTCACTAATAAATTTCAGATTTATTTTGCCACGCATCTTAATCACATGTAGACATTGTATCAAGTGCGAGATTCGCAACTTTTGTTTTGAATTATCTCCCATTTCTTTTGTGTTTCCTGTACCAAGTAAGGCTTGACATGCATCATCTACTTTCTTTAATTTTCATTAATTTCGATTTTTACTTCATTGCTCAGGCAGTACAGATTGTTATGCTAACATGTAAAATGTCGGTTGTCGATAGAGACAGTGCCTTAGTTCATATTATTCATATTAAATTTAACTCCCAGTTAAGAACTTAAGAGAGGTTTTACTGTAGTCAAAACTGTATCAGATCGAAATTTGAGCTGACGTTACTTTTTATACGCCCGTTTCAAACAAGAGTGCCAGTGGGCACAATGTACGCCCGTCGAGGTCCTGTTCAACATAAACTGGGGTTAACGTATTTGTTAAACTCAAATTATAAGTCCAATTTTGCGACCAAGTTTCAAGGTTGTAAATAGGCATACTTTAACAAAAAACCTTAACCAAAAATTCTAAATTAAAAAGTGCCATAATTGTGTCTAAATGCTTGACAGAGTTACGTTGTATTTCCTCTTGCCTACAGATGAAGCTTGTGATGGTGAACAAATGTTTCAACTTTAAAAGCTTTATCTCAAAGGGTGATGTAAATAAATGGCCTTTAAACAAAACCTTAACCAAAATTTCTAAGTTAAAAGGGGGCATAATTCTGTCAAAATGTTCGGCAGAGTTATGTACTTTTACCTACAGGTGAAGCTTGTGATGGTGAACATGTGTTCCAAGTTTAAAAACTTTATCTCAAAGGGTTATGTAAATAAGTGGACTTTAACCAAAACCTTAATCAAAAATTCTAAGTTAAAAAGGGTCATAATTATGTCAAAATGTTGGACAGAGTTATGTACTGTTGTCTACAGGCGAAGCTTGTGATGGTGAACAAGTGTTCCAAGTTTGAAAGCGTGATCTGAAGGGGTTATGTAAATAAATGGACTTTAACGAAAACCTTAACCAAAAAGTCTAAGTTAAAAAGGGGCATAATTCGATCAAAATGCTTGACAGAGTTATGTACTTATGCCTACAGGTAAAGGTTGTGACGGTGAACAAGTGTTCCAAGTTTCAAAGCTTTATCGCAAAGTGTTATGTAAATAAATGGACTTACAAAAATGTGTTCCACATAAATTGAGGTTAACATTTTTGCTTAACGTAAATGCTAAACGCAAATTCTAAGTCCAATTAAGCGACATTGACCTTGGATAAACGAACCGGGACTTGGCAGGCTACTGTAGCATGTCTAGATAAACATTGTCGTTAAATTTGGGAAGGATCCACCATGCGGAACTTGAGTTAGAGATGTTACAGACAGACAGGTAGGTTAACATTTTTGCTAAACGCAAATTCTAAGTCCAATTGTGTGACATTGACCTTGAATATACGAACCGGAACTTGGCAGGCTATTGTAGCATGTCTAGATAAACATTGTGGTTAAATTTGAGAAGGATCTACCAGGCAGAACTTGAGTTAGAGATGTTACAGACACAAATTGAGGTCAACATTTTAGCTTAACGCATATGCTAAACGCAACTTCTAAGTCCAATTGTGTGACCTTGACCTTGGATATACGAACCGGGACTTGACAGGCTACTGTAGCATTGTACATTGTGGTTAAACTTGGGAAGGATCCACTAAGCGGAACTTGAGTTAGAGATGTTACAGACAGACAGGTAGGTTAACATTTTTAGGTTAACATTTTTGCCAAACGCAAATTGTAAGTCCAATTGTGTGACCTTGACTATACGAACCGGGACTTGGCAGGCTACTGTAGCATGTCTAGATAAACATTGTGTTCAATTTGGGAAGGATCCGCCAGGCAGAACTTGAGTTAGAGATGTTACAGACGGACAGACAGCGCCATTCCATAATACGTCCCGTTTTTTTTCAAACGGGCGTATAAAAACGGGACGTATTATGTAATGGCGATGTCTGTCCGTCCGTCTGTCTGTAACATCTCTAACTCAAATTCAGCTTGATGGATCCTTCCCAAATTTAACAACAATGTTTATCTTAACATGCTACAGTCGCATGGGTGTTTCCCGGTACGTTTATCCAAGGTCAATGTCGAACAATTGGACTTAGAATTTGCGTTTAGCATTAGCATGCCCAGTCCCGGTACGTATATCCAAGGTCAATTGGACTTGGAATTTGTGCTTAGCAAAAATGTTAAACTGTCGGTCTGTCTGTAACATATCTAACTCAAGTTCTGCTTGGTGGATCCTTCTCAAATTTGACCACAATGTTTATCTGGACATGCTACAGTCGCATGGGTGTTTCCCGGTACATTTATCCAAGGTCAAGGTCGAACAATTGGACTTAGAATTTGCGTTTAGCATTTGCGTTAAGCAAAAATGTTAACCTCAATTTCACTAAGTCCACTTATTTACATAACTCTTTGCGATAAAGCTTTGAAACACTTGTTCACCATCACAATCTGCACCTGTATGCAAACGTGCATAACTCTGTCAAGCATTTAGACAGAATTATGTCCCTTTTTAACTTAGAATTTTTAGTTACGGTTTTGTTAAAATCCACTTATTTACATAACCCTTTGAGATAAAGCTTTGAAACTTGGAACACTTGTTCACCATCACAACCTTCACCTGTAGGCAAAATATATAACTCTGTCCAGCATTTTGATATAATTATGACCCTTTTTAACTTAGACATTTTGGTTAAGGTTTTTGTTAAAGTCCATAACCCTTTGAAATAAAGCTTTTAAACTTGGAACACTTGTTCACAATCAGAAACGTCATCTGTAGACAAGAGTAAATAAATTTAGACAGAATTATGGCCTTTTTTAATTTAGCATTTTGGGTTAAGGTTTGTTGTTAAAGTACGCCTATTTACAACCCTTTGAGATAAAGCCTTGAAACTTGGTCGCGCAATTGGAATTAGAATTTGTGTTTAGCATTTGCGTTTAGCAAATACGTTAACCTCAGTTTACATGTATGTTGAACAAGACCTCGACGGGCGTATATTGTGCCCAGTGCCACTCTTGTTCACAGTTAGGTTAAGGTTAAGAGTTGTACACTGTTTGTTTATACCTTCTACAGGCACAAGCTATGCACAGATGGGTACAAACTGACAATGATACGTGTTTATACCTTCTACAGGCACAAGCTATGCACAGATGGGTACAAACTGACAATGATACGTGTTTATACCTTCTACAGGCACAAGCTATGCACAGATGGGTACAAACTGACAATGATACGTGTTTATACCTTCTACAGGCACAAGCTATGCACAGATGGGTACAAACTGACAATGATACGTGTTTATACCTTCTACAGGCACAAGCTATGCACAGATGGGTACAAACTGACAATGATACGTGTTTATACCTTCTACAGGCACAAGCTATGCACAGATGGGTACAAACTGACAATGATACGTGTTTATACCTTCTACAGGCACAAGCTATGCACAGATGGGTACAAACTGACAATGATACGTGTTTATACCTTCTACAGGCACAAGCTATGCACAGATGGGTACAAACTGACAATGATACGTGTTTATACCTTCTACAGGCACAAGCTATGCACAGATGGGTACAAACTGACAATGATACGTGTTTATACCTTCTACAGGCACAAGCTATGCACAGATGGGTACAAACTGACAATGATACGTGTTTATACCTTCTACAGGCACAAGCTATGCACAGATGGGTACAAACTGACAATGATACGTGTTTATACCTTCTACAGGCACAAGCTATGCACAGATGGGTACAAACTGACAATGATACGTGTTTATACCTTCTACAGGCACAAGCTATGCTCAGATGGGTACAAACTGACAATGATACGTGTTTATACCTTCTACAGGCACAAGCTATGCACAGATGGGTACAAACTGACAATGATACGTGTTTATACCTTCTACAGGCACAAGCTATGCACAGATGGGTACAAACTGACAATGATACGTGTATATGTGTATCTGAAAAGGCAAACACATTAAAACAGATACATTTTATTGAAAATATAATACAGAAAAGTGTCACATAATTATCACATGGTTGTCATGAGTACTACATCCTATATTGCACTTAACATTAGACAAAAGCAAATAGCTGAACAGATTTGTAAAAGATAAATATTTTAACCCTTTACTCCATAAATATGCCTTCGCAAACAGAGTAGACCAAGATCCTGATCAACATTCAAACTTTGTATCTTGGTTGGTGCCTGATCAACATTCAAACTTTGTTGACACCAGGCATACATTTTCTAATAGAAAATTAGGAATGTTCTCAAATATTATTTCCCAGTACAGTCCATTCAGTTAAAATGTATTCAATTTGTCAGAGGATTTTAAAAGACAAACAATGAGACCCTTATCAAAGGACTCCTTTGGGAGCCCTCTAATCTGGGCCTACTCTGTAACCTTGTATGTATAGTCGGACGCCAAATCTAAACTTTTCACTAGTGTATAAAGATAAATAATTCAATTTAGCACCATTTTGATAACGTTTAATTACATTGAAATACTGGTATATAGTACAGACCTGAATAAAATGGCTACTGAAGGAGCTGTTTGATCTGGGTCTGCACTACTTGCCTATCTTTGTCTGAGTACCTTGGGCAATACGAGTAGTTTATGTCTCACATACTTAACCCTTACTCTATATATACACCTTTGAAAACAGTGTAGACCAAGATCAGATGGCCCCAGGAGTCGTATGACCAGGGTCTGCTCTGTTTGCTTAGGAAATAATATAGATATGATTTTATAGCTTCTGTCATGGCCACATGTCCATGCAATAAAGGGTTAAACTTTGGACATCTGATCTCCCAGTACTAGTATGTTCTGCTTTAACTGGGCAGAATTCTGATTCTCTATACACAAGTTTATATATGGCATGAAAAAAAAGAAGTTTCCATTAGCTGGAAGGATCTTGATAAATGCAGCAGGTTCCAGCCAGGTAATCATTGCTTGAAGAGTATCTGAAAAACAACAACAAGGAGGACAGGTTAATGAAGTACAGTATGTACATGAATTAGCAATTTCCCCAGGGTCTACACTATTTGCTACTTTAAGTTATCAAACTGATATACTTCTCCAGCTTTATAAACTCATGTAATGGGAACATTGGGTGTCCAAATACATACAATACTTAACCCTTTTCTTCATATTAACGCTTCTTCACGCGTTTGCAGAGTAGAATCAGATCAAATGGCTCCTATAGGAGATGTCTGATCAGGGTCTGCTCTGTTTGCTGATGGAACTTGATAGATCTGTTTCTCTACTTTCTAAAATTGCTACAATGTTCCACCTTCCATATTTTGTCCATGAATATTCAGTACTGAAAATTGAAATAAACCTAGGACAGGGAAAGGGTTAAGCGGTAGCATGCTAAGTGCCCAACTTGTCTCACATTTGCAAGCAGCTCCAGTTCGAGCAACTCCGTGTCTCGTCAGGATCCAACCTGTTTGACATTCAGTCAACAATTCCTCAAAAGCGAACCAGAAGTAAGTAAACAATGATCAGAGTTTTGTCAGACATATGTCTTTCAGCACAATAAAGGTTAAACCATAACAAATTACATATGGTGACACAACAGTTAACTGTTTCCCTGTTCTATATTTATTCCAAATATCTATACCTACTGAATATTCATGGCTAAAATAATGAAATATGGGAGGTGGAACATTACAGCCATTTTAGAAACTAAAGAAACAGAACTCTCAAATTCCGTTAGCAAACAGAGCAGACCCTGATCTGATGGCTCCTATAGGAACTGTCTGATCTCGGTATACTCTGTTTGCAAATGCATGAAAATGTGTTTATATGAAGGAAAGGGTTAAACCTAACATTAGATTCCATGTAACAAATTCCAATTAACACTGAAACATGTAAACGGATGAACATATTGTCCTTTCTAATCCAGAGAGAAAGATAAATTGTCAGTTTTTACACTTACTGTAGCGCCTGGCACCTATCCGCAGGGAAACAATAACCATTAATAAAATTAAAATATAAATCAAGATGGTAACAAATCAATAATTGCTACAATGGAAATATTTACAAATAAGCTACACTATGGCAAATGGATCCAGACCAGTTTCAAAGGGGAAACACAGAATAATATCAGTATCTATACTATTTACAGGCACCATGAACAAAACACAGCCAATACTGAGATGTGATCAATAATATTGAACTTATGAAAATCTGATCTGAAATTAGAATCTATACATGCCCAATCCCTACCAAACAATAATACAGCTCTATCAAGACGGTCAAACACCTCTCTCTCTCTATTGTGCAAACTTTACCCTTTATTCCATGAATACGTCTTTCTATGTCTTTGCAAACAGAGAAGACCCCAGATCAGATCGCTACTGTAGGAGCCATCTGATCTGGGCCTGCTCTGTTTGCTTAAGGATTTATAAAGATATGATCTTGCAGTTTCTGCCATGGTGAAAAATATTTTGTTAATACGCTATTATAAAATTTATGATAATTAACATTCATATATATATATATCTATCTTACATGATTATACATGGAGTAAAGACATTTGATCAGATTCTTCACTATTACTACTATGTCTGTTTGATTCAATGTTGCAAAGATGGTGCTAAACTGACTTAAATTCAGCTTCGCAGACTAGTAGAGAGGGGAGACTGGATGTCGTAACCTTTTCCTCAATAAATACGCCTTCCTACACCTCTGTAAAAGTCACTTCTTGAAACCATTGTGATAAATAGAGCATTTCGAGGGCTTGGTGCAAAACTATTCTAACTCCCATTGTGATAAATAGAGCATTTCGAGGGCTTGGTGCAAAACTATTCTAACTCCTTCACAAAGTGAAGGAGTTAGAATAGTTTTGCACCAAGCCCTCGATTTGCTCCATAGGATGGTTTCAATACTACAAGATTCTAACATTTTCCTTTTCTCTAGTAAATGCTCCTTTTCGGTAGATTTATTTAAAGAGGTAGGGTTTAAAAATAGTCTATGAGGGAATGGGTTAACCCTTTCCTTGTTAAATATTTTTGTAAGAAATAATGAAATCATGAATTAGCTGATTTTTTATAATGGTATATGTACACATGAATAATGTTTGGGTATTGGTGGAAAATGTAGTCAGATCCATCATAATTTCATAAACAAACAGAGCAGACCCTGATCAGACGGCTCCTACAGGAGCCATCTGATCTGGGTCTATTCTGTTTGTATAAGTGTGAAAAGAGTTAAACCTTTCCTTTATATAAACGCCTTTCACACATTTTCAAACAGAGTAGACCCAGATCAGACAGCTCCTATAGGAGCCACATTTTGTTCCGTGCACATTAGAACCTCTGAGGTCTTCCTCCACCTGTAGTTAGCTGGACATCGTGATCTGATTGAAATATTGTTAAGAGGAAGTAAAAACCATTAAAAACAAAACAAAACAAAACCTATAGGAGCTGTCAGATCTGGGTCTGCTCTGTTTGCTAATGAAATTAGATAGATCTGTTTCTTTACTTTCTAATATGGCAATAAACGTAGATCATGGAAAGGGTTAAAACATGAAGCAGATGATAATCTTAACAGATGTAATTTATTTAGCAGTGAAAAATTAATACTTAGGGTAATTAGGGTTATGGAAATCATTGTGTCATGTGAGGGAAAGGACATTTTAGTTAATCAACTTTCCTCATTATCCAAGAGTATCATTTTTATCAAATTTGCAGACTTTAATTAACTTTTACCACAGTAGCTGCACATCATCTACTGTAATCATCTGTAATCATCTATACAAACAGTTTGGATCCAGATGAGATGCTGAATAACATGGCTTAGCATATCTAATGACATATGATTGGATTTTCGAAGAGAAATGAAGGAAAAATTAATCTTCAGAAGTGCAGCAGACAACAGTTGTTATTTACAAAACTTACTTAGCATGCAAAGAATTCAATCCATTAAAGTACTGTTCATAAAACGTTCTTCCTATGGTAACCAGTTTCTGCAATGTCAGCTACTAAAAGAAATTATCTTCTGTCCTCGGTAATGATGATGAGTTTTATTGTTGTTAATCTCAGAAAAACAGGATTGAATGTCAGTTTTATTGCTCTGATATAATGACTTCTATTTTTGTCGATTCATCAACTTCTTAGAGACTTACAGATTGGGAGATTTGTTATTGAAATAAAGTAATCCCAGGTAAACCGGAACTTCAAGAAAAAAGAAATAAGATATTTTTAGGCAGTTGGTTGCTTAATACAGGGTGAAAGTCATGCAGAAAGCTCCCGTTCTGCATTTAGCTGTAACCTGTCTTAGAGACTGGCATTGATAGTAATTTGAATGTCCAATACTACAGTAAATTCTCTACAATGGCCTTGTAAATGAAATATAATTTGGTTTTACTTCAAACACATCATAGCCGCATGCATAAAAACACACAGGATATTTCTGCACGATTTTCTTTCTTCTTTAATTCTTTACCTGATAGAGATGCATTTTCATGCCTTTGCAAACAGTGTATACCCAGTTCAGACTGCTGTTGTAGGGTCTTCTTTATTTGGTTATGGAATTATATAGATTTGATTCTACAGCTCCTGCTTTGACTTTATTAACACCCTGTGTTTATTTGCCATAATTTAAAAGTTTTAGGTAGTGAATTTCACGATGTCACATTATTTCTGACATAAATATTCATCAAGGCAAAAAGTTGCAGTCACCAGGTTTGACATCCATGTATATACATTTAAACTCTTTTAGGAGCTGTCTAATCTGGGTCTTCACTATCTGGCAGAGTTCATTTGTCTGAATACTTAGGGAAATTTATGGTAAAACTTAACCCTTTACTCCATAAATACACCTTTATAGGAGCCGTCTGATCAGGGTCTGCCCAGTTTGCTTGTGATATAATATAGATGTGATTCTACAGTTTCTGCCTGTGTCCATGTGTTGTTATAACAAAGTATTGTAATTAATATCAATGCATCATTATTTTATACATAAATACTCATGGAGGAAAGGGTTAAGACAATTTCACTTGCTTAGCATGCAAACAAATAGCATCTTTAACCCTTTACTCTATGACTATTAACCCTTTACTCTATGACTATTAACCCTTTACTCTATGACTATTAACCCTTTACAGCATCAATATTCATTTAAGAAATAATGACATCATAAATATTAATTAGATTCATTGCTATAATAGCACATAGACACAGGATGTTTTGACCATGACAGAAACTAACGAATCATATTTACAACAAGAGGGCCAGAATGGCCCTGAAGCACTCAACAGACAATCAGAGGAGAAGATTTTCAAAGTTTTCACTATATGTTTCTATTGAAAACTAGCCCGCCCTAGCCCACCGGCAGGGCATGGCAAATTTTGACCCAATGGGCACAATTTAGATAACTTTTGTAGAGGACCTTAACATGATGCTATGTGCCAAATATGAAAGCTGAGAACCCTGTAGATTCAGAAGATTTTCAAAGTTTGCACTATATGTTTCTATTGATAACTGGCCATCCCTTAGGTGTGGCCAATTTTGACCCCAGGGGCATAATTTATATAACTTTTGTAGAGGACCTGAACATGATACTATGTGCCAAATATGAAAGCTGATAACCTTCCAGTTTCAGAGAAGATTTTCAAAGTTTTCACTATATGTTTCTATTGAAAACTGGCTACCCCTGGGGCGGGGCCAATTTTGACCCCAGGGGCATAATTTATATAACTTTAGTAGAGGACCTGAACATGATGCTATGTGCCAAATATGAAAGCTGAGAACCTTCCAGTTTCAGAGGAGAAGATTTTCAAAGTTTTCTCTATTTGTTTCTATTGAAAATTAGCCACCCCTGGGGCAGGGCCAATTTTGACCCCAGGGGCATGATTTATATAACTTTTGTAAATGACCTGAACATGATGCTATGTGCCAAATATGAAAGCTGAGAACCTTCAAGTTTCAGAGGAGAAGATTTTCAAAGTTTAACTATATGTTTCTATTGAAAACAAGGCACCCCTGGAGCGGGGCCAATTTTGAACCCAGGGGCATAATTTATATGACTTTAGTAGAGGACCTGAATTATGATGCTATATGCCAAAGATGAAAGTTGAGAACCCTGTAGATTCAGAGGAGAAGAATTTTAAAGGTTCAAATTGTTGACGACAGACGAAGAATGACGGACGACACACGACGAACGCCAACGGAATCAGGCGATCACAAAAGCTCACCCTGAGCACTATGTGCTCTGGTGGGCTAACAAGAGGGTCAGAATGGCCCTTTCAAAGTTTTCAAGTTTTCACTATATGTTTCTATTGAAAATTTTGTAGAGGACCTGAACACGATGCTATGTGCCAAATATGAAATCTGAGAACATTCCAGCTTCAGAAGATTTTCTAAGTTTTCACTATATGTTTCTATTGAAAACTGACCATCCCTGGGGCGGGCCAATTTTGACTCCAGGGGCATAATTTATATAACTTTTGTAGAGGACAGAAACATGGTGCTATGGTTTCAAATATGAAAGCTGAGAACCCTGTAGATTCAGAGAAGATTTTCAAAGTTTTTACTTTATGTTTCTATAGACAACGAACATTTCTAACAGATGACAGAAACTCAGTGTTATAACCCTAACTGTGACTGCTGAGCATGACTTGACTGAATTTAGCACAAAGTTTGGATTCTGATCTGACACATATGTAACTTCATATGTGGTTTGTACAAGAGAGTTAATTGTAACATTGATACGTATTAACAAGAGGGCAATGATGGCCCTGACATCGCCCACCAGACAATCAGAGGAGAAGATTTGCAAAGTTCTCACTATGTTTCTGTAGAAAACTGGCCATCCCTGTGGCGGGCCTCATTTCAAATTTGATCCCAGGGGCATAATTCATTTAACTTTTGTAGAGGACTTCAAGATGATACTTATGTGCCAAATATGAAAGATGAGAACTTTCCAGTGTCAAGAGAAGATTTTCAAAGTTTTCACAATATGTTTCTATATAAAACAAGGCACCCCTAGGGTAAAGCGTTGAGATAATGACGTTGTTAACCCATTCGCTCATATAAACCCCTTTTCATGCATTTGCAAACAGAGTAGACCCCGATCAGATGGCTCCTATAGGAGCCATCTGATCAGGGTCTTCTCTGTTTGCTGATGGAATTTGATAGATCTGTTTCTTTACTTCTAAAATTGCTACAATGTTCCACCTTCAATACTTAATTTTAACTATTTTGTTCATGAATATGCAGTAGGTATTCAAATTAATAATAAACATAGAACAGGGAAAGGGTTAAGACCACATATTAGACAGACCCACTATCATCACTAGCTTGATCATTTACACACCAGCAATACAGGTACACTAACAAGAAACCGCCAATGTCGGTATGGCCGGATTGCCGATTAAAGTGATATAGATGAGCAGTCAATCATTATACATTTCTGCATGAGCAGATGCTGAAGGCATAATAAATAGTTAAACATATTCCAATTGCATGTAATGAGGTCCTCATTATGACTCCACATGTTAAAATGTTCAACCGAGAAATTCATTGAAGCGTAAAAAACAAGAGATGTTTGTAAAACATGTATACCCCCCAGACCCCCTGACCTTTGATCTAGTGACCTCAACTATAGAGGTCATCTAGTGGTCATGACTAATCACCACAGCAACTTTGACCATCCTAAGCCAAACCACTGATCATTTATTGATCTTAAAATATATCACAAGTTAAGGTCATGGTGACCTTGACCTTTGACCTAGTGACCTCAACAACTATAGGGGTCATCTAGCGGTCACGACCAACCACCACAGCAAGTTTGAAGATCCCCAACCAAACCATTGAGCAGTTATTAATCGGAAACCTTTTCATCAGTTAAGGTCATGGTGACCTAAATCTTTGACCTAGTGACCTCAAACTTTGAAGATCCTAAGCCAAACCCTTGAGCAGTTATTGATCAGAAACCATTTCACCAGTTAAGGTCATGGTGACCTTGACCTTTGACCTAGTGACCTCAAAAACAATAGGAGTCATCCAGTGGTCATGACCAACCATCACAGCAAGTTTGAAGATTCTAAGCCAAACCACTGAGCAGTTATTGATCAGAAACAATTTTACCAGTTAAGGTCATGGTGACCTTGACCTTTGACCTAGTGACCTCAAAAACATTAGGGGTCATCTAGTGGTCATGACCAACCACCACAGCAAGTTTGAAGATCCTAAGCCAAACCCTTGAGCAGTTATTGATCGGAAACCATTTCACCAGTTAAGGTCATGGTGACCTTGACCTTTGACCTAGTGACCTCAAAAACAAGAGGGTTGATCTAGTTGTCATGACCAACTACCACAGCAAATTTGAAGATCCTAAGTTATGCATTGGAAAAACTTTAAAAACTTTCTTGTCAAAAACTATGTGTCCCAGAGTTAGATACTTGTTGTATAGATTTACTTAGCATACCTTTATGAGTTTTGTTAATATCATAGTTCTGAGGTTAAAATTGGTCCTGCCCTGTGTATATAGACTTGTGTATAAAGGTTCCCTTTTAAATCAGACTGATGCTAGCCAGTGTGAGTGCTGATGTAATCACCCTTAGCCTGATCAGGAGAGTAGAAATTGTTTAGCCATATAACACAGACTCATTTTAGATTGATTTGGATAATTCTCAAAATGCAGAAAGCTCTTAAAGCTTTTTTCATACCTATACAGTAAAACTTATTTATAACGAATTCTGATAAAGCGAATTCCCGCTTATAGCGAACTAAATTTCGTTCCCCGGTCGATATCTTCCTTAATTCTATACAGACTATAATGTTTAGTGCGAAGTTGGTTAGAGCGAATTTTCGCTTATGGCGAACTGATTTTCCAGTACCATTATTCACAAAACACGATTAACACCATGTCGCATAGGATCTAAGATCCCATGGGCTGTTTAAGCAGTCAGCTACAAAAAACTGGCAATCCCTGGCGTGGGACCAGTTTTGACCCTGTGGGCATAATTTATATAACTTTTGTAGAAGACCTGAAGTTGAAGCTATGTGCCAAATATGAAAGCTGAGAACCTTCTAGTTCCAGAGGAGAAGAATTGCAAAGTTTTCACTATATTTTTCTATTGAAAACCAAACACCCCTGGGGCGGGGCCTATTTTGACCCCATGGGCATAATTTATATAACTTTAGTAGAGGACCTACAGATGATGCTATGTACCAAAGATGAAAGCTGAGAACCTTGTAGATTCAGAGGAGAAGATTTTTAAATGTTGAAATTGTTGACGCCCGACGATGGACGACGGACGACGACGGACATCAGGCGATCACAAAAGCTCACCCTGAGTACAAAAGTGCTCTGGTGAGCTAAAAATTAAAGGTAAAAACAGCAGATGCTGATCAGACGACTCCTATAGGAGCTGTCTGATCTGAGTCTACTCTGTTTGCAAAGGTGTAGAAAAGTGTAATTATGGAGTAAAGGATTAATGTAATGTGTACAGTGAAACCCCTCTAAACCGCACATTAAATTAAGTTTAAATATAGGTCTAAGAGACAGGCAGCAGCTTAATGCAGGACGAAAGTCATGCAGAAAGCTCAGAGCTTTCACCCTGCATTAAGCAGTCACCTGCCAAAAGTAAAATTCCGGTTTAGAGGGATTTAACTGTATAATGGCATATGAATACAGACATTGGTCATGGTAGAACTGTAGAATCAGCTCGACATTATTTCGTAAGCACATGGAGCAGACCCTGATATTATGACTCCTACAGCAGCAATCTGATCTGGATTTACTCTGTTTACAATTATGTTAAAAAGGCATCTCTTTAAAGTAAAGGTTTAATGGTCCAGAAACACTAGAATTGTTTTTGATACAATAACTCTGCAGAAAATCATCGAACCGGAAAAGGAATAAACTATGCACAACTAGGCATGGTGCTGATCAATCCTATTAAGTTTCATGAAAATCTGCTAACAGATATTTTGGGAAATCCCGCGGACAAACTGTTCCATGTAAAAATTTCAAAGTCCCATAACTCTGCAGAAAATCATCAAACCGTAACAGGAATAATATATATGTACAACTAGGCATGATGCTAATCAATCCTATGACATTTATTGAATATCCAATTAAAGGTTTTGGAGAAACCTTGCACACAAAATTTCCATGTAAAATATTCAAAGTCCCATAACTCTGCAGAAAATTGGAGGCAATGACTCCAATATTATTGAAGCCAGAGTTATGATACTTGTGCATAACACTTCCTTCCATCACGCTCTTTCCATACATGAAATGCCATTGAAAAGAAAATGTAACAAAGGGCAATAACTCCAAAAGTATTGAAGCCTTGTTATGGAGAACATTAAAAATTTTGTGCCACAGCATTTTGAAATCTTTCCAAGGGTTTAAGAGATATGGAGCGGACACGAAGGGTGTGGCTAAAACCATTTGACCTTGACCTGTGACCTTGACCTTTGACCCACGTGCCTGAATCGAACGCTCTGCACATCGTCTTGTTGAGTCAAACATTTGTGCCAAAGCCTTTTGAAATCCTTCCATATTTGTGAGAGATATGGAGCTGACACAAGTGTGACAGACAGACAGATGGACGGCCCGACAGACAGACGGACAACTCGACCAAAAACAATATGTCTCCCCATTATCAATGGGGGAGACATAATAAATACTAAAAGAAATATTTCTGCCTACCTGTAACTGTCTGTAGATGGCATCTTTTCTCCTGATCTGTCAGCTGCTTGGTTCCTTCCAGCTTTGACAGAAGAGACTTCAATAAAGCTTCCCACTGAATGAGATAAACTTTACATTATTAGCAAACACAAAACTCAGCAAACATAGGCTATGATTATCAGCCTGAACAGATTTTTTTCTTGAAAAAGATAACATGTATATGAAGGGCATAAAGTAAATCTGGTGCAGTAAAACCCTTCTTTACTGGAATTCTAGTAGAGAAGAATCTAGATACTTTTTAATAGTCAGGTGGCTGCATCACTATTTAAATACTTAATTCCATAAGCAAATACAAACTGTGTTCAGACAGGTCCTAAAGGAGCAATCTGATGTTGGGTGTATTCTGTTTGATAAGGCATCCTAAGGTGTATCTATGAGGTAAAGGGCTAACCAGTTCACTGTCGAATAGTCATGTAACAAATACTGATATCATGAATACTTAGTAGTGAACTTTTTATAATGGTATCAACCGTTTTATTGTATTGGTCATCTGACCGGGTTCTACTCTGTTTGCAAAGGTGTCAAATGGAGTATATATGAAAGAAAGGGTTTAAGTGTTGAGTATCTATTTTCAAAGGAAAATGCTCTACCAACAGGGCTATCACAGCCTGTGGGCTATCACAGCTAAACAGTTGGATGACATTCTGATGGACAAGAAAATGTAAATACCCTACATCAGAGCTACAGATAAAGGTGTACACTCAAAATACATCAGAGCTACAGATAAAGGTGTACACTCAAAATACATCAGAGCTACAGATAAAGGTGTACACTCAAAATACATCAGAGCTACAGATAAAGGTGTACACTCAAAATACATCAGAGCTACAGATAAAGGTGTACACTCAAAATACATCAGAGCTACAGATAAAGGTGTACACTCAAAATACATCAGAGCTACAGATAAAGGTGTACACTCAAAATACATCAGAGCTACAGATAAAGGTGTACACTCAAAATACATCAGAGCTACAGATAAAGGTGTACACTCAAAATACATCAGAGCTACAGATAAAGGTGTACACTCAAAATACATCAGAGCTACAGATAAAGGTGTACACTCAAAATACTAAAATCCTCATTAGTCCACCAATCCCTTCAAGACGATTTTAAAGAGTGGTCACAATATAGGGTTTGGTGGAGAAATAAAGGAGTTATTCTTGAAAATGTTTTAATTTACACATCTTATCTTGACCTCTGCCCTACATATAAGGTCACCAAATATCTCCTATAAACTGGTTTGTAAAGTCAAGAATTTCCCCATTTTGATAATCTAACCCTTTACTCTATGAATATTCATGTACGCAATAATGACATAATGAACTAGAACTATCACTGAAGGTGATTGATACCCCCACCCGCAACAATGTCAAAAGATCCTATGACTTCCAATACAAAAGAGTGTTCGGAGGAACACATGTGTCACCTGCTCGCAGCTGACACAAAAACTTATTGTTAATATGAACAAGAGCTGTCACAGGACAGCGCGCTCGACTATTCTCAGAATTGTTAGTGTAAAAATGCTTGATAGTGGACTAAAATAGTGTCCAATGATACTTGAAGCAAGTAATCAGTCTCAGTAAAATATCTTTAATAGCATTCAGGATGTAGG
The DNA here is from genome assembly GCA_963576725.1 of Azorinus chamasolen. NCBI lineage: Eukaryota > Metazoa > Mollusca > Bivalvia > Cardiida > Solecurtidae > Azorinus > Azorinus chamasolen. The sequence continues at coordinate 18,731,102 of OY755249.1, forward strand.
ATCTCTTTGAACTCTATAATGAAAGAGAAAAACTTAAAGTAAAAAAGGGCAATAATTCTGTCAAACTGCTTGACAGAGTTATGTCCTCTTGCCTACATATGAAGCTTGAGGTGGTGAACAAGTGTTCCAAGTTTCAAAGCTTTATCTCAAAGGGTTATGTAAATAAGTGGACTTTAACAAAAACCTTAACCGAAAGTACTAAGTTAAAAAGGGCCATAATTCTGTCAAATTGATTGACAGAGTTATGAACTCTTGCATACAGATGAAGATTGTGGTGATGAACAAGTGTTCTACGTTTCAAAGCTTTATTCCAAAGGTAAGAGGCAAAAAGTGGACTTTAACAAAAACCTTAACCAAAAATTCTAAGTTAAAAAGGGCCATAATTCAGTCAAAATGCTTGACAAAGTTATGTACTCTTGCCTACATATAAAGTTTGTGATGGTGAACAAGTGTTTCAAGTTTTAAAGCTTTATCGCAAAGGTTTATGTAAATAAGTGGACTTTAACAAAAACCTTAACCAAAAGTTCTAAGTCAAAAAGGGCCATAATTCTGTCAAAATGCTTGACAGAGTTATGTACTCTTGCCTCCAGATGAAGATTGTGGTGATGAACAAGTGTTCTATGTTTCAAAGCTTTATTCCAAAGGTAAGAGGCAAAAAGTGGACTTTAACAAAAACCTTAACCAAAAATTCTGAGTTAAAAAGGGCCATAATTCTGTCAAAATGCTTGACAGAGTTATGTACTCTTACCTACAGATGAAGTTTGTGGTGGTGAACAAGTGTTCCAAAGTTCAAAGCTTTATTCCAAAGGTTAGAGGCAAAAAGTGGACTTTAACAAAAACCTTAACCAAAGTGTGACGCGGACGCCGACGCAGACGCCGACGCCGGGGCGAGTAGGATAGCTCCACTATTCTTCGAATAGTCGAGCTAAAAAGGGGAATAACTAAAAAAATATTGATGGTTGTGGCCCTTGTGCATGACACTTCCTCTCATCATGCTTGTTCCATGTGTGGAATTTGAAAGCTCTATAATGATTAGTTAAGAAATGACAGCCAAGAAAAGAAATTGTGATGGACAGACAGACGGACAGACAAAAGTCCAATCAAGGAATGACTCGCATGAAAATCATGTCACACACATCTACACTTCATTATAAATGCATATGCAAAATTTGAGGTTAATGGTGAAGAAATGTAGAAGTAGTACTTGAACTGTTATACTCTGGACAAAAAATTACTTATGAAAAGTAACAAAGAGGAATAAATCCCTTAAAAATGAATTTTGATTTACATTCCTTGTAGACTGCACATCCTCTCATCACCTTCTATCCATATATAAAGTTTCACAGTTGTGCCTACAATACTTAAGAAGTTATGTTCCGGACAAAATAATGATTCTGAAAAGTAACTAAGGGGAATAACTGCCTTAAAAATAAATTTAGAGTAACAACTCTTGTTAACTTCACAACCTCTCATCATCCTCTATTTATACATAAAATTTCAAAGTTGTGCCTACAATACTTAAGAAGTTATGCTCCGGAGAAAAAAATGTTTCTGAAAAGTAACAAAGGGGAATAACTCCCTCAAAAATGAATTCAGAGGTACAACCTTTGTTGACTGCACATCCTCTCATCACCTTCTATCCATACATAAAGTTTCACAGTTGTGCCTACAATACTTAAGAAGTTATGCTCCGGACAAAAACTTGCTTCTGAAAAGTAACTAAGGGGAATAACTCCCTCAAAAATGGATTCAGAGGTACAACCCTTGTACAATGCACGTCCTCTCATCACTCTCATAATGTGTACCAAGTTTGAAGACAATGTCATAAATAAATTTCAAGAAAATGGCATGTCTCAAAAAAATGTCCCAATTAAGAGACAAAATATGAAGTTAAAAAGGGGCATAATTCTGTCAAATTTTGTGCAAGAGTTATGAAACATAAAGAAAACTGTCCCCACAAACTTATAATATGTATTAAGTTTGAAGGTGGTATCAAAAGTAGTTTTTAAGAAAAAAGCAAATGTCCCGGAAAAACACGACGGACGGACAGACGGACGGACAGGGTGATTCCTATATAGCCCTCACCACAGGTGGTGGGGGTATAATGATAATTGGATGTATGTTTATAATTGCAAATGCACATGGTAATATTTGTTGGCCACAGTAGAAGCTATACAATCATATCTATACTATTTCATAAGCAAACAGAGCAGACCCTGATCAAACAGCTCCTACAAGAGCCATCTGATCTGGGACTATTCTGTTTGAAAAGGCATAGAAAGGTGTATTTATGGAGTAAAGGGTTAAATAAAACCAATGGAGTAGCACACAAGCAGTTGATCTGGGTCTGCAATATTTGCCTTATCTGGCCAAGTATTTAGGGTAATTATGGCAAATATGAAAACTAATATAGCTGATAATTTTTACAAAATTTTAGTCTCCAAACCTGTGTGCGATTATGCTTGATCACCGAAGACCCGAATTCTGCAGCTATTGTTGGGTGTTTCGTTGTAACTATGGCGATGGCTCTGTCTATGTTGAGTTTGGTTGTACACAACAGGTGGAGAGAGTCATAGAAGAATCTGGCACTGTACCTCTCCAGTATGTGTGTCACTTTCTCACACAAAGCTTTGGATGCTTCACGAGAACACAGCAGGGACTAGAGTATAGATACAAAACATAGTCACAGAAAAATACAAGAGTGCTCAAAGGAGCACACATGTCACCTGCTGGGAGAAGTGTTAGAATAAAACAAGAGGGCCATGATGGCCCTAAATTGCTCACCTGGTTACTATAGACGTATGCATACACTGTATTTCTATGTAAAAATAAGTCAGCTTCAGATTGGGGCCAATATGAAACCAAGGGCCATCATTTTAGGCCTGGAGTTTAAAATTTGAACAATCTAAATAAAGGAACATTAGATAATGCTTCATATAAGTTTCAAAGTTCCGGGCCTTACAATTTCACAGAAGGAGATTTTAAAGATGTTCCTATGAAAAACTGATAAGCCCCGGGGCGGGGCCATTTTGGTCCAGGGGTCATAAGTTGAACAATCTTGGTAGAAAACCATTAGATGATAATACATACCGAATTTCAAAGGTCTATGCCTTACATTTTAGGAGGAGAAGATTTTCAAAGATTTTCCTAGGAAAAACTGATAAGCCCCGGGGCAGGGCCATTTTTGGTCCGGGGGTCATAGTTTGAACAATCTTTATAGAGGACCATTAGATGATGCTACATACCAAATATCAAATGTCTAGGCCTTATGGTTTCAAAGAAGGAGATTTTTAAAGATTTTCCGATGAAAAACTGATAAGCCCCGGGGCGGGGCCATTTTTGGTCAAGGGGTCATAATTTGAAGAATCTTTGTAGAGGACCAATAGATGATGCTACATACCATATATCAGACGTCTAGGCCTTACGATTTCAGAGAAGAAGATTTTTAAAGATTTTCCAATGAAACACTGATAAGCCCCGGGGCGGGGCCATATTTGGTCCAGGGGTCATAATTTGAACAATCTTTGTAGAGGACCATTAGATAATGCTACATACCAAATATCAATGGTCTAGGCCTTACGGTTTCAGAGAAGAAGATTTTTAAAGATTTTCCAATGAAAAAGTGATAAGCCCCGGGGCGGGGCCATTTTTGGTCAAGGGGTCATAATTTGAACAATCTTTGTAGAGGACCATTTGATAATGCTACATACCAAATATCAATGGTCTAGGCCTTACGGTTTCAGAGAAGAAGATTTTTAAAGATTTTCCAATGAAAAAGTGATAAGCCCCGGGGCGGGGCCATTTTTGGTCCTGGGGTCATAATTTGAACAATCTTTGTAGAGGACCATTAGATAATGCTACATACCAAATACCAAAGGTCTAGGCCTTACGGTTTCAGAAGAAGATTTTTAAAGATTTTCCTATGAAAAACTGATAAGCCCCGGGGCAGGGCCATTTTTGGTCCGGGGGTCATAATTTGAACAATCTTTGTAGAGGACCATTAGATAATGCTACATACCAAATATCAAAGGTCTAGGCCTTACGGTTTCAGAGGAGAAGATTTTTAAAGATTTTCCTAAGAAAAACTGATAAGCCCCAGGGCGAGGCCATTTTTGGTCCGGGGGACATAATTTGAACAATCTTTGTAGAGGACCATTAGATGATGCTACATACCAAATATCAAAGCTCTAGGCTTTGTGGTTTCAGAGAAGAAGATGTTTAAGTAAATTGTTGACGACGCACGACGCACATACGCACGACGACGGACGCCGGAGCCAGCCCCCTCACAATGCCTCACCTGGTACTTTGTGCCAGGTGAGCTAAAAAGAAAGTGTGACAGACAGACAGACTGACGATGGAAAAGTGATCCCTATGTGACACACTGCCTCTCGGTAGGTGACACAAAAATACAATACAGGAGATGCTCAGACATAACATTTTCAATTACAGCAAAACCCCTTTATCCCGGATGTTCAATATAGTATAAAAATCGGTCTTGGAGACAGGTGACAGCTTAACCCTTTCCTTCATATAAATGCCTTTTCATGCATCTGCAAACAGAGTAAACCCAGATCAGATGGCTCCTATAGAAGCTGTCTGACCAGGGTCTGCTCTGTTTGCTCGTGAATTTGATAATTCTGTTTCTCTATTTCTCAAATGGCTACAATGTTGCACCTGCCATATTTCTTTATACATGTAACGTCTTTGTCCATGAATATTCAGTAGGTGCTTAATTTCATTAAATTATTGCTGATGTACTCTATAAAATTTAAAATATTATAAAGAGTCCTTGCCTTTGCAAACAGAGTAGACCCAGATCAGAAAGCTCCTATAGGGGCCACCTGATCAGGGTCTGCTATCTTTGCCTATGAAATTATAAAATATCTGACTCTACAATTTCTACCAATACCAAAAAATCATGTTCACATAATTATGTTATAAAAAGTATTAATTATGTTATTATTTCTTACATGAATATTAAAAAGGGTAATGGTTAAACAGCAGGAGGCTGCTTAATGTTGAATAAAAGTAATGCAGAAATCATGTTAAAAATATGAATTCAGAATATGTATTGCCATAGTAACATATTATCAGATCTGTAATAAATAAGCAGAGTGGAAACTGATCAGACAGCTTGGGTCTACTCTGCTTGCAAAGGCAGAAAAAGATGGGATTAAATGTTGCTATGGAAACTTATTGCATAATTTTTGTCTTCCATTAAGATAACATCTGTCTTGAAGCCTTAGAAACAGACATTCTTAGAAAGACTACCGTAGAAAGGTACCACTGTATTCAAGTGGACAGATTCAAATGCAAACATTAAATAATGTAAAGATATTGACCTGTAATTTGAGTAGTTCCTCATTACAGAGAAAACAGCTGCAGATTTCATCAGTCTTCTGACACTGCAGCCACTGTTTGGGCCCAGCAATCCTGGATCCTGCTGGCTTCAGATATTTACATGGACTGTTAATAGACTCAGGACCAGTAAATGGAGTCATATGATCCAGCCAGCCATGGCGACGTCCAAAATGGCCACTACCACTTGGCTAAATATATAAACAAGAGGGCCATTGGCCCTATATCGCTCACCTGAGTTACAGTAATACATGTATATTGACATGTTAATTTTTCAGTGGACAACATTTCTAGCAGATGAAATAAGCTTAGTGCACTGCTTTCACCCTTTCACTGCTGAATAAACTTGAACTGAATTCAGAACTAATACCAAGTGACTGGTTGACCAAGATCTAAACTGTTTACAACTTGTGCCATTTTTGCCTTAGCTCAAAATGCCTAAAACTGGTCTTTGAGAAATTCAAATGACTTCAATAAAGCTATGCAATTATACCTTGACCCAGGTATATAGGCAAATAGAGTGCTAGGCAGTACATAATGCCAGTTTTTGTGTGAAATGACCAAAAAGAATATCTTTAAAAATCGTTTAACCCTTTCCCTCATATAAAGCTGTTTTTATGCATTAGCAAACAGAGTAGACTCAGATCAGACGACACCTACGGAAGCTGTCTGATCTGGGTCTTCTCTGTTTCTTTTGACACAATATAGATCGGATTCTACAGTTTTTGTCAAAGCAAAAACTTCTCTTCAGAGAAATAATGTGTTTTACACATTAAAAATAAGAGTAGACTAGATCAGACGGCTGCTATAGAAGCTGTCTGATCAGGGTCTGCTCTTTTTACATTTGACAAGATATAGATTTGATTTTACAGTTTTTTTCAAAGCTAAAACTTCTATTTATGGCATTAACAATTTTTTTAAGCATTAGCAAACAAGAGTAGTCCCAGATGAATTTTTGTCAAAGCAAACAGGTTAAGGGTTAATAGGTGTTTAGAAATAAGTCTAGCTCTAGGTGTGAATATCTGATGATAATTCAATTAAACGGGTCATTAGTATTTTTAACAATTGAAATTGAGAAGAGTTATGTCTACTGTTATAATTAAGTTATATTTACTCAGTTATTTCATTAATATCATACAAGATTCAGACATTTTAGGACTTTTTAATGTGTTGTCATCAAATTTTATAAAAAAAAGTTATATTTAAGATGCTTTTTGGGGCAGCAGACTTAATCCACAGTAGTAAGTTTAACACCTATCATTGTTAGGGGGGGGGGGGGGGGGGGGGGGGATTATCATGTTTTCTTAAGAATTACCATGACTTATATCAGTTGGGCCATTGCATATAATCATGTTTTCACAGTTTTCTTAAACATTACCATGACTTACATCAGTTGGGTTTGGACCCAGATCAAAAGTCTAGATGGTGATCATTTTCCTTGATTGGCTGAATTTTTACTTTCCTATATCTCTCACATCTAATTTGAGAGACATTGGAAGACACCATGTAACATCACTCACACTACACACTGGGGTTAATGGGTCAAAATGCCTTTAATGTTTCGTCTGCAACAAAAAGTTATTGTCATCTGCTTCAATTCTTAAAATAAACTTACTTTCATTTGTTTGCAAAAATATGGTTAAGATGATAAACAGTTTGGATCCTGATGAGATGCCGCAGTATGCGGCCTCTCATCTGGATCCAAACTGTTTGCATAGGTAATCACAGTTTCACCACTAGCATGCAAAGAGTTAAGAGTCATGCATTGACCTGGAGAGATTTTACTGCTCAGCAGCTGTAATCTTTGAACTGCTGCTGGTCTGCAGTTCAGGATCTGGAGTTGATATTTAACCCTTAATTTCTCTCATATAAACTTGTTTTCATGCATCTGCAAACAGAGTAGACCCAGATAAGGTGGCTCCTATAGGATCAAGGTCTGTTATTTGCTAATGGAATTTGATAGATGTTTCTATGCCTTCTAAAACAGCTACACTGATTCACCTTCAACATTTTACTATAAATAGTTATAAATAGAATGATACTAGCACTCCAATGCAGTTATGTCCCTTTGTCCCTTATGGCTATGCTGATGGGACAAGGGAAATAACTGTGAGGAAATTACCTTTTAAGTGTTACAGATTCTGATGTTAAGTAGCATAAAACCCCAGGGTGAGACCATTTATGGCCCAGGGGTCATTATTTGAACACACCTGGTAGTGGTATATTAGGTGATGCTTCATACCAAATATCTTAGCTCTAGATTATGTGGTTTCAGACAAAAAGATTTTTAAAGGATTCCCTATATAAGTCTATGTAAAAACTACAAGCCCCAGGGCAGGGCCATTTTTTGCCCGGGGGTCATCATTTTAACAAACTTGGTAAAGGACCATTAGATGATGCTATATACCAAATATCAAAGCTCTAGAAATTGTAGTTTCAGAGAAGAAGATTTTTAAAGATTTAAAAAAAAACCCTGTAAAAGTAGTGGGGCGGGGCCATTTTTTGCCCGGGGGTCATGATTTTAACAAAACTGATAGAGGACATCCTAAGGTACATTTCTGTGAAATTTGGTTGAAGTCCTCCCAGTGGTTTGGGAGAAGAAGTCATTTGAAATAAAAGTGAACGGACAGACGGACGGACATACTAACAAATGGGTAGTTGTGTGACTTTTTCCTTTGATCTTTTCTTGTGTGACTAGTCCCACAAGAAAAACTATTTTTGGCTCTAACTTTGGAAAAGAATGATCTGGAAGCTAACCCTAACCCTAACCCTATGTCCCACAACTGGCCAGGTTAATGTCACAAGAAATGGCCAGGTTAATGTCACAAGAGATGGCCAGGTTAATGATTTTACTTGTGGGACTAGTTAGAACAAGAGGGCCATTGGCCCTATATCGCTCACCTGAGTTACAGTAATACATGTATATTGACATGTTAGTTTTTCAGTGGACAACATTTCTAGCAGATGAAATAAGCTTAGTGCACTGCTTTCACCCTTTCACTGCTGAATAAACTTGAACTGAATTCAGAACTAATACCAAGTGACTGGTTGACCAAGATCTAAACTGTTTACAACTTGTGCCATTTTTGCCTTAGCTCAAAATGCCTAAAACTGGTCCTTGAGAAATTCAAATGACTTCAATAAAGCTATGCAATTATACCTTGACCCAGGTATATAGGCAAATAGAGTGCTAGGCAGTACATAATGCCAGTTTTTGTGTGAAATGACCAATAAGAATATCTTTAAAAATCGTTTAACCCTTTCCCTCATATGAAGCTGTTTTTATGCATTAGCAAACAGAATAGACTCAGATCAGACAACTCCTATGGAAGCTGTCTGATCTGGGTCTTCTCTGTTTCTTTTGACACAATATAGATCGGATTCTACAGTTTTTGTCAAAGCAAAAACTTCTCTTCAGAGAAATAATGTGTTTTACACTTTAAAAATAAGAGTAGACTAGATCAGACGGCTGCTATAGAAGCTGTCTGATCAGGGTCTGCTCTTTTTACATTTGACAAGGTATAGATTTGATTTTACAGTTTTTTTCAAAGCTAAAACTTCTATTTATGGCATTAACAATTTTTTCAAGCATTAGCAAACAAGAGTAGTCCCAGATCAATTTTTGTCAAAGCAAACAGGTTAAGGGTTAATAGGTGTTTAGAAATAAGTCTAGCTCTAGGTGTGAATATCTGATGATAATTCAATTAAACGGGTCATTAGTATTTTTAACAATTGAAATTGAGAAGAGTTACGTCTACTGTTATAATTAAGTTATATTTACTCAGTTATTTCATTAATATCTTACAAGATTCAGACATTTTAGGACTTTTTAATGTGTTGTCATCAAATTTTATAAAAAAAAGTTATATTTAAGATGCTTTTTGGGGCAGCAGACTTAATCCACAGTAGTAAGTTCAACACCTATCATTGTTAGGGGGGGGGGATTATCATGTTTTCTTAAGAATTACCATGACTTATATCAGTTGGGCCATTGCATAATCATGTTTTCACAGTTTTCTTAAACATTACCATGACTTACATCAGTTGGGTTAAGAGTTAAGAGTCATGCATTGACCTGGAGAGATTTTACTTCCCAGAAGCTGTTATCTTTGAACTGCTGCTTGTCTGCAGTTTAGGATCTGGAGTTGATATTTAACCCTTAATTTCTCTCATATAAACTTGTTTTCATGCATCTGCAAACAGAGTAGACCCAGATAAGGTGGCTCCTATAGGATCAAGGTCTGTTATTTGCTAATGGAATTTGATAGATGTTTCTATGCCTTCTAAAACAGCTACACTGATTCACCTTCAACATTTTACTATAAATAGTTATAAATAGAATGATACTAGCACTCCAATGCAGTTATCTCCCTTTGTCCCTTATGGCTATGCTGATGGGACAAGGGAAATAACTGTGAGGAAATTACCTCTTAAGTGTTACAGAGCATAAAACCCCAGGGTGAGACCATTTATGGCCCAGGGGTCATTATTTGAACACACCTGGTAGTGGTATATTAGGTGATGCTTCATACCAAATATCTTAGCTCTAGATTATGTGGTTTCAGACAAAAAGATTTTTAAAGGATTCCCTATATAACTCTATGTAAAAACTACAAGCCCCAGGGCAGGGCCATTTTTGGCCCGGGGGTCATCATTTTAACAAACTTGGTAAAGGACCATTAGATGATGCTATATACCAAATATCAAAGCTCTAGAAATTGTGGTTTCAGAGAAGAAGATTTTTAAAGATTTAAAAAAAAACCCTGTAAAAGTAGTGGGGCGGGGCCATTTTTTGCCCGGGGGTCATGATTTTAACAAAACTGATAGAGGACATCCTAAGGTACATTTCTGTGAAATTTGGTTGAAATCCTCCCAGTGGTTTAGGAGAAGAAGTAATTTGAAATAAAAGTGAACGGACAGACGGACGGACAGACGGACAGACGGACAGACGGACAGACAGACAGACGGACAGACGGACAGACGGACAGACGGACGACGGACGACAGGCGGTCACAATAGCTCACCTTGAGCCTTTGGCTCAGGTGAGCTAAAAAGTCACACAACTACCCTTTGGTGAGTGCGGACAGACGGACAGACGGACGACGGACGACAGGCGGTCACAATAGCTCACCTTGAGCCTTTGGCTCAGGTGAGCTAAAAACAAGATGTGTTTGTGAAACACTATGCCCCCTTGATATGATATTTGACCCTGAAGGATGACCTTGATCTTGACATGTCACCCTCAAACTGTGCAGCTTCATGGGGTACACATGCATACCAAATATCAAGTCTGTATCTCTACTGGTTCAAATGTTATGGCCAATGTTAAAGTTGGTGACCTTTGACCATGAAGGATGACCTTGACATGTCACCCCTCAAACTGTGCGGTTCATGAGATACACATGCATACCAGTATCAAGGCTGTATATATACTGGTTCAAAAGTTATGGCCAATGTTAATGTTGGTGACCTTTGACCTTCAAAGATGATCTTGACCTTGACATATCACCCCTAAAACTGTGCAGCCAAATGAGAAACACATGTACACCAACTATCAAGTCTGTATCTCTACTGGTTCAAAAATTATGGCCAATGTTAAAGTCGGTGACCTTTGACCCTGAAATATGACCTTGACCTTGACATGTCACCCCCAAACTGTGCAGCTTCATGAGATACACATGCATACCAAATGTCAAGTCTGTATCTACAGGTTCAAAAGTTATGGCCAATGTTAAAGTCGGTGACCTTTGACCCTAAAAGATGACCTTTAACTTGACATGTTGCCCCTCAAAATGTGCAGCTTCATGAGATACACATGCATACCAAATATCAAGGCTCTATCTCTATTGGTTCAAAAGTTATGGCCAATTTGAAGTTGGTGACCTTTGACCCTGAAGGATGACCTTGACATGTAACCCTTCAAACTGTGCAGCTTCATGAGATACACAAGCATGCCACATATCAAGTCTCTATCTGTACTGGTTCAAAAGTTATGGCCAATGTTAAAATCAGTGATTTGACCCATATGTTTGACCTCTGACCTTTAAGGATGACCTTGACCTTGACATGTCACCCCTCAAAATGTGCGGCTTTATGAGATACATATGCATGCCAAATATCAAGTCTCTATCTGTACTGGCTCAAAAGTTATGACCAATGTTAAAGTTACAGACAAACAGACAATTTGACCTTTGACCCTGAAGAATGACCTTGACCTTTACATGTAACCCCTCAAAATGTGCAGCTTCATGAGATACAAAAGCATGCCAAATATCAAGTCTCTATCTCTACTGGTCCAAAAGTTATGGCCAATGTTAAAATCAGTGATTTGACCCATATATTTGACCTCTGACCTTGAAGGATGACCTTGACATGTCACCCCTCAAAATGTGCGGTTTTATGAGATACATATGCATGCCAAATATCAAGTCTCTATCTGTACTGGCTCAAAAGTTATGACCAATGTTAAAGTTGCTGACAAACAAACAGACAAACAGACAGACAAACAGACAGGGCAAAAACAATATGAACAGAACAGAACAGAACATATTTTTATTCAGACTTGTACATAGTACATCGTCTATTATACATGTATTTTTTAACAATGTCAACGTGAGTTATATACATATAAACTACATAGTATGTAATGTAGAAGGTGTTTGTCGGAGGAAAACAGGTAAACCAAGTGGGGTGATTGGGGGGGGGGGGGGGTAAAAAGAGGAAATTGCACATACGAAAAAGACATTTCTGGTGATTTGGGAATGTAGAACAAGACTTTCTAAATGTCACACTCAGATCTGTGGAAAACGCATAATGAGGGGTAAAAAGAGGAAATTGCACATACGAAAAAGACATTTCTGGTGATTTGGGAATGTAGAACAAGACTTTCTAAATGTCACACTCAGATCTGGGGGGCATAATGAAAATTTAGCACTGAAGACAACAGATGGAGTAAATCCGACACAAGTACTACATTATTAAATTAAAAAATTTACAGTTAACCCTCATACATGTACATATGTGTGATCTCCCGACCGGAATATAAAATATCCCAAATTTGAATATCAGTCCTGTCATTCTTACTTTCTGTGAAAATTCCCGACTTTGGCAAATTCTAATCTAATTGTAGGTTCTATTGTAAACACACAAATTGTCTGGAAATTTCCTGTATTATGTATTTTAAACTAAATTCTGAATTATCGCTGAACAATCAAATCATGTTTATCTGTATTCAGCAATTGCACATGCATTATCCCATTCTGCTTAGAATGAATTCTCAGACTAGTAACGTAAAACTTTATCATGTATCTGAATGTTAAAAAGTTTGACAGCATAATTATGTAACATAAAAGTCAGAAATACGAATTTGATATCATCGCATGAATGCATCAACAAAATTGCAAACTGACTATTAAGACTGACTATAATTCGATTTTGACCTGTGAGCTGTGACCTTTAGGACAAGTCTACCCGTAGAGGTAAAACGCGTCTCAATCCATTACCTACCTTTCACGGTATAATAAGGATGTGCCTTCTGTGTCGAAATTAAATCGATAATCCTGAACTTACCCTTAAATAAGACTGGTTGCAACTTCTATAATTAGAAAAGTGCACTCAAAGCTCAGCACTCGAAATCAAACTATACTTCTCACAATGATACATACCAGTCTAAATTTCATTGATGGCGCCACTTGTCTAATGGATGGAGGCTCCCACTCGGTTAATCTCATGATGTAAATCTCAGACAGCAAGGACTGTAAAAAAAAAGTGTTCTAGTAAGCAACTGTTTCTTTTCATCATTTTTCTAAACCTGGAGCGGGTCTCTATTATTTGCATAGCTCAGGTGTTTTACTGACTTAAACTCATTCTCCAACTTGATATAAGAATATTTGCACCTTTAAACCAGATGAATATTCATGGCAGTTTCCATCTATTATAAACAGAGCTACAGATAACGGTGCATACCCATATACTAAAATCATCATTTTCCACCAAACCCTACACTGTGACTACTCTTTGGAATCGTCTCTTCATCGACGATTCTAAAGAGTGGTCACAGAATAGGGTTTGGTGGAGAAATAAAGAGAATTTTTTAAAAGATATTTAAATATACAGATCTAATCTGGACCTCTGATGAACAATAATTAACTAGAGGTTTTTGTCACAAAAACGGATGTCTCCCCTCTAATAAAAGCATTATGTAAAGGGAAATCACTAAAAATGTTATGGTCTTGATGAATGATACTTCCCCTCATTATGCGTTTTCCACACTACATTTTTCAAGAAGAAAATGATAACAGCTAGTAACTCCAAAAATACTGATACCAGATTAATGGCCCTTGTGCATGACACTTACTTTCATCATGCTCTTTCCAAAAATAAAATGTCATTCCAATAGCATCAGTCGAACAGGAGTTATTGATCGGCCAAAAAATGTAACAAAGGGCAATAACTCCAAAAATATTGAAGTCAGAATTATGGCCCTTGTTCATGACACTTTCTCTCATCATGCTCTTTCCATGTATGAAGTTTCAATACGATGGCAAGAGCCATGTAGGAGTTATCGTCCGGACAAGAAAGAATTAAACAAATGTACAAGGGGCAATAACTCTAAATTTATTGAAGCTCGAGTTAAGGATCCTATGCATGACACTTTCTCTTATTGTGATCGTTCCATGTATGAAGTTTCACTCCAATGGCATGTGTCACATAGGAGTAATCATCCGGACAAAAAATTGTGCTTTTACAAAGGGCAATAACTCCAATATTAGTGAAGCCAGAGTTATGGACCTTGTGCATGACACTTCCTCTCGTTATGATCTTTCCATATATGAAGTTTCAATCCAATGGCATGAGCCATATAGAAGTTATCGTCCGGACAAAAAAGTGTGAATTTTTTTATTTTTACAAAGGGCAATAACTCCTATATTAGTGAAGCCAGAGTTATGTACCTTCTGCATGACACTTCCTCTCATTATGCTCTTTCCATATATGAAGTTTCAATCAACTGGCATCAGGCATATTGAAGTTATTGTCCGGACAAAAAATTGTGATATGTTTAACAAAGGGCAATAACTCAAATATTAGTGAAGCCAGAGTTATGGACCTTGTGCATGACACTTCCTCTCGTCATGATCTTTCCATATATGAAGTTTCAATCCAATGGCATGAGTCATATAGGAGTTATCGTCCGGACAAAAAAGTGTGATTTTTTTTACAAGGGCAATAACTCCTATATTAGTGAAGCCAGAGTTATGGACCTTGTGCATGACACTTCCTCTCATTATGCTCTTTCCATATATGAAGTTTCAATCAACTGGCATCAGGCATATTGAAGTTATCGTCCGGACAAAAAGTGTGACGGACAGACAGACAGACGGACGGACGTACTAACAAATGGGTAGTTGTGTGACTTTTTCCTTTGATCTTTTCTTGTGTGACTAGTCCCACAAGTAAAACTATTTTTGGCTCTAACTTTGGAATAGAATGATCTGGAAGCTAACCCTTACCCTAACCCTATGTCCCACAACTGGCCAGGTTAATGTCACAAGAAATGGCCAGGTTAATGTCACAAGAGATGGCCAGGTTAATGATTTTACTTGTGGGACTAGTTAGAAAAAGTCACACAACTACCCTTTGGTGAGTGCGGACAGACGGACGGACGGACAGACAGACAGACAGACAGACAACTCTCACGAAAACAATATGTCTCCCCCATATAAATATGGGGGGAGACATAATAATTTTTTTACATTATTATTTTAAACAAGTGAATATATAGCTATGTCAAATAGAACTGAACCAGATCTACGATATTCTATAAGCAAACAGAGCACATCCAAGCTAGTATGATGCCACTGAGGATTTATATTGAATTATTGCTGTAAATCTTATCACAGAAAACACAGTAAATTTTCATTTCAAAAGTATTGCAAAGGCTGAAGTAAAAGAAAACACAAAAGCCCTGATGAGGCACAGTATCTAATAAGCACTAACTGGTCTGGGTCTTCACTGTCTGCAAAGCCACACATTTACCCATACATGTTCAGAAATTAATACATCAAAAGAATAAAGACTTTAAAAATAAAATATGTTCATTACCATTGCGACAAACTACATGTAATACTAGAATTTAAAACTTTTAAATTGTAAGGTAAAAAAAATCACAGTGCAAAATTATCTTTTCAATACAGAAGTTTAAATTTTATTTTAGTTACATTAATTTAAAACAATTTCTTAACCCTTTACTTCATACAGTCCTGCTTCAACAACCTATGCTCAACAGATGCCATGATGGCATTCACTTCTTCAACATTAGACACTTTACTCTCAGCTTTCTGTTCTATCTGGACCCCAGACCCAACCTCTTTCTCTTTTTTTTCCATCTGTCACACTTTCCTTCACTGCTGATCTCATACCTCTCTCCAGATCTGACTCTATCTTTCTCAATTCTTTCCTCAGCTCATCTAAATCTGTGACGGTCTCATATTTGTACCTGGAGATATTTTTCAGCATCTCATTTCTCAGGCCAGATCACAACCTGCTCCTAAGCATTTTTAATTTTTGTAAAATAGTCCAGTCCTACACGGGAATGCCTGAGCAATTGTTCCAGGCGCAGGCTGTAGTCTTCTACTGTTTCTCCTACCTCTTGAAAGGCAGAGTAAAACCTCTCCTTCAGCTTTTCTGCTGAAGCCACATTGCCGTACAAACCCTCCAGTTCATCCAAAACATCTCCCACACCAGCATTTTCTCCCAAGTGCAGAAGAACAGACCTAGCCCTGCCTTTCAAACTCCTTCTCATGGCTTCCAGGATCAAATGATTTCCATATTGGTTGCTACGCAACAAACAATTAACCTCATAAGCCCAAATATCAAACTCATCACCCTCGGTCTCACCACTAAATTCTGGCAATTTTGGCACTTTCTGATTTGCATTAACCATTACAGACCGTTGAAGAAAAGATCAGACCATTCCCTAAGGTACAGTCGCACTGGTTCAAGTTCCTTGGCAGCTTGTCGACTGGTTGGCTTATGGCCAATCTTCAAAAGTTCAATGACTCAAGAAATAGTCAAAATCATGCAGAGCCTTGCTCCTTCTGCCAGTCTATGTCAGAGAGTGACGTACACAGATCACCTTCTTCAACAAACAGGGTGTCTTGAGACAGACAGAGACACTCAAAAGCTGGAGACTCCTGAACATTAGCTAAATATGCATTGGTCAGGGCCTTCACCACATCTGGGAATATTATAGTTTCAGAGGAAAGACTATCGGGACCAGAAGCAAGACGCGACAAAGCATCCGCATCTGTGTTCTGCTTCCCTGACCGGTGCTGTAAAGAAAAATTGTAAACGGCAAAAACTGCAAGTCATCGGTGGGACACAGCATCAAGCTTGGTAGAGGTTAGCACATAAGTAAGAGGGTTATTATCTGTCATGACCTTGAAGCTAGTTCTATACAGATATTCGTGGAACTTGTCTGTTATAGCCCACTTCAAGGCCAAAAACTCCAAACTGATGAACAGGGTAGTTTCTTTCATTCACCCGGAGGCCTCTGCTAGCATTTATAAGCAATAACCCTGTCTTTGCCATCCAGGTTCTGGTACAGTACAGCACCGAGTCCGGTGGTGCTGGCATCAACATGCAGGACAAATGGCTTACTGAAGTCTGCATAAGCCAAAATTGGAGGTGTCGAAAGTTTTTCTATCAGTGTAGTGAAAGCATCCAGCTGACTTTCACCCCAGTGCCATGTTGTAGCTGACTTTGCAGTTTTGCCCTTGTTTGTACAGTGCCCAACCAACAAATCATTTAGGGGCTTGGCTATTTGAACAAAGCATGGCACAAAGCGGCGATAATAGCCAGCGAAACCCAGAAAACTGCGAAATAGTTTGACGCAAGTGGGCACTGGCCATTCCCGGATTGCTTAAGTCTTTTTCTGGGTCCGTCTCAATGCCTCGATCGTCCGTCTCAATGCCTCGATCGCTGACCACATGGCCAAGATATTTCACCTCTTTATGAAAAAACTCACACTTGGAACCCTTGAGCTTCAATCAGGCGGCTTCCAATCTACCGAAGACAGACTCAAATCTCCTGAAATGCTCATCCAAGCTGGAGCTGAAATGTAGCCGGTGCATTGGTAAGGCCAAAGGGCATCCGTTTACACTCAAAGAATCCAAGTGGACCCACGGAGAAGGCTGTTTTCGCTTTCTCAGACTCTTTAATGGGCACCTGCCAATACCCAGAGTGTAAGTCCAGCTTAGTGAAATATCTTGACCCTGCAAGACAGTCAATGGTGTCATCAATCCTAGGCAAAGCATAGGCATCCTTCATAGTTCTGTTATTAAGGTGTCTGTAGTCTAGTCTACCAATATTTTGACAGATTCTGACCCCTGATGGCATCGTGTGTTTACGGTTTACATCCACCTCATTTGTATTAAGTGAAGGTACCTGAAGAATTCTGGGGGGGGGGGATGTAAAGTTGTAAAGCACAAATTAAGGTCATAAATGAGGTCAAAGGTCAACGAGTGCAGTTTTTGGTACATCAACGCTTTTATTCAACTTTAGTATGCAGTATATTTTTTTAAAATGAACGTCTTGGTTGGGAATCATTTAGCAAATGTTTGCAAATGCTAAATATGATCAAATAAAGGACACTTTGTTTCCGATAACCCTTTTCAAGGGCAATAACTCTTGAAATAGACATTTTTTGGTTATTTTTTTATTTGCCTTTTGCAAATAAAGTGAAATAAATGGTACTGTTTTACATTAACACCATTTACGTACAGCGTCAATTCAATTTCATTACCTAAATATAGCGATTATGCATACAAACAGTCAAAACCCCGTGAGTGGAACAAGTGTCTATTATTAAAATTCAAGGGCAGTTACTCTGTATATGACATAATTGTTATAATTAATTGATATACATGTATTTCTTTGCAGTAATGGAAAATTTACCTTTATCATATTTAAACTAGAGCTATTACTGAAGATGATGAGTAAAGACCCGCTTGGAGCATGTCACAAGTGTCAGGGGCGATAACTCTGCAGCCCTAGGTCCGGTCAAACCGACATTGTGTCATGCACGTCTGCTCATCAAGGTGAAAATGCATGTGATGTTTGAAGCTGATCGAAGTGGAAGTAGTTCCGTCTGTGTGTCATTCCATCTATCCGTCTCACCGTCTTTCCGATATACATTGCTTTCAGCTCGACCTCTTGCTTATACCATGAAAGGCAGAGTAAATCGGACTGACAGTGTGACTGACAGATGGAAGCATGGATGGGCCGACAGACAGACAGACGGACGGACCAACACGCTTACTCCTATATACCCCTCTCAAACTTCGTTTGCGGGGGTTAATAATATGTTCATATTGTATACATCAGTCACAAAAATGCGGAATTTGAAAACTCGTTTGGACAAGCAGATATAATAACTTGGCATATAATATCATTAATCAGTTTATGTCATTGGATTCCACAGTTTGTGGCTTCAGAGCCACACGCATACAGGCATACTTGTTGGCTTTTGTAACAAGCACATCTTGCCGAGCTGCACTAAGTCTTACAGTTGCAAGACACAAGCTGCATGCAAGCCAGTGGGACAGGCGGCTTCCTGATCAAAACAGGGGTCACACCGGGTCATGTTCATCTATCGAACTGCAGCCATACAGGTGACACAGGTATTTTTCAATGTCTTGTATGGCTTCACCATCTCCAGCAGTGTAGGGGTTTCCACAAATTGCATCCAGCACGACCTCTTGCTGATATTATGAAAGGCAGAGGTCATGTTGCAGCTAGGTAAGGGCATGAAAACCCAACACATTTTGACGAACCCTTTCATCAACCCTGTCACATATTGTGTGTACAGGGTAGCAACGCCTTTGCTTTGCTGTTCCAGGCACCATCCATGTTATCACAACGTTGCCAATAATTATGATAAAGCATCAATCGGCTTCTTCCTGGTCAACAGACAAGTGGTCTGTATTAAAGTTGTTTGACTGCATGTCTGGCGGTCAACCCTTTTACATTTGGCAATTACGCTGGCCTCTTTGCATGTATGCCAAGAAAGGTTAAGTACTCTATGAAAGTGACCTCTTAAATCTGGAAACGGAAGGTGGACGTCGGATATCTGTACTATTTCGTTTGTATTGTACCCTTTATTACTTTTCTACAGTCACTCTGTTTGCAGCTCAATCACTGAGTACACTAGCGATAGGTGGATACAGGTTTTGTGTCACTTAAACATTTTCGTTTTCCATGCACATTACCACTGTATTTGCCATCGTTGTTGTTGTAGTTTAGTCGGAGGGGGATACGTTTATTTACACTGTTTGTGTTCTCGGGTGGGGATGCAATAAGTGTGAGGTTGGGCGACCCTTAACCCTAAGTGACTATTGTCACTGACCGTTCCAAGGCGGTACTTCCATCTTCCCCCTATTGTTTGCTTGTTTTGTCTTTGTGCGTCACTTTATGTTTTTGGTAGATATGTACATTTGCTGTGATTTCTTGTGTTGCTGCTCGGGAGGCTGTTTGTTCTGTATGTGGTGTTTCCTGTATGACTCATATTTGTACTTTTTGTATTTCTGTCGCCTGTACAACCCCACCTGCTACAACAACAGATCCTCCTGGCAACATGTCACTCTGACAAAGCAATTCAGCCAATTAGAAACCAGCTAGGTCTTTTTTGTTTTCATCCAGAAAAATGTATTGTTCCCAACTTCCCAGACATGGGGCAGGGGAACCTCTGGACTTGTGATTTTCTTATTGGATATCTTTTACCAGTCCATTTCTTCCATGTGACAAACTTGTTCCCATAGTATCTATCAAAACCGACACCCACCGTGCCGTTATGTCTTTATAAAGGGCAAAGACTGAATAAACTCATTCGTTTGCATACTCTCAAAACGTCTGGCAACCATAAAGGTTGCCTTTGGCTTGAATAAGCGCGTGCCCGTCTATAACAATGCACGTAGACGTCTGTGATTCAGGTATCTTTTGCAGGATTTCTATACCCTTGTCTTTTGTGAAAAGATCCAGGATTCGGAATTTTGTCGTTGGGTTCATATCTCCATTTAGTTTTGCCAAGGCCAATGGCATGGGGCAGCTCATGCTTCAATACGTCAGCGGGTTTCACAGTGCGACCGGAATTAGCTGCATTGAACTATCGCTACAGGAGCTTGCGGTCAGTTTATATCTGCTTTGACGCATGTTTCTCGTCTGAACCGATTGTTTTGTAGACAATGGTGAACGTTTTTGATTTTGTTCTTTTCATTGCAACGAAAAACTCTGTTTTCCTTTAATCTAGAGATGGTGAATTCCTCAACTAGCTGACTTCCTCTACTTTCACCTGTCAGCAGGCCATTGTGTATCCCCTCTGTTGTCACATCCTTGCATGCAATGGAAACAAGCTGATCTATTGCATAGGGCACATTGCTTTGCTTCTCATTTGCCGAGAAACATAACAAACACTTCTAAAGTCTCAAACAAAGCAGCAAGAGCGTTGATCTTTTCCTCTTCTGCGTTTATACGAGATGTCTGTGCATCATGTTTTGTGCTCTTTGTTTCATCGTCGTCATCATTGAGGCTGTAAAGTCTCTGTGTTTCACCGCTTACCTGAGACTTTCATGACCATGTGATACATGATACACAACTGTCTTGGGGTTAGTCTTATTGTGTGATGCCGATTTTGCCACCGGCAGTTTTGCAGACCTTGTAACACAACTAAAGATTAAAGAAAGACGATACAGGAAACCCGTTTTGTCTCAAGCTGGCAAACATATGTAAACTTATAGACAAAAATATAGTAAAAAATAGATGTTGGCGTAGAAACGTAATCCGAATTATACATGCATACATAGAGCTGGTTCACAGGTTGGTTTGTGTTGGAGGTTGAAGAAATCGATATGAATAGATCGGTGAAACCTGTTTTAAGTGACAATGTGTTTAGGGAACACAGTGGTTACTGTATACATGTCTCAGTTTAATCCAACTGAACCTCTCTGTATTATTTTCTACTTGTATTAAGCTATCTCCTGTTAGGAAGGTATTGTATATCTATGATCGCTCAATACAAGTTTCACTGCATTGACGATAATGAAAGTAACACGATTCGATATGTTGTATTTGAAAGTACAATAAGGCTGTTTATTTCAGAAAGCATTTGCATGACTTATAGTGCATTTCCTGAAATGCTAAAGTGTATAATTCTGGCAGAAGCTCTATATCTAGTTATGAAGTTTACTCCAATTCAAATTATGTATATGATTCGCAGAATAGAGAATACATGAAAACAAAATGTGAGACTTTTAATGAATGCCGATTTCTAAAATTCCGGGTTTTTTAAACTAAATTAGCGATAGTTTTCACATTTCCCCCCCAAAATCACATTTATAGGCGTTTTCTGACTTTACATCCTATCAGGCTTTCAAAGTGAACCCTTCAGCTAATTATGTATATGATTTGCATGATAGAAAATATGAGAAAACAAAATGTGGGACTTTTAATGAATGATGCTTTCTAAAGTTCCGTTTTTTTTGTTTTAACTAAATTTCAAGTTTTTTTCCAAAAAAAAAGCATATATTGTCATGTGATCTGGTTTTTTGTTACTTAGAATGTTAGTATAAATTGTTAACAACCCATAGACATTTATCTGTGCGAATAATCAATGTATCATCTGTGCAATATAAGAATTCCAGAAATTCGCAGTTTTAGCGATAGTTTTTACAGTTTTCCCCAAAAAATCACACTTATAGGCATTTTCTGACTTTATATCTTATCAGGCTTTCAAAGTGAACCCTTCAGCTATATGAGTCAGAAGAAAGTTGCCCGTAAACACGAAATGCCATCAGGTCCATTTTCTAGAGGCTTTATTTTGGTTCGTAGGTAGACTAGTCTATGCAGAACCTAAGTGAATTGTCCTTCTTCAGAACAAGGACTACGTTGGGAGAGAAGGGGCTCTTGGACTCTCTGATAGCACTCGCATCCAAGTGTTCCCGCACTTCCTCAGACATTCCTAGGGGCACTCTCCTGCAGGATTCCTTAAAAGGAGTTTCATCTGACAACTCAATGCTATGTTCGAGAAGATTTGTGCAACCCAAATCTGTAAAACTGGCAGAGAAGTTATGTTTCCACTCCTCCAAGAAACTTTTCACCCTAGCACAATCCGAATCCGAGAGAGTAACTGTGAGAAGTTTAACACCCAGATCCTCAAGGGTCTTGTCCGAATTGTCATGCTTTGGGTCCTCATTTTCAAATGGGTCAACTTGTCGCACAACATCAACATTATGCAAGTTGCACAGAAGACTCTTAGGTCTTATGGTAATGGGACGGGTGGACAAGTTACATACTCGGACAGGGACTTTAGAAAAGCTTCTATTTGGATTCACCTGAACAAGCCGTGGGCAGACATTCAAGTAGTGACTACTACTGTCTGTTTCGGTCACACCCGAGATAATGCCGTAGACACAGTAGACCTTGTTCAAACTAGAACTGTAAGCCACAGGCTAACGAATACCCCCCACCTGGCTGCTTGTCAGAACACCTATCATCAATCGTTGAACATATGTACATACAGAAACATGAAGAGATTTATAAAACCCAATTTATGTAATAAAAATGACAAGATGTTCAGCAATAAAGAAAAATGTAATATTCAATCCAAGATCAATCACAAACATAAACAAGAGATGTTTGTAAAACATGTATACCCCCCATACCCCTCAACTATAGAGGTCATCTAGTGGTCATGACTAATCAACACGGCAACTTTGAAGATCCTAAGCCAAACCACTGATCATTTATTGATCTGAAAACATTTCACAAGTTAAGGTCATGGATTGGTGACCTTGACCTTTGACCTAGTGACCTGAACAACTATAGGGGTCATCTAGTGGTCACGACCAACCACCACAGCAAGTTTGAAGAATCCGAACCAAACCATTGAGCAGTTATTAATCTGAAACCATTTCATCAGTTAAGGTCATGGTGACCTTGACCTTTGACCTAGTGACCTCAAAAACAATAGGGGTCATCTAGTTGTCATGACCAACCACCACAGCAAGTTTGAAGATCCTAAGCCAAACCCTTGAGCAGTTATGGATTGGAAACCATTTCACCAGTTAAGGTCATGGTGACCTTGACCTTTGACCTAGTGACCTCAAAAACATTAAGGGCCATCTAATGGTCATGACCAACCACCTAAGCGAGTTTGAAGATCCTAAGCCAAACCCTTGAGCAGTTATTGATCAAAAACCATTTTACCAGTTAAGGTCATGGTGACCTTGACCTTTGACCTAGTGACCTAAAAACAATAGGGGTCATCTAGTTGTCATGACCAACCACCTAAGCAAGTTTGAAGATCCTAAGCCAAACCCTTCAGCAGTTATTGATCGGAAACCATTTAACCAGTTAAGGTCATGTTGACCTTGACCTTTGACCTAGTGACCTCAAAAACAATAGGGGTCATCTAGTGGTCATGACCAACCACCACAGCAAGTTTAAAGATCCCAAGCCAAACCCTTGAGCAGTTATTGATCGGAAACAATTCAACAAGTTAAGGTCATGGTGACCTTGACCTTTGACCTAGTGACCTCAAAAACAATAGGGGTCATCTAGTGTTCATGACCAACCACCTAAGCAAGTTTGAAGATCCTAAGCCAAACCCTTCAGCAGTTATTGATCGGAAACTATTTCACCAGTTAAGGTCATTGTGACCTTGACCTTTGACCTAGTGACCTCAAAAACAATAGGGGTCATCTAGTTGTCATGACCAACCACCACAGCAAGTTTGAAGATCCTACGCCAAGTCGTTTATTAGTTATCATTCGGAAACCATCGATCTACCGACCGACCGACCGACCTACCGACCGACAGACCGACCGACCGACCGACCGACCGACATGTGCAAAGCAATATACCCCCATTTTTTCAAAAGGGGGGTATAATAAAGCAACTTTTACCAAATATTGTCAAGTCCAAAAAGGGAGATAAGTCTGTTGTTAAAATTCAAAGAAGTGTTATGGCTGCTGCCAGACAATGTCATCCAATAAGTTCAAGCAGCTTTGTTTATTTTTGTGAAGTGTCAACTCCAAAGTTCTAAACAAATAGGTACCTTTTCAGAAAAACCTTAAGTTCAAGGACCATAACTCTGGGAAAAATTATTCAACCAGACCGATATTCAAACTTAAGCTGCAACTCATCTAGATTTAGATTTATGTCAAATATAAAGTTAATATCTCCAAGCACTTCCAAAGAAACACCGGAAAATTGAATATTTGATAAAAAAATTAAATTCAAGGGCCATAACTCTGGCAAAAATTATTCAACCAGACTGAGATTGGGAATTAAGCTGTAAATCATCTATATTTAGCTTTATGCCAAAAATAAAGTTAAAATCTCCAACCACTTCCAAAAAAGTCTGGTAAATTCAAAATTTGAAGAAAAAATTTGAAGTTCAAGGGCAATAACTCTGGAAATAATTATTCAACCGGACTGAGATTGGAACATAGGCTGTAACTTATCTAGATTTAGCTTTGTACTAAATATAGAGTTGATATCTCCAGTCACTTCCATTAAAAGTCCAGAAAACCGAAAAACATTGGTAGGGGACTAAAAGGGGGAGATAACTCCTGAAGTAATGGTCCAATCATAATGAAAATATGCGGTGCACAGGTTTATATGGTCATATGGCTATACATGAAGTTTCAACAAAATTGAAGCAAAACTGTAGAAGAAGAAGGCCGGACAAAATTGTGTCCACGGACGGACAGACGGACATGCTAACAAATGGGTAGTTGTGTGACTTTTTCCTTTGATCTTTTCTTGTGTGACTAGTCCCACAAGAAAAACTATTTTTGGCTCTAACTTTGGAAAAGAATGATCTGGAAGCTAACCCTAACCCTAACCCTATGTCCCACAACTGGCCAGGTTAATGTCACAAGAAATGGCCAGGTTAATGTCACAAGAGATGGCCAGGTTAATGATTTTACTTGTGGGACTAGTTAGAAAAAGTCACACAACTACCCTTTGGTGAGTGCGGACGGACAGACAGACGGACAACCTGATTCCAGTATACACCCCCCCAAACTTCGTTGTGGGGGGTATAAATATACATGTGGAGCTGTCTGATCAAAGGTGGTGTACTCAAATATTGTTTAGAGATCAGCTGTCTATTACCAAAAAACTTTTTGCATATGCAATTTTAGCAATTGAGATATTTAACCCTTTACTTCATATAGACGCCTTTCTATGCCTTTGCCAACAGAGTAGTGTTACGAGCCAGGCACAACAGAAAGACAAAGCCAGCAACAAACTTTACAGACTTTATTAAATTGAAATGACAAATTGAAGAAATACTTAAATACCGGTACGGGTTGTTTAAAGTCCAAATAATAAATCCAATTCCAGACATTTTGAATTATAAACACTGGTACTTTTAATTTGAATTTCCCACACTTTAATAATCCAGTGAATCTATCAGTATCCAAACTACTCACAAGTAAACTTCTAGTACACTGACGTTTGCCAAAAGATCCAAGATAAAAACAGTGAAGTTTGAGTTCCATACATAATACTCTGTTACCATTCTAGAAGGCTATTCAACAATCATAGAATTTCTTGAAGATCACATGTCTACTTGTTTACAATGAAATTACTAAATATAGACATGGACACAGGAATCTTTGAATTTCTGCAAAAGTCAAAGATTCCTGTGTCCATGTGCTAGTATAGCAATTAATCTTATTAGTAGTCATGATGTCGATATTTCTTACATGAATGTTCATGGAGTAAAGGGTTAATATTCAAGAAGACGTAATTTATTGCTTAAATATTCATGAAGTAAAGGGTTGAAGCTTAAAGGAAGAAGAGTTAGCCTTTTGGGATAAATATGTTAACTTACTGCTGCATCATCAAAGCAATATTTTCTCGATTCATCTGAAAAACCAAAAATGGAATTACTATATGGGTAGTATCTGCCCCAACTATTTGGACACAGAATCTCCTCACATAACCTGTTTGTAAAGCTAAATAAGTACATTGAGCAGCGTTTGGATAACTGAACCATTGCACTGTTCTATGTTTATTCCAAATATCAATACCTACTGATTATCCATGGACAAAATAGTTATAATGAAATATGGAATAAATGAATGAATGAATGAATGAAAGACTTGATTTAACAAGGGTAGCACAATTAGTCATAATGACTAATCTGCCTTGAGGCCCTCAAACAAAAGCATTTCATACACAATACAAAACAGTAAAACACAGATCTATATGCATGTAAGAAATCAGTGTTCAGAAATTTAGTAATGTTGCATCTGGATAATTAATAATTGTTGTGTGCTTCAATTTGTAGATCTATTCTTTAAGGACACGCATTTGGATCCTGATAAAACTCCGAGTAACTTGGAGTCTAATCTGGATCCAATCTGTTATCATAGATTTGATTTGCCACTAGCATCCAAATAGTTAACATAAAGCTATAATATATTAAGTGTTGCACACACAAATATGAAATGCATAAATGCCATCTGACCCCGATTCAGGTGGATGAATGCACACACTATTAAAACAACATATTTGTGACGTCATTTACCCATGCTGTCATTACTACAAATACGAGAAAATATCTTTGCTCAGTATTTAGAGATTCATTAATATTGACGCCGAATAATTTTTCACCTTTCGATACTTTTAAATTGATATTTTTAAACAAGAGATTAAAGGCATTTCCAGGAATTTTAGCTCTTTTATGTGGAGTTGTAATCATCAATACTTTAGTTTTGTTTGTATTTAAAACCGTGCCATTATTTTGACACCAAATTTCAAGTGTATATACAGAAGGCTGTAAATTTCTTTCAACAAAATCTTTTGATTGATGTATCGAGCAAATAGTAGTGTCATCAGCATACTACTAACTGATGACAACAGAGTAAAAATGATTTCGAATTAGTCTGTTTAATTTCCAGCCAAATACTTTCTAGTTTCTAGATCTTCTCTTCTTAAACAATTCAAATTCTCTTTCACATAGACCATTATCACCCCACCTCTATTTCGCATTTTAATCCTTTCGGAAAGCAAGGTGATAACCTTTAATAGAAAAAAGATTCAGTAGGACTAATGTCTGGTTCTACTGAATAAATATTCTGAAAGCAATGTAGAAGTTGGAAGATTATAGCCATTTTAGAAAGTGAAGAAACAGATCCATCCAATTCCAGTAGCAATTAGAGCAGACCCTGATCAGACGGCTCCATTAGGAGCTCTGTGGTCTGGGTCTACTATGCTTGCAAATGTTTGAAAATGTGTCTATATGAAGGAAAGGGTTAACATAAAAGTTATGGAGTAGTAAATAGTGTAGATGGCTAGATGCTATCTAACAACTCATTCAGGAGCTGTTAGCTCTGGGTCTACATTGCGTTCAGAATATTTATACAGTAGAACCACCCTTAAGCAGCCATCAAAAAGAGGTAGAATTATTTATGGGTTTGTAAGGCAGGTTGTAGCTTAATGCAGGTCTAAAGTAATGCAGAGTGTTCCTACAGGAGCTTTCTGCATTATGCTTGCCCTGCATTAAGCAACCACCTGCTTTTTAATACTCCTATGATCAATACATGAATGGCCGCTCAATACAGGTTCTACATTAGTAATTATGATAATACTAAATGATACTAAACTATTTTCAGCTACAGTGTGTATGCTAACATCACAGGAACGTAAGTCCAGGATATCTATAGCAATACTATTAAACAGGTAGTATCAAATAAGATTTTCTGTCAGACAATCCTTATAAACAATGATGACAATCCTTATAAACACTAATACCAATCTAAAGCATATGTTTTGTACTGAATAAAGAAAGAAAAATAGCAGCGGATTAACCAAAGATTAACCCATTCCCTCATATTTATGCCTTTTGACGCCTCTGTAAAAGTCTCTTCTTTTTTTTAATCATTGTGATAAATAAAGCATTTGCTCCATAGGGAGCAAATGCTCTATTTATCACAATGGTTTTAAACCTGCACAATTCTAAAATTGCTTTTCTCTAGTAAATGCTCCTTTTCGGTAGATTTATTCAAGGAGGTTTGCTTTAAAAATAGCCTATGACAGAATGGGTTAACAAACACCCATATCAAGCTGTCAAGACAGTAATACATGTACATATAATTTGCAGCTAAAGGTTACAAAAGGTCTCATGTTAGTTATGCTTGACAAAGACTTGTTGTGACCACTCTTTAAAGCTGTACCATAGAACCTGTCATTAGCAGCCATTCATTTTTATTGAGTATACAAGTTTTAAAAGGTGGTTGCTTAGTACAGGGCATTTAATACTGAAGCTACTATATGGGCTTTCTGCATTACTTTTGACCTGCATTAAGCTACCACCTGCCTTACACACTCATAATTAGACCTCTTTTTGATGGCTGCTTAACACAGGTTCTACTGTATCTACTATGTCTGTGGCATTCAATACTTCAGATTAATCAGCTGAATGCCACATATATGTTAACTAGCATTTGTAAACAACACAAATACACATCAAAGGGATCCAGGGGGAGCCTTATGAGTAGGGTCTAGTAGGGTCTATTATTCAAAATCTGTTAGTATTTAATCATTTCAAACTGACTGGACATTACTGCAACTATAGATCCACTGCACTTTGAACATTCAGGGTTCACAAATTGATTGTGAACAATTTACATAATGGATATTCATTCAAGCATTTATTATCAATGAAGCATTTATTATCATTGAAGCATTTATTGTGAAGCATTTATTATCATTGAAGCATTTATTATTTTATAAATTACATAAAGTCATGATGAAAGAAATTAAATATTGATTAACAAAATGTTTATCATGGTATACTAAAGAAAAAATGTTTTTCACATGCTGGATGGTGTAGAATCCTATGTATAACATTCTATAAGCAAACAAAACAGATCTTTATAAGGCAGCTCTTACAGGCACTTTCTGATCTAGGTTTAATCTGTATGCGAAGAGGTAAACATTTAAGATGGTTAAGCTGTCAATTCTGAAGGACACAGTATTTTAACCTTTTCCCTCACAGAATGCCTTTTATTGCCTTCACAAACAGAATAAACCATGATTATTCTGAAATAATATAGATGTGATTCTACAAATTTCTGCCAACAAAATCTTGTATTCATATACCATTATGAAAATTTATGAAAATATTTATTGTTTTATGCATGAATATTCATGGTGGAAAGGGTTAAGATGCATGTTTCTGAGTACATACCATTCAACAAGGTTTCCAGGTACTCTCTGATGTGAGTGTTTTTATGTTGCTCTGGAACTCCAGACCTGCCCTGTATATATAAACAAGAGGGCCAGAATGGCCCTGATATCGCTCACCAGACAATCAGAGAAGAAGATTTTCAAAGTTTTCACTATATGTTTCTATCAAAAACTAGCCGGCCCTGGGGCAGGGCCAATTTTAACCCCAGGGGCACAATTTATTCAACTGTTGTTGAGGACCTGAACATGATGCTATGTGCCAAATATGAAAGATGAAAACGTTCCAGTTTCAGAGCAGAAGATTTTCAAAGTTTTACTACAGGATTCTATTGAAAGCTGGCCACCTCTGGGGCGGGGCCAATTTTGACCCCAGGGGCATAATTTATATAACTTTTGTAGAGGACCTATAGGTGATGCTATGTGCCAAAGATGAAAGCTGAGAACCCTGTAGATTCAGAGGAGATGATTTTTAATGGGTCAAATTGTTGGCAACGGACGACAAATGACAAACGACACACGCCGACGGACATCAGGCGATCACATAACACTTTGTGCTCTGGTGAGCTAAAAATATAGTAAAATAAGTATTTTGTACTTTAACCCTTTACACCATGAATACACCTTTTAACACCTTTGCAAATAGAGCAGACCCCGAGCAGACAGCTCCTATAGGAGTCGTCTGATAAGGGTCTAGTGTGTTTGCTAATAGATTTATATAGATATGATTCTACAGTTTTTGCCATAACAACAAATCACATGTTCATATGCCATTATATACAAATCCATCTTATAAATATGCATGATGTTATTATTTCTTACATGAATATGGTATTCATAAGGTAAATGGTTAAGGATTGTTCTAGTCTTCATGTCACTATCAATAGTTGAATGTGATGTTACTACCCCATCCCTATTTTATCTTGTATATCTCTGTTACCTGAAGTAACTGCACAGTAAGGTCCATTGGTATGGTGCCCCTGTCATGCAAAATCACCAGTATCTCAATCAGTACAGAGGGACAATTACATCGCAACATCTGCAAACAAAATTACAATGAATGTGCTGCATTATGTCAAACATACACTTAACCCTTTCCTCTATGAATATTCATTTAATCCTTTGCCCCATAAATATTTGTGTAAGAAATAAAGATGTCACAAATAATAATTAAATAAATTTGTTATAACAGAACAAGGGGACAGGAATTTTTAGGAATGGCAGAAACTGCAGAAAAATATCAGTATCATACCATCGGCAAACAGTGCAGACCCTGATCAGAAGGCTCCTAAGTTTGCAACAAGAGTGCAAAAATGTCACAAAATACGCCCGTCAAATGTCTTCAGTTGAAAGGCTATTACTCCATATCTGGTGGCAATAGTTCACGGAAATTAATAATATTCTTACGTTTAATCTATATATTAAGTCCCGAAACGAAAAAAAAATGTTACGGAAAAAGGATCAATTTTAAAGAAAAGTGACCTTAACCTTGGTTGGGCAAAGCCCATATTTAATAGGGTTCCTGCCCTCATCGATATCAATGCACATGTAAAGTTTCGTGAAGATTGGATATACAGAACTAAAGTTATCGCCTGGAAACGGAAAAATTCTACTGAAAAACAATCTATTTTTTGGAAAAGTGAGCTTGACTTCGGTCAGGCAAAGACCATATTCAATACAGTTCCTGCTCTCATTGATATCAATGCACATTTGAAGTTTCATGAAGATCCGACATACAAAACTTAAGTTACGATCTGGAAATGGGAAAATTCTACAGAAAAAAATCTATTTTTAGAAAAAACGACCTTGACCTTGGTAGCGCAAAGCCCATATTCAATAGGGTTCCTGCCCTCATTGATATCAATGCACATGTGGAGTTTAATGAAGATTGGGCATACATAACTAAAGTTCATAATTGTCCGGAAATGGAAAAATACTACTGAAAAACAATCTATTTTTTGGAAAGGTGACCTTAACCTTGGTCTGGTAAAGCCCAAATTCAATAGGGTTCCTGCCCTTACTGATATCAATGCACATGTGAAGTTTCAGGAAGATCGGACATACAGAACTAAAATTATTGTCCGGAAACGGGAAAATTCTACAGAAAAACAATCTATTTTTAGAAAAAGTGACCTTGACCTTGGTCTGGTAAAGCCCATAATCAATAGGGTTCCTGTCCTCATTGATATCAATATGGAAAAATAGTCAAACAGGGAGAGCCACACACGAAATGACACCGCACCAAACACCATCTAACAAGAAACGGTAAAGCCACAAGACAAAACATAACAGGACGCATATCAAGACGAAACACATTAAACATTAAGCATATTAAACAACAAAATTGACCGTAGGCTGAAAGCAGGAGTGCCGCCTTGGAACGGCCAGCAACCAAAAGTTTCATGAAGATCGGACATACAGAACTAAAGTTATCGTCTGCCTGACCGCCCGCCGAAGGGTTTCACATATGTCCCGTCTGAAGACAGCCGTATAAAAAGCATAGAAAGGCATATAAAATTTATGGAGTAGAGGATTAAGAATTTATTACTACATGTATATTTAATGACTCATTTTGTTTACAATTACTCATAAACTGTGACAGACACTCTAGCATTAGATCTATATTGTTTCATAAGCAAACAGAGCAGACATCTGTTTTGTGAATTGGCATTAACCCTTTGCTCCATATATATGCTTTTCTATGCCTTTGCAAACAGCACCATTAATACCATTCATTTAATACTCACGATGTAATTAATATTCATGGAGTAAAATGCTTAAAGACAGAGCACATGTTTACGGCTTCAGAGATTTACATCTTTTTTCATTTATACATGTATAAGCCATGGTCAAAACACTATAACTACATACACACATTGAAATGTTAAAGGTTTTCCACTCTATTTAAAGGAATGTGACCAGAAACTAAAATTAGAGAGACTATGGGAAATGAACACTAACCAACCTAGTAAAAACAACCTACCTGGGACAGGGGAGATAACTCACTGTAGTACAAACAACCTACCTGGGACAGGGGAGATAACTCACTGTAGTGTGCATGAAGAATGGGCTGGTTGTTGACACAAGCCTCTATCAAGTCATTCTGAAATATATATATAAACAGTGTTATACACAATACAGTTAAACCTCTTAACATTTTGAATGTCTAAGCAAGTGTATTGGCATTTGTGAACATTATAGACCAAGTTCATAGAGGATCCTTCTGAACAGGATCTGCACTGTTTGTCATTCAAAATCCTATTAACTCTTTCCCACATATATATGTGTTTTCCCACATTTGCAAACAGAGCAGACCCAAATTAGATGGCTCCTATAGGAACCCTCTGCTCTGTTTGCTAATGGAATTTGAAATTTCTGTTTGTTAACTTTCTAAAATGGCTACAATGTTCCACTTTCTATATTTCATTATAACTATTTTGTCCATGAATATTCAGTAGGTATTGAAATTTGGACTAAATATTAGGCTGGGTCCTAGTCATGGTTACCGTAGCATCCCCCACCCCCCACCCACCCTAGACTTTTTTTATGGGTACCAAATTGTTCGTTGGGGTCCTCAGAACAAATTTTGAGCATGTAACCAAAAAATATGCTTTTTTGCCCAGCTATGTTTTATTTAATGGTTTCCATGGTAACCCAAGGTAATTTCGAAACTACTTTGGTTCAGAAAGTGTGTCATAACTTTGCTTTTAGAGGCACTAGAATGACAAAACAAGTACTAAAGTAAAGCAGAGACATATAGCTTGAATATGATATTAATTTTATTAATAATCATAAATGCATTCTTATGAATATTAATGAGGAAGTAAAAAAATGCGGTTTGTTTTTAGAAACTAGAAAATTGTGTCTGTAAGACACAGTGATGCCCCCGTGTGGGTGCTTGCCTAGCTGTACGTAAAATTCCTTAGTCATTTGACCTTGACCTTGGGCTTGCGGGCAGCATGGGTCGAGTGCGTAATGAAAGTATGGATGGTATTTAATACGTATATGCAATTCCATGCAAATAGCTACAGTGGTTAGGGAGATATAAGACTATGAAAAAACTGTGACAACCAACTGCACGTAAAATTCCTAAGTCATTTGACCTTGACCTTGGGCTTGCGGGCAGCATAGGCTGGGTGTGCAATGAAAGTATGAATGGTGTTTAATGTGTATATGAAATTCCATTGCAATAGCTACAGTGGTTAGGGAGATATAAGACAATGAAAAAACTGTGACAAAACACTGCACGTAAATGTGACAACCAACTGCACATAAAATTTGCAAGTCATTTGACCTCGACCTTGGGCTTGCCGGCAGCATGGGTGGGGTGCCAAATGATAGCACAGATGGTAATTGATGTGAGTGTGAAGTTTCGTGTGTATAAGTGTAGAAATTACTGACTTATAACACTTGAAAAACTGTGACATCCAACTGCACCTACAAGCGTGACACACGGACAGACGGACGGACAGAGACGGACATGTGCAAAACATAATGCCCCCTGACTATCGTCAACCGGGGCATAAAAAGGAGTTGTTTAGTCTGAGAGGCTTATTAATGCACAAAAAATATTGAATTCAGGTTCAAGTTGTTCGTTGGGGTCCTCAGAACACATTTTGAGCATTCCCCCAAATAATTTTGTCCCATCTCTATTTTATTAAACGGTTTCCATGGTAACCCGAGGTAAATTTCGAAACATCCTTGGTTCAGAAAATGCGTCATAACTTTGCTTTTAGAGGCAATAGAAGAATAAAACAAAAACCAAAGTAAAGCAGAAACATATAGCTTGACTATGATATATATTTTAATAATATTCATATTTGATTACTTATGAATATTAATGAGGAAATAAAAACATCCGCTTTTTTAGAAAAAGGAGCTTGTTGTTTAGTCTTAGAGGCCTATTAATGCACACAAATTATTGAATTCAGGTTTAAATTGTTTGTTGGGGTCCTCAGAACACATTTTGAGCATTCCCCCAAAATAATTGTGTCCCAGCTATGTTTTATTAAACGGTTTCCATGGTAACCCGAGGTAAATTTCGAAACTACCTTGGTTAAGAAAATGCATGATTCACGTAATATTTCTATAAAACATGTATATTTAAGCTAATTTGCATATAACGTGCGTAAATGAATAAGCAATTTTACATGAGCACTATATTTAGCATTGTTTCGAGTGTACTATCTTTTCTATTATTTATTTTACGTAAAATACCAGATATTGAACAAACATTGACAAGAGCAGAGGATCATTATTTTGGGTTCATGAATATTAATGCATTTTTATGAATATTAATGAGGTGTAAAAATAAACACACTTGAATGAGTTGTTCTTTTCATCTGAGATTATTTTAGTTAACCAGTACAGAACTTGATACTGACTGAAACAGAGCTATTGATGTTCATGTATATAAATATATAGATAATGAATATTATTTTCAAAATCATGAATATTAATGAGAATGTAAATTGTTGTAGGAAAGTAATTTTTTCTATTATATTGCAATATACATGTATATGAACAACACATTTCTTTCAAGAAAATACAGCGGAGGAATTGAGCCTCATGCTTGTTTTTATGAAGAATATTACTTTTATGAGTATTTTGCAATACAAT
This sequence comes from Azorinus chamasolen, assembly GCA_963576725.1. Taxonomy (NCBI): domain Eukaryota; kingdom Metazoa; phylum Mollusca; class Bivalvia; order Cardiida; family Solecurtidae; genus Azorinus; species Azorinus chamasolen. The sequence goes on from OY755249.1 coordinate 18,766,334, forward strand.
AGAAAATATATAGAATCTCGGCTGCAATCATCAGCTTATGTTTACCCATATTAGCCTTGGGTGACTTTGAAATTACTTGCGATGTAAGAGCAACGCAAGGCTTCTTGCGGGCATTTCGTGGCAGACTGGACAACTCATAAAGTGTGTCTGGCCTGCTGCAGATGCTCTGCTTCAGCTCCCTGTCCAGTTTCATCCCTCTGGACAGGGGAGACGTGGGAGCTTGCTGCCCAACGGAAGAACTTAGAAGTATTCTTCTCTTTGGTCAGCGACTCCCTCGCCACAGACAAATCACTGTCCTCTAAAGCTCAGAAGAATCCTGCTTCTTCTTTAAAATCTCTTTCGTCAACAGTGATGCAGTCGATTCCCAGTTCAACTGCTGGCCCGGGCGCGGGTTCCCCGTTTACCTCTTGAATGGTGCCCTTTGTTCTGGTCCCAGGTACTCTTGTTGCCAGGTCTCCTGGTCCACTTGTTGTCTGGAGAGTTTTGCCTGGTTCCGGTCAATTTAGGCCCAGTTATCCCTCAATGGTCCACGGTGTCCTGGTGTTCGTGCTTCCGTTTCATGACGTCACCGGCAGACCGGTCTAACAAGCCCTGGCCCAATGATGTCACTGGGTATTCTTTGGCCCGATGTCCCAAGTTTGTTCTCCAATAATCCTCTGGTGGCCCGGTCCCATCCTTTGGACAGGGATACCGAAGTGGACTGGTAAATCTACCGGTCCAATCTTTTCTACTGGGCATTCTGTCTCTACACCGCATTACAGTTGTGAAAGTCAACAGGAAGCTGCTCTGGCTAAGTCTAGACGATCCGAAGTTACTAAATGCCTTTCATACCATCTGGGCCGTTCGACCCAACTGGCCTTGGGTCAAGGGCTCACATCGACAGCGAATAAGCTCCGCTGTCGCCGTGACACCTTCCTCTAGTCTGCAGGACAAGTCGAAGGACGAGCTGTGGACGTCTCTCTTTGTCTCCGAACTACCTTTCGGAGGCAACGTTAAGGAGAAACAGCTGACAGGGCTTCTACCAGGAAGCCTACCGCTTCTGGTCTGGGTTTCTTGGAAAATCCCTAAGGTTGAATGTAAGCCTCTTACGGGACCTCCCAAGAAAGGTAAGACAACCAGACCCTATTCTGCCCCTCAGCGTGGCCCAGCCAAGAGCCAGTTAGGACCCTTCCCTTTCCCCCCTAACTCGGGACTGGCATCTCAGGGTTCCTTCCCTTCCCACCCTAGGGGTTCTGGGCCTTCTAGGCCCACCCTAGGGACTCGCCCTTTCTGCCTCCTTCCAATCCGACCCTGCATCAATGTGGCGCACTATCACTCAGGACCCTTTGACCCTCTCTATTGTAGAGAAGAGCTATCGTGTCCCTCTGGGTCAACAGCCTCCTCTCTCCGGAGAGAGGGGATTCTACTAATTAACTTTAAATGCAGTTAAATAAGGCTTTTGGAAACATAATCAAATATGCACTTTCAATAACTTAAGAGATATTTTCCAGTAATTGACCCTTTTCTGTTCGTGATATATATATATATATATATATATATCAAATGTACAAATATGTCCTTTTATGAAATTATCTGGATAAAAGATGTATAAGTTTTGTTGCTCACCTGTCTTATGTTTCAATATTTTTTCATTTTCATTAATATTCATGATTAGGGAATAATATTTGTTAGCTTAATATATTGATATCTCTGTTTCAGCCTGTATCAAGTTCCGTACAGATTTTAATTAAATAATAGATAAGAACAGCTCATTTAAGTGTGTTAATTTTTATATCTCATTACTATTCATAAATATGGAATTTATATTCAAAAGACATGAACAAATCAATTATATACACAAAGTAATGATCCTCAGCTCTCATCTTTTTTGGTACAATATCTGGTATTTTACGTAAAATAAATCACAGAATAGATATTATACTCAAAATAATACTAAATACAATGCTCATAGAAAATTGCTTATTCATGGACGCACATTATATGCAAATTAGCTTAAATATGCATGCTTTATAGAAATATACCCTGAAACAAAGATGGTTTATTTTCCTTGTATGATCACATAAAACATTTAAACCTGAATTCAATAACTCTTGTTTATTAATAGGCCTCTCAGACTAAACAATAAACTCCTTTTTTCTAAAAAAGGATTTTTTTTACTTCCTCATTAATATTCATAAGAATACATTTATGAATATTATTAAAATTGTATATCATAATCAAGCTATATGTCTCTGCTTTACTTTGTTTTTTTGTTTTGTCCTTCTATTGCCTCTAAAAGCAAAGTTATGACGCATTTTCTGAACCAAGGATGTTTCGAAATTCACCTCGGGTTACCATGGAAACGGTTTAATAAAACATAGATGGGACAAAATTATTTTGGGGGAATGCTCAAAATGTGTTTTGAGGACCCCAACAAACAATTTAAACCTGAATTCAATACTTTTTGTGCATTAATAAGCCTCTCAGACTATACAACAAACTCCTTTTTAAAAAAAAAAACGCATTTTTTTTTTACTTCCTCATTAATATTCATAAGAATGCATTTATGAATATTAATAAAATCATATATCATATTCAAGCTATATGTCTCTGCTTTACTTTGGTACTTGTTTTGTCATTCTAGTGCCTCTAAAAGCAAGGTTATGACGCATTTTCTGAACCAAGGTAGTTTTGAAAATTACCTCGGGTTACCATGGAAACCGTTAAATAAAACAAACTGATTTTTGGGGATCATGCTCAAAATTTTGTTCTGAGGACCCCAACGAACAATTTGGTACCCATGAAAAAAAGTCATGGGGAGGATGCTACGGTAATCATGACTAGGACCCAGCCTATATAGAACAGGGAAAGGTTTAAACAATGATGGACAACTCCACTTTGTCAATTCAGCATTCAAAGGGTTAAAAACATTCACTTACATCAGGGTAGTTAAAAGGAGATTCCTGTTTAACCTCTTCTGTGTTGAGTATTCATGTAAAAAATAATTATATCATGAATATTTATTAGTAGGTTCCTGCTTAATGCAAAATGAAAGTAATTCAGAAAGCTTCATTTGGAGCTTTCTGCATTAGTTTTATTCTGCATTAAGCAACAATGTGTCAAAGAAAGACTGACAATTAAACCTGAATAATTGCTTTACTGAAGTTTTACTATTCACATACAATTCTGATTAACCCTTTTCTCCATAAATACACCTTTCTAGGCCTTTGTAGACAGGTTAGACTCAGATCAAATGGCTCCTGTAGGAGTCGTCTGATCAAAGGCTGTTCTGTTTGCTTGTTAAATAATATACATGTAGATATGAAACTTCAGTTTCTGCAGGAAGTAAATGGTTAAAAGGACATGCTTCTCTTTCTTTTGTGGTATAGTATTAATTGTGTTACTTTGCAGATGATTTGTTTTTCAAAACAAACTTGCTATGTTTTATTGCATGAAACCTACTGCCTTTCAGTTTGGACTTGTATTGGAGAAAAATTCAAGCCCTAACATCAAGCTAGGAACCAACCAAACATGTATGAGATTATTATTGAGTTTCATGCCAGAGAATGTACTGAAGAATTCAAGCCCCAACATCAAGCTGGGAACCAACTAAACATGTTTGAAAATATAATTGAGTCTCAGGCCTTAACTATTTCTCTGTCGAATATTCATAAAGAAATAATGATGTCATGAATATTGTTTTACTGATTTTTTGGTACTGGCATTTGTACACATGAGTTGTTTGTATTAGTACAGGAGCCATCAGATCAGACGGCTAGTACAGGAGCCATCCTGATCAGACGGCTAGTACAGGAGCCATCCTGATCAGACGGCTAGTACCGGAGCCATTGGATCAGACGGCTAGTACAGGAGCCATTGGATCAGACGGCTAGTACAGGAGCCATCCTGATCAGACGGCTAGTACAGGAGCCATTGGATCAGACTGCTAGTACAGGAGCCATCCTGATCAGACGGCTAGTACAGGAGCCATTGGATCAGACGGCTAGTACAGGAGCCATTGGATCAGACGGCTAGTACAGGAGCCATCCTGATCAGACGGCTAGTACAGGAGCCATCAGATCAGACGGCTAGTACAGGAGCCATTGGATCAGACGGCTAGTACAGGAACCATTGGATCTGACGGCTAGTACAGGAGCCATCCTGATCAGACGGCTAGTACAGGAGCCATCAGATCAGACGGCTAGTACAGGAGCCATTGGATCAGACGGCTAGTACAGGAGCCATTGGATCAGATGGCTAGTACAGGAGCCATTGGATCAGACGGCTAGTACAGGAGCCATTGGATCAGACGGCTAGTACAGGAGCCATCCTGATCAGTCGGCTAGTACAGGAGCCATCAGATCAGACGGCTAGTACAGGAGCCATTGGATCAGACGGCTAGTACAGGAGCCATTGGATCAGATGGCTAATACAGGAGCCATTGGATCAGACGGCTAGTACAGGAGCCATTGGATCAGATGGCTAGTACAGGAGCCATTGGATCAGACGGCTAGTACAGGAGCCATCGGATCAGACGGCTAGTACAGGAGTCATCCAATCTGGGTCTACTCTGTTTGACAAGCCATGAAAGGATGTTTTCATAAAGTCAAGCCTTATATCTAGTCCATTCTCTATTTATTTAAGCTAAGCCCATATATGCTGTACCCTGTCTATGGAGCTGAGGGTGGCCACAGCTGTCTCTGGCTCACATAGCTGCAGGTTCAGTGACACAGCTGCTAATAAATCAAGGGTCCTGAAACATCAACAAGTTAGAAATGATTAGAACTGCACATGTAAGAAATATTAGTTGCTGCAGTGTTAAATGCAGAGTTCTCTTTTTTTAACTTTTAATGTATCTATAGAACGTATGATACTTATTTGAAAACAGGGTAGAAATGCTGACAGCTTTAAATATTAAGCAAGAATTGTCTGTGTAAACCTTTACTCTATGAGTATTCATGTAAGAAAAAATGCCATCATGACAATTTACTTGCTAAAACTTTTTAATGAATGTGAACACAGCAAATTTTGGTCACGCTAGAAACTGTGTAATCATATTTATATTATTTGAAAAGCAAACAGATTACAGGATCTACGGTACTATGTTTGCAAAAGCTTATAATGGCATATAAACATATGTAATAATTGGTTAATCTCAGATTTGAGATATTGTTGGGTGGTTTGTTTGTTTTTTCAGTTTTTTATTAACTAAAATGAATCTATAGAACAAATATGCACAAACTTATCACTAATTTGAAAAAAGCTCATCTAATATCATGCTGAGTTTAAAGCTAACCTTAAAGTAATGTAAAAACAAGAGCTACTCATATGGATGCTACGAGGGAGTATAAATTTCATGAATATTTATATGAGAAATATTGACACTATTAACTAACTTGTTTTTATAATGACCTTGGGAAAAAAACGATTTTAAGGCCATGATAGAAACTACTGACTTAGATCTATATCATTTCATAAGCAAACAGAGCAGATCCTGATCAAATGGCACTTAATCCTATAGCAGAAAACCTGATTTGGGTCTACTCTGTTTGCAAAGCATCTTCATCAGATTAATATGAATATTAATATTAATATTAATGTTAATATGAAAAAGAAACAAGAGGGCCAGAATGGCCCTGAAGCGCTCACCAGACAATCAGAGGAGAAGATTTTCAAAGTTTTCACTATATGTTTCTATAGAAAACTAGCCGGCCCTGGGGCGGGCCAATTTTGACCCCAGGGGAATAATTTAGAAAAACTTGTAGGGGGCCTGAACATGATGCTATGAGCCAAATATGAAAGCTGAGATTAACCTTCCAGTTTCAGAGGAGAAGATTTTCAAAGTTTGCACTATATGATTCTATTGAAAACTGCCCACCCCTGGGGCGGGGCCAATTTTGACCCCAGGGCCATGATTTATATAACTTTTGTAGAGGACCTGAACATGATGCTCTGTGCCAAATATGAAAGCTGAGAACCTTCCAGTTTCAGAGGAGAAGATTTTCAAAGATTTCACTATTTGTTTCTATTGAAAACTGCCCACCCCTGGGGCGGGGTCAATTTTGACCCCGGGGCCATTATTTATATAACTTTTGTAGAGGACCTGAACATGATGCTATGTGCCAAATATGAAAGCTGAGAGCCTTCCAGTTTCAGAGAAGAAGATTTTCAAAGATTTCACTATTTGTTTCTATTGAAAACCGCCCACCCCTGGGGCGGGTCAATTTTGACCCCGGGGCCATAAATAATATAACTTATGTAGAGGACCTGAACATGATGCTATGTGCCAAATATGAAAGCTGAGAACCTTCCAGTTTCAGAGGAGAAGATTTTCAAAGTTTGCACTATATGATTCTATTGAAAACTGCCCACCCCTGGGGCGGGGCCAATTTTGACCCCAGGGCCATGATTTATATAACTTTTGTAGAGGACCTGAACATGATGCTATGTGCCAATTATGAAAGCTGAGAAGCTTCTGGTTTCAGAGGAGAAGATTTTCAAAGTTTTACTATATGTTTCTATTGAAAAAAAGGCACCCCTGGGGCGTGGTCAATTTTAACCCCAGGGGCATAATTTATATAACTTTTGTAGAGGACCTGAATATGATGCTATGTGCCAAAGATGAAAGTTGAGATCGCTGTAGATTCAGAGGAGAAGATTTTTAAAGGTTCAAATTGTTGATGACGGACGACGAACGACGGACGACGCACGCCGACGGACGACGGACAACGGGCGATCACAAAAGCTCACCCTGAGCACTTTGTGCTCTGGTGAGCTAAAAATGATTGCATATGATGAGAGAATGATTCAATGGATTCTTGAATGCAACTATGCTTTACAAGTAATCCTACCTCATAAAACTCAAACCAGAAAGAATCCATGTCATAAATAACAAGAGGGCCAGAATGGCCCTGAAGCGCTCACCAGACAATCAGAGGAGAAGATTTTCAAAGTTTTCACTATATGTTTCTATAGAGAACTATCCGGCCCTGGGGCGGGCCAATTTTGACCCCAGGGGAATAATTTATAAAAACTTGTAGAGGACCTGAACATGATGCTATGAGCCAAATATGAAAGCTGAGATTAACCTTCCAGTTTCAGAGATGAAGATTTTCAAAGTTTTCTCAATAATTATGTTTCTATTGAAAACTGTCTACTACCCCTGTGGCAGGGCCAATTTTGACCCCAGGGTAATAATTTATATAACATTTGTAGAGGACCTAAACATGATGCTCTGTGCCAAATATGAAAGCTGAGAGCCTTCCAGTTTCAGAGATGAAGATTTTCAAAGATTTCACTATTTGTTTCTATTGAAAACTGCCCACCCCTGGGGCGGGGCCAATTTTGACCCCGGGGCCATACTTTATATAAATTTTGTAGAAGACCTGAACATGATGCTATATGCCAAATATGAAAGCTGAGAACCTTCCAGTTTCAGAGGAAAAGATTTTCAAGGATTTCACTATTTGTTTCTATTGAAAACTGTCCTACCCTGGGGCGGGGCCAATTTTGACCCAGGGCCCATAATTTACATAACTTTTGTAGAGGACCTGAACATGATGCTATGTGCCAAATATGAGAAGCTGAGAGCCTTCCAGTTTAAGAGAAGAAGATTTTCAAGGATTTCACTATTTGTTTCTATTGAAAACTGCCCAGCCCTGGGGTGGGACCAATTTTGACCCCGGGGCCATACTTTATATAATTTTTGTAGAAGACCTAAACATGATGCTATGTGCCAAATATGAAAGCTGAGAACCATCCAGTTTCACAGGAAAAGATTTTCAAGGATTTCACTAGTTGTTTCTTTTGAAAACTGCCCACCCCTGGGGCGGGGCCAATTTTTAACCCGGGGCCATAATTTATATAACTTTTGTAGAGGACCTGAACATGATGCTCTGTGCCAAATATGAAAGCTGAGAACCTTCCAGTTTCAGAGAAGAAGATTTTCAAAGATTTCACTATTTGTTTCTATTGAAAATTGCCCACCCCTGGGGCGGGGCCATAAATAATATAACTTTTGTAGAGGACCTGAACATGATGCTATGTGCCAAATATGAAAGCTGAGAACTTTCGAGTTTCAGAGGAGAAGATTTTCAAAGATTTCACAATTTGTTTCTTTTGAAACCTGCCCACCCCTGGGGCGGGGCCAATTTTGACCCTGGGGCCATAATTTATATAACATTTGTAGAGGACCTGAACATGATGCTATGTGCCAAATATGAAAGCTGAGAGCCTTCCAGTTTCAAAGGAGAAGATTTTCAAAGATTTCACTATTTGTTTCTATTGAAAACTGCCCACCCCTGGGGCGGGGCCAATTTTGACCCCAGGGCCATAATTTATATAACTTTTGTAGAGGACCTGAACATGATGCTATGTGCCAAATATGAAAGCTGAGAGCCTTCCAGTTTCAGAGAAGAAGATTTTCAAAGTTTGCACTATATGATTCTATTGAAAACTGCCCACCCCTGGGGCGGGGCCAATTTTGACCCCAGGGCCATAATTTATATAACTTTTGTAGAGGACCTGAACATGATGCTATGTGCCAATTATGAAAGCTGAGAAGCTTCTGGTTTCAGAGGAGAAGATTTTCAAAGTTTTACTACATGTTTCTATTGAAAACAAGGCACCCCTGGGGCGGGGTCAATTTTGACCCCAGGGGCATAATTTATATAACTTTTGTAGAGGACCTGAATATGATGCTATGTGCCAAAGATGAAAGTTGAGATCCCTGTAGATTCAGAGGAGAAGATTTTTAAAGGTTCAAATTGTTGACGACGGACGACGAACGACGCACGACGCACGCCGACGGACAACGGGCGATCACAAAAGCTCACCCTGAGCACTTTGTGCTCTGGTGAGCTAAAAAAGAAAAGAAAATGTGTCCATGGGACATGGATGCCCTGCCATGTTTTTTTCTTCTGAATTGCATTAAAATTGATTGACTGTGATGCCTCATGGTTTGCATGTTTGCCTTGTTCAGATTTATTTCAATCAATTAATATAATCTGTATTCAAAAGAAAAATGTGACAAATTATTTGGAGACGACGCAAGACTGATAGTGATCCCTATATGTTGCCTCTGCGAAACACTGGCAATACAATCATTTTACTATAAGCTACTATTTTGATTTTGATAGTTCTGTATAATATACTACAATTACAAACTAGAACAAGAGATGTTTGTAAAACATGTATACCCCCACTGCCCCAGACCCCCTGACCTTTGATCTAGTGACCTCAACTATAGAGGTCATCTAGTGGTCATGACTAATCACCACAGCAACTTTGAAGATCCTAAGCTAAACCACTGATCATTTATCGATCTGAAAACATTTCACAAGTTAAGGTCATGGTGACCTTGACCTTTGACCTAATGACCTCAACAACTATAGGGGTCATCTAGTGGTCACGACCAACTACCACAGCAAGTTTTAAGATCCCGAACCAAACCATTGAGCAGTTATTAATCTGAAACCATTTCATCAGTTAAGCTCACAATGACCTTGATCTTTGACCTAGTGACCTCAAAAACAATAGGGGTCAACTAGTTGTCATGACCAACCACCAGAGCAAGTTTGAAGATCCTAAGCCAAACCCTTGAGCAGTTATTGATTGGAAAACATTTAACCAGTTAATGTCATGGTGACCTTGACCTTTGACCTAGTGACCTCAAAAACACCAGGGCTCATCTAGTTTTCATGACCAACCACCTAAGCAAATTTGAAGATCCTAAGCCAAACCCTTGAGCAGTTATTGATCAGAAACCATTTTATCAGTTAAGGTCATGGGGACCTTGACCTTTGACCTAGTGACCTCAAAAACAATAGGGGTCATCCAGTGGTCATGACCAACTACCACAGCAAGTTTGAAGATTCTAAGCCAAACCCTTGAGCAGTTATTGATCGGAAACCATTTAACCAGTTAAGGTCATAGTGACCTTGACCTTTGACCTAATGACCTCAAAAACAATAGGGGTCATCTAGTGGTCATGACCAACCACCACAGCAAGTTTGAAGATCCCAAGCCAAACCCTTGAGCAGTTATTGATCGGAAACTATTTCACCATTTTAGGTCATTGTGACCTTGACCTTTGACCTAGTGACCTCAAAAACAATAGGGGTCATCTACTTGTCATGACCAACCACCACAGCAAGTTTGAAGATTCTATGCCAAGTCGTTTAATAGTTATCGTTCGGAAACCATCGATCTACCGACCGACCGACAGACAGACCGACCGACATGTGCAAAGCAATATACCCCCATTTTTTCAAAAGGGGGGTATAATTATCACTAAAGGTGATTGAATACCCCCGTTCAGCAGCCACAAACGGACATGCTGCCACAAACGGACATGCCATGAGCTGCCACAAATGGACATGCTGCCTTAAAAGGACATGCCATGGACAGACAGACCAACCCACCAACCAACACACTGACTCATAATATAACCATAAATGATCACCAAAATTCAATCAGTGTCGGCAAACAGGAAGTATATAAACGATAGATCTGAAAAGGGAAGACACGGTACAACTCACTATGATTATGCTTGACCCCAAATATGAAATCATTTCAGCTTATAACAAGTAAAGAATTCTAAGATAAAATGTTTCGTTATAAAACAATCACCAAAATTCAATCAGTGTCGAAAAATGAGATTTTTAAAGTAAAATCTGTTTTAGTTAGAAATACTTACCTGCTGTGAAATATGCTTAGGTTATTTGATTTAACCTTATGACCGGAATAAAAAAGTACGGCATATACCATATGGCCTGCCCGTTAGCCATACCTCATTATAAATACTCCCAGCATTCCACAATTAAGATCATTGGTTATTTGCTCCCAAAAACAACAATTAATTGCGGGGTGGGAGGAGGGCAATCCCTTTCACAGCAGGCAAGTATTTCTAACTAAAACAGATTTTACTTTAAAAATCTCATTTTAATAGCAAAATACATTACCTGCTGTGAAATATGCTGACTTTGTCGCAAAGGTGGGAAGGTATACTCACCAGAACAACACCAAGACTCGGCTGTAGAAATTTCTCCAAATCATAGTTTCAGGAGGAAATTTTCTGCTTATACTGCTTTCATAAACTAATAACCGTAATTGGTCGCACCATAGGCCAAGAACACGAAATGAAAGCCAAGGAGTTAAACAACTCGCTGAGAGGCCACAAGAGGACCTAGAGAGAGCAGATTGCTCTGAAGAGTCGCAAAAGAGCGCAGATAAAAGGAAGACAAGAGGGCCAAGATGGCCCTTAATCGCTCACCTGATTACCATAGATTTAAGATTTTTGCTAGGTAGCCCATGGGTAGGGCCAATATTGTAATGACTCGACAAATTTGCAGCATGTACGGAGATCGATGTGTTCTTTTTAACCTTTTGGACAGTCTAGTTTTATTTACTTTAGGATCTTTTTAATGCTCAAAATACTTATCTAAAATCAGTATGGAAATTTAACTCGCTGTTGTAGCTCCGAACTGACTGGGAAACAGAGCTTCGATCACCGTACACGCTTCCAATTTGTAAACACTATGCTGTGTATTGACTGGCTATGTGTAATCATAACACAGCAGAATGTGTAAATCTACTTTAATACCCGTTATGTAGTAGAGTCATAGTCCCTTTTTCATATTAATTGAATTGTTTATGCACTTTTTGAAATTATAATCACTTTAATTATCCTTAGTGTAACTGTTCTAAGTAATTTGGTGACCGGTATGTTGCACAGTGAGGAAGTGACGTAAATCCTTGTTTTTGCAACATCCTGGTTCTCTATTTACAAAAGTTTTTCCCCACAGTATTTGAATCGTAAGATAAATCCAGTGGTCAGTGATGTTCCGCCAGCAAACTTATGGCTTCAAGGTATCAACTGTTTCCAGCCACCGTCGGAGATTTACCCCTCCCACTTAGTATACTTTGAATGTAGAACCGAAACGCGACAGTCATTTGCGCCCAAGTTTTTTGGTCACATAGTTTACGCGTCATAAATATGACGTCATCGCCCAAATTTCTTGGGCGAATGTGACCCGAATTCTTGGTCACATCAGAAAGTGGCCAGAATCTTGGGCACAAGTGCCCAACTTTGTTGGCCACATTTTAACTAGTATAAAAGGCCGAGTCGCCTTTCATCGAGAGCTCATTTTTCGTTAGTAGTCTTAGAGGCCACGAATCGCCGTCAGCATTATATTTTGATTTAGATCTACTTCAGTTCTGAGCTGCTTTATTTGACGTACGTTTATTTATAAGTAACATAGAGCAGTGTTTTACTGAGTTTGCGTTTCGGTTCTCTTATACATTACTTTCTGAGAAGTTAAACTTTGAAGCCATAAAGAATTCTTGAAAGGATCAACTCAACTAATTTTTCAATAGATAAATGTCAGAACTAGATCTTGAGTAAAGATCGGCTTTTGTTAAACTTTAAAATAATTATCTAGATTAATGTTATCTGGATCTAATATTGATATCTAGATCTCTGATTTGAGAATAGCGTATGGCGGGTCACCACTGCAACTTTTCACAAGAGTTAAAACTGGTCCTTTACTTAATAGTCTGTTAGGTCTACTGAGTGTTAAAGATTAGAGTTGTGTTTGATATATAGATCTACATAGATTCTACAGCTGTGTACACATTAAAGAGAATGTTTGAATGGAAACAGGCTCCGTTGTTTTAATGTCCAGGGTGTGAGTGAGAGAAGAAAGAAAATAAAGCCCCTAAATAAGTCCTTAGATCTAGATCTACACAGAGCTCAGTGAGAGCGTAACAATATTGACCTTAGGGACAATATTTGAACAATGTTGATAGTGGACCATGGGCAGTGGTTCTATAGAACAAGATTTAGAATATTGACTTTATCAAGACAATGATTCTGACCAATGAAGATTGGGCTAAAAATTTGCCCTCTAGAGTATTTTTTCTAAGATTTGACCTAGTGACCTACTTTTTATTCCCACCCCACCCATGATCACACTCAACCTTGAAATCACCAAGACAAACAGTCTGTGCGAGTTTGAGGAAAATTGGGCTAAAAATGTGGCCTCTGGAGTGTAAACAAGATTTTTCTAAGATATGACCCAGTGACCTACTTTCAAACTTGTCCCAAGATTTTATTAGGACATTCATTCTGACCAATGTTCAAGAAGATTTGGCTATAAATGTGACCTCTAGAGTGTTCACAAGGTTTTCCTACTATTTGACCTAGTGACCTAGATTTTTAACCCCACATAACCCACTTTCAAACTCGTTCAAGCTTTTATCAAGACAATCATTATGACCAAGTTTCATGAAGATTGGACAAAAAATGTGACAACTAGAGTGTTCACAAGGTTTTTCTACTGTTTGACCTAGTGGCCTAGTTTTTAAACCCACTTGACCCACTTTCGAACTCGTCCGAGATTTTATCAAGACATTCGTTCTGACCAAGTTTCATGAATATTGGACTAAAAATGCCGGAAGATGGACATTCAAGTCTCCCAAAAGGTGAGCTAAAAAAGTAGAGCTATTCTTCCAAGAAGCAGCCCTGAGAATCTCATCCAAGGGCACATGATTAATGAAAGCCCAGGAAGTAGACAGGGCTCTGAGCTCATGTGGCCTGATCTTTAAAAAGCCGAGATGTAGATCAGATAGGTCAGAGTAAGCCAATTTGATGGCAGAAGCAATCCAGCGAGAAATAGACGCTGCTGAGATTTCTCTATGACCTTTAATAGGGATAAAAAGACTTTTCCTATTTCCCCTCAGGAATTGAACCCTCTTAAGATAGAACTTAAGGGCTCTGACAGGACAGAGGGTTCGATCAGGGTCCGAATGATCCAAATCTTTCGAGAGACTGGGTACAACAAACGGATCTGAAGCTACTGACGGAAGCTGGGTTATAGATAAAAAACCAGGCTGACACATTAAGGAAACTGACCCGTCAGAATTCCAGCGAAGAAAACCTTCTTCTACAGATACGGCATGAATTTCGCTTCTGCGTTTGGCTGCAGCAAAAGTGAGGAGAAACACAGTCTTCCACGTGACATGAGTCAAGGTTGCTTTATCTAATGGCTCATAGGGAGCTTTAGTAAGTGACCAGAGAACACAAGACAGATCCCACTTAGGCAAAAGAGAGCGAGAAACCGGTCTTTGAAGCTCCAAGGCTCGAACCAATTCAGAAAGGACCGGGTGAGAACCGATGTCCTTAATATCTCTGAAACTAAGGGTATGAGATAACATAGCTCTATACCCTTTAATAGTGCTGACAGCTAGATTCTTCTCTAGAAAGAGGAAAACTAGAAAGTCGGCAATGTCTTGGATAGAGGGACGGATTGGATTAATCTGTTTTGAACGACACCAATCTGAAAAGATTCTCCACTTGGCATTCCCTTGCGGAAAAAAAACGCAGCTATTTAAAAACGCAGCTTTTGCGGCACTAATGTTACGCTTTTACGCCGCTTGGGCCAGTAGAAAAAACGAGCCTTTCAATAAAGTGGCGTATTTAATAAATAGAAAGGAAAAGTGGCAGATAAGTGGCAGAATTAATATGCCACTCCACGAGAGTGACGTATAAGCGACATTTTTGTCATGTTGAAAAGACGCTGCTCTACATAAGTGAAAGAAAAGCCTCGTATTTGTTTTCTTACTGTGGCAATTAAATACGCCACTCAAATAAAGTGACGCATAGGGACGTTTTTGTCATGTTGAAAAGATGCCGCTCTACATAAGTGAAAGAAAAGCCTCGTATTTGTTGTTATAAAAAGATGCCACTTTTCAAAAGTGACATATTTTTAGGATGGAGCAGCATATTTAAGAAAATGGCTTGTTTTGTCCTCACAATCTTAAATACGCCACTTTTACACCCCTTTGCTTTAGTCACGTATTCACCTTTACTCTAGGTAGGATTTTGCAGACAAAGCAGACCCATGCATGGCCCTTACCAAACTAACTTACATTAACTTATAAGTCACTTATAAGTGAGATATAGGTGATTTATAATTAAACCCCTTATAAGCCCCTTATAAGTGACTTATAAATTCACAAAAGTCCTGTGTTTACAAGTGAGTTCTAATTTTAAGTTTAAGTCAGTTATAAATGAGTTATAAGTCTGGAAATACTTCACTTATAAGTGACATATAAGTGGCTTACCGGTAATTGTAAGTTCCATAAAACATTTGATAAAACAAGTAAGTCAGTTATAAGGACAAGGCTTTTCATTACATTGCCATTTGTATGTGAGAACTTAGATTTTTTCAAGCTCCTTGAAAAAATCGAAGTCCAAAAATTATTCAAAATTTAGCCAAAAAAAAGGCTTAATGCTTTAGTAGATCCTAATCCAACCGTAATGGGTATCAAAATTCTCAGAATTTCAATATCTATATCCAATAAAATAATAATCATTTAGATCTACATTACATAATTATATATACTATTTAATATTTTGTCATACTCCAATATATTAACCCTTCTCTTGCTGTTCATGTCAGAGTGAATATACCTACTTGTAAACAGTGAACCCCCTGATGAGACGGCTCCTACAGGAATCCGGGTCTGAAGACTGCACTGTTTATACAAGTTAAACAACCCTTACCAAACTGACTTACAAATGCATGGTACCAAAATACTCAGAATTTTGTACTTCATGTAACTAACTGACAATAAATGTCTTAATATATGACACAAAATCAATCTGGATTTTTTTTTAAATACCCCCCCCCCTTTTACACTTTTTGATCGGGGGGGGGGGGGGGGGCATGCACAGGAGGCCATTTCGTGGGTCTACTGTCTAGATGGTCTAAAAAGTAAAAAAAAATATGATTGGAACGATTTAGTGTTATATTCAATTGGGTCTAGATGGTCTAAAAAGTCAAATAAATTGATTGGGTCGATTTAGTATATATAATATAACACTAAATCGACCAAATCAATTTTTTTGACTTTTTAGACCATCGATCTAGACCCACGAAATGGCCCCCTGTGGTTGCATGTGTACACAGTCCACTGACCAATCACGACGACGAATGTACGACGAGGTTGGCAACTGGCTGAGAAAACTTTCTCTTTCGGAAACTCATCCTGATAACGGCTAGACGTGAAGGTGGAAGATAGCAGGGTCCCTGTGGAGAACCCCGCCCTTCTAAGAGAGTAGATCCCGACTGGGCGGGATCAACCGTGGAGACTCGAATAGGAGACTGAGAAGATCGTTGAACCAGGCTCGCTGAGGATCCTGCAATCCGACAGAGCGATCTTCCGGAGAACCGTGGGGATCAGAATGAACGGGGGAAAAGCATACCCGAACAGTCTGTCCCACGGAAAAGACAGAGCATCAACCGCCCAAGCTGCTGGATCCATGATTGGAGACACATACAGTGGGAGTCGATGATTGAACCTGGTGGCAAAGAGATCCACTGACGGAAACCCGAACATGTGAAAGATCTGAGCCACTAGGGTTTTGTGGAGGGTCCACTCGGCAGGTAGTACTTGACGTCTGTGAGAGAGGCCGTCCACCAAGACATTCAGTCTGCCCGGCAGAAGCTTGGCGAGCAGAGTGATCTGTCTGTTGTAACAAAACAAGAGCAGATCCCTTGTGCCCTTGAAGAGGGAGAGGGAGTGTGTCCCACTTGTCTCTTGATGTAAGACACAACTGTTGTGTTGTCTGTCTGTACTAACACACACAGTTTGCGAACCTGAATCTCGAAGAATTCCAAGGCTTTCAGAACAGCCAGGAGTTCGAGATTGTTGATATGGAGCTGGGACTCGGCATTCGACCAAAGGCCTGAAGTCATGAGTCCGGGAGGCTCCAATTGGGCTCCCCAGCCCTGATTGCTGGCATCCGAGAGGAGCAATCGGCACTCCTTGAAGGAAGCGATCCTTCACCTTCCACCACTGAAGAGCAGTGTGGAAAATAGGTAGGAGTGGAAGAGAAACGGACAGAGCGTCTAGACGAGGACGCCATTGTGTCAGCAGGTAAAACTGGAGCAGGCGTAAATGAAGCCTGCCTAGAGACACAAAATCCGCTGCGGAATTGAGAACTCCCAGTAGAGACAGAAGAGAGCGAGCAGAGCAGCCATCCTTCTGACTGAACAGAGAAAGCAGGTGTAGGGTATTCTCTACACGTTGAAGAGAAATCCTGACTAAGCTGGAGTTAGTCAGTAAATTTAATCCCACGAAGACAAAGTCTTGAGACGGGATCAGATCTGATTTTTCCGCATTCAATACTAGACCCAACTGAGAGACAATTTTCCAAATGAAGTGGAGATTGCGAAGGAGGGTCTGACGATTGAGAAGGTGTAACAGCCAATCATCGAAGTATTGAATAAGAACAACTCCGCTCTGGCGGAGAAAGGCCACTACGGTCCCAATGAGTTTTGTTAAGACTCTGGGTGCCCTAGAAAGGCCGAAAGGCAGGGCCCGGAATTGATAGACAGCGCCCCTGTGGCAAAAGCGAAGGAGATGTCTGTCTGAAGGATGAATAGGTACGTGAAAGTAAGCATCCGACAGATCCAGGGAGACGGCCCATTGGTTTGGTTTGATTGCCAACCGAATTGTAGCCACCGTCTCCATCTTGAAAGAATCGATCTTTAAAAACCGAACCCTTTCTACCGGCCCTTTTTGCAGAAGAGACATTACTGCATTCTGCATATGAGAGTGATCCGACGAGAGATGTAAGGGGACCCTGGAAAGAGGGGGCTGCCGATCCAGCGGGATGCGATAGCCCGATTCCACTATGGACAGAGTCCAGGGGTCCTGAGTAATGTTGTGCCAGGCCGTGGCGAAGTGCAGGAGCCTGGCGCCCACAGGCAATTCGGGTCGGATCAGAAGGGGGGGGGGGGGAGGGTTAGAAAGGGCGAGTCCCTAGGGCTGGCGCCTAGAAGGCCCAGACCCTCTCGAGTAGGGACGGGAGGGCCGGTTTTGTCCCTGTGCTGAGCCTCTATTCTGGGGAGGGACAGGAGCAGACCCTAGGCGGGCCCCGCTGGAGGGGAGCAGGAGCTGGCTGAGCAGACTGTTTCCTGCCAGACTGTTTGGAGGAGGGTTTGGGTTTAGGAACCCTAGGAATCCTCCAAGTGGGAGGACCACTCGAAGCAGGAGCTTGTAGAGTGGTCTCTACTGACGGAAACCCGAACATGTGAAAGATCTGAGCCACTAGGGTTTTGTGGAGGGTCCACTCGGCAGGTAGTACTTGACGTCTGTGAGAGAGGCCGTCCACCAAGACATTCAGTCTGCCCGGCAGAAGCTTGGCGAGCAGAGTGATCTGTCTGTTGTAACAAAACAAGAGCAGATCCCTTGTGCCCTTGAAGAGGGAGAGGGAGTGTGTCCCACTTGTCTCTTGATGTAAGACACAACTGTTGTGTTGTCTGTCTGTACTAACACACACAGTTTGCGAACCTGAATCTCGAAGAATTCCAAGGCTTTCAGAACAGCCAGGAGTTCGAGATTGTTGATATGGAGCTGGGACTCGGCATTCGACCAAAGGCCTGAAGTCATGAGTCCGGGAGGCTCCAATTGGGCTCCCCAGCCCTGATTGCTGGCATCCGAGAGGAGCAATCGGCACTCCTTGAAGGAAGCGATCCTTCACCTTCCACCACTGAAGAGCAGTGTGGAAAATAGGTAGGAGTGGAAGAGAAACGGACAGAGCGTCTAGACGAGGACGCCATTGTGTCAGCAGGTAAAACTGGAGCAGGCGTAAATGAAGCCTGCCTAGAGACACAAAATCCGCTGCGGAATTGAGAACTCCCAGTAGAGACAGAAGAGAGCGAGCAGAGCAGCCATCCTTCTGACTGAACAGAGAAAGCAGGTGTAGGGTATTCTCTACACGTTGAAGAGAAATCCTGACTAAGCTGGAGTTAGTCAGTAAATTTAATCCCACGAAGACAAAGTCTTGAGACGGGATCAGATCTGATTTTTCCGCATTCAATACTAGACCCAACTGAGAGACAATTTTCCAAATGAAGTGGAGATTGCGAAGGAGGGTCTGACGATTGAGAAGGTGTAACAGCCAATCATCGAAGTATTGAATAAGAACAACTCCGCTCTGGCGGAGAAAGGCCACTACGGTCCCAATGAGTTTTGTTAAGACTCTGGGTGCCCTAGAAAGGCCGAAAGGCAGGGCCCGGAATTGATAGACAGCGCCCCTGTGGCAAAAGCGAAGGAGATGTCTGTCTGAAGGATGAATAGGTACGTGAAAGTAAGCATCCGACAGATCCAGGGAGACGGCCCATTGGTTTGGTTTGATTGCCAACCGAATTGTAGCCACCGTCTCCATCTTGAAAGAATCGATCTTTAAAAACCGAACCCTTTCTACCGGCCCTTTTTGCAGAAGAGACATTACTGCATTCTGCATATGAGAGTGATCCGACGAGAGATGTAAGGGGACCCTGGAAAGAGGGGGCTGCCGATCCAGCGGGATGCGATAGCCCGATTCCACTATGGACAGAGTCCAGGGGTCCTGAGTAATGTTGTGCCAGGCCGTGGCGAAGTGCAGGAGCCTGGCGCCCACAGGCAATTCGGGTCGGATCAGAAGGGGGGGGGGGAGGGTTAGAAAGGGCGAGTCCCTAGGGCTGGCGCCTAGAAGGCCCAGACCCTCTCGAGTAGGGACGGGAGGGCCGGTTTTGTCCCTGTGCTGAGCCTCTATTCTGGGGAGGGACAGGAGCAGACCCTAGGCGGGCCCCGCTGGAGGGGAGCAGGAGCTGGCTGAGCAGACTGTTTCCTGCCAGACTGTTTGGAGGAGGGTTTGGGTTTAGGAACCCTAGGAATCCTCCAAGTGGGAGGACCACTCGAAGCAGGAGCTTGTAGAGTGGTCTCATCCGCCTTCTCCTTCTCTCTGAAGAGACCGTCAAAAAGGGGCTCAGAGGTGAAGGGAAGAGACCTGAGTTCGTCCTTCGAAGTGTCCTGAAGTTTGGACGCAGACTGAAGGTAGGCATCTCGTCTGCAACGGAGCAGTTCGGCTGCGGAGGTGAGACCTAGTCGAAGAGAAAGCTGGGAAGAGAGACCCAATTGAAAGGCCAGACGCTGGGTTCTCTCTTGCGAAGGGGAGTCAGAAAGGAGTTCCTCAGAGAGGGCAACTGACAAAAGATCTACATTGGATGCTACCCCCATCTGCTGTCTCTGACGTAATTCCAAACACTCAAGCATACTCATAGAGAGCAAGGGTTGGGAGGCAGGTCTAATACCAACTCGGGACTATCAGAATCCAGAAGAGGAATTCGGTCAAAGAGACCCGGGTGGTTATCTACTGAAGCCGGAAGCCTCAGGGAAGAAGGAGGTACTAAGGAGCGCATAACCTTAGTAGCTACTGACCAACTGCCGTTGGCCTAGAACGGAAGTCCGTTTCAATGTCGGGAAGGCAGGTGGCTTGACCCCGGCAAGGAGGGAGGGCAGGTCGAGATTTACTAGGACCAACCGTTTCACCTCTCTGTGTTTGGAGGAAAAGGATCGAAGAAACTACTCCACTGTGACACATAGGCTGGGGTCTAGGGCAGACAGAGGGCGGAAGGATGGCAAAGCAGTCCTCACAGGCCTTGTCAAAAGAATTAGAGTGACTTTCAGGCTCTTCAAGAGTAGACGAGAGGGAGTCTTCTAATTCAGAATTACCCTGGGTACCCAATTCTTGAAAGAAAGGGTCCTCTGGGTTAGCAAGGATGGATAAAACATCATCCTGATCCTGGTCTGGCCTGGTGGCCGTAGCCGTAGGCGGGACTCTAGGGACCGGAGGACCCGACACAGTAGCTTGCAAGGCAACAGGAACATGAGGGTCCAAAGAATAATTCCCCGTAGAATAGACCCTAGGGTCATAGAAGTAAGGGGCCCGGCTCAAAAGGGGATCAGAAGTCTGGTTAAAAGACGTCCCCTGCTCATCAGAGATCTGAGTCTGGATAGGTTCATCCTGTCTGACACAAGATCCCAGATGAGAACGGCGGGAGCGAGCCGGGGGAGAGTCATAGGAAGAGGACCTATGTCTCTTATGGCGCCGATGTCTAGGCTTAGAACTAGTCCGGCGCCTGTGCGGAGAGCATCGCGAACGGCGGCTGTCGTCCGAAGAAAAAGAGGAACTGCGTCGACGTCTGTGACGATAGGTAGAGTCAGAGGACGAAGAAGACGCCGTTTACGTGCCCTAGAGGGTCTAATAGACGAAGGGGATTATGCTCCGCAACTCAGCTCAGCAGAGCTAAGAGTATAGTCAGGAACAAAATTCGAAGAAGTTTGTTCAATGGAAAAGATCGGGTGTGTTGTTTTATTAGTGACAGACACACTCGAAGTGGCTCCAAAAGAATTAAGTGTATTCACGGAGGAAACATCCGAGGAACAACTTAATGTAACACCGGTTGGCTTTGTCTGACCAGTGTAAAACACCGGGGAAGAATTTACTATAGCACCGGTTGTAGCATGCCTGGCTGACCTAGTTACACTGGTTGACCTAGTTAGGCCAGGCGTTGAAATGCTACTATGCACTGGGTTCGCAATTGCCGGTTGACCCGGAGCGAGAGTGCATTTTTCAGAAACAGGTGTGGTTGACCTAGATAGGTGGTTGACCTGTTTAGCTAGCACCTAATACCCAGAGGTATTAGCCAGAGAAGCTATATACCCGGATCCAGTCAGAGCGGTGGCAAGCACCGGATGACCTGGAAGAGGTCGACCAGGTAAACCTGGCGAGACTCCACCGGGAGAAGCCAAGTGAAAAGCACCGGATGGTGACATCACTGGTAGAGGGATATTCCCTGGTCGGAAAAGGGACCCTCGTCCCGGGACCGAAGTCGGGACTTTCACAGCAGCCAGTTGTTGGATGGGCTGTGTCGTAGACACAGATGAGCTGCTGGAAGAAGAAACATTCTTTTTGGGTTTCTTAGGTTTGCGTGAAATATCACTGTCACTGCAGAGCACCCGCAGCAGGAGAAACACACAGAGGAGTGCGTATCCCAGTCTGCGGTAAAGTGTCCGCAGGAAGCTTTGTGCCGAGAAGCCATTGTTGAGGGCACAAGGGAGACCGATGCAGTGTAATCTGTATATAAAGTATATGGTAGGATACAGGATCCGGTAAGGAAGCTGTTGGGAAGGACTGTATTAAGTCGAATAGACCCAGACAGCTAGTAAGGTGTAAAACTCGGGAGGCTGATAAACGCTGACGTTAATGGCCGACCGGAAATAACCAATGATCTTAATTGTGGAATGCTGGGAGCATTTATAATGAGGTATGGCTAACGGGCGGGCCATACGGTATATGCAGTACTTTTTTATTCCGGTCATAAGGTTAAATCAAATAACCTAAGCATATTTCACAGCAGGTAATGTATTTTGCTACTAAAAGTACAAAAATGAGTCATGCAGGAAACACCACATACAGAACAAACAGTCGCCCGAACAGCAACACAAGGAAACAGCAAATGTACACAACCATAAAAACAACAAGAGACGCACAAAGACAAAACAAACATGCAATAGGGGGAAGATGGAAGTACCGCCTTGGAACGGTCAGTGACAAAAGTCACTGGGGGGTTAAACCGGTTTATGGGCGCCCAACCTCACACTTATTCCATCCCCACCCTAAAAGACAAACAGTGTAAATAAACGTATCCCCTCTCCGACTAATCTACAACAACCGCGACGGCAAATACAGTGGTAAAGTGCATGTATAACGAAAACATTTAAGTGAACAAACTGTATCCACCTATCGCTAGTGTACTCAATGATTGAGCTGCAAACAGAGTAACTGTAGAAAAGTAATAAAGGGTACGACAACAACGAAATAGTACAGATATCCGACGTTCTCCTTCCATTTCTGGATTTAAGAGGTCGCCTTCATAGAGTACTAAACCTTTCTTGTCGGCGTACATGAAAAGAGGCTAGCGTGATTGCCAACTGTAAAAGGGTTCACAACCAAACATGCAGTATGTTGTAGTACTACAGGATCATATCCCTTTTTAATGAATTTTTTAACATATTTGATGAACAAAGTGAGAAAATGGGTATGTCCAATAATTTTACGAAGTTTGTAAATCACATCACCATAAAATTCAGGATGTGAAATACCGTGTCGCAGAAGCACCTTGAGATTACATTGGTACTTGCCAATAAGAGAGAGATTTCGATAGTAAATCCTTGCTTAAGCAGTTTCTCAGTTAAAATGAGATTTCGACTGTTAAAATCGTCAATAGATGAACAAGCTCTAGCAAAACGAATAAGTTGAGATATATAAACCCCATAAGATGGAGCCCGGGGAACATCCCCGTCAAGATGAGGAAAATTAACAATATTAAAATCAAAATCATCTCTTTTGTCATATATTATAGAAGAAATCATTCCATTATCAATTTTAAGGTCTAGATCAAGAAACGCTGCACAATTGTCGGACGGGTTAGCTTTATTCAATTTGAGTTCTTTAGGATAAATTGTAGGAATCAGAGCATCAAAGAAAGGGTTATCTAAGTTAAAAATATCATCCAAATATCGACAAGTTTCATTGAAGGCTTTTATAACATCTTCTTGTGATTGAGGATTCAAACGCAACATGAAATCTCTCTCATAGCAGTACAAAAACAAATCTGCGACAAGTGGAGCACAATTCGTACCCATAGGAATACCAACTAGAGGTTTTTGTCACAAAAACGGATGTCTCCCCTCTAATAAAAACAATATGTAAAGGGAAATCACTAAAAATGTTATGGTCTTGATGAATGATACTTCCCCTCATTATGCGTTTTCCACACTACATTTTTCAAGAAGAAAATGATAACAGCTAATAACTCCAAAAATACTGATACCAGATTTATGGCCCTTGTGCATGACACTTACTTTCATCATGCTCTTCCCAAAAATAAAATGTCATTCCAATAGCATCAGTCGAACAGGAGTTATTGATCGGTCAAAAAATGTAACAAAGGGCAATAACTCCAAAAGTATCGAAGCCAGAATTATGGCCCTTGTTCATGACACTTTCTCTCATCATGCTCTTTCCATGTTTGAAGTTTCAATACGATGGCAAGAGCCATGTAGGAGTTATCATCCGGACAAGAAAGAATTAAACAAATGTACAAGGGGCAATAACTCTAAATTTATTGAAGCTCGAGTTAAGGATCTTATGCATGACACTTTCTCTTATCATGATCGTTCCATGTATGAAGTTTCACTCCAATGGCATGTGTCACATAGGAGTAATCATCCGGACAAAAAAGTTTGATTTTTTTACAAAGGGCAATAACTCCAATATTAGTGAAGCCAGAGTTATGGACCTTGTGCATGACACTTCCTCTCGTTATGATCTTTCCATATATGAAGTTTCAATCCAATGGCACAAGCCATATAGAAGTTATCGTCCGGACAAAAAAGTGTGAATTTTTTTACAACGGGCAATAACTCCTATATTAGTGAAGCCAGAGTTATGTACCTTCTGCATGACATTTCCTCTCATTATGCCCTTTCCATATATGAAGTTTCAATCAACTGGCATCAGGCATATTGAAGTTATTGTCCGGACAAAAAATTATGATATTTTTTTACAAAGGGCAATAACTCCAATATTAGTGAAGCCAGAGTTATGGACCTTGTGCATGACACTTCCTCTGGTCATGATCTTTCCATATATGAAGTTTCAATCCAATGGCATGAGCCATATAGGAGTTATCGTCCGGACAAAAAAGTGTGATTTTTTTTTACAAAGGGCAATAACTCCAATATTATTGAAGCCAGAGTTATGGACCTTGTGCATGACACTTCCTCTCATTATGCTCTTTCCATATATGAAGTTTCAATCAACTGGCATCAGGCATATTGAAGTTATCGTCCGGACAAAAAGTGTGACGGACAGACGGACAGACAGACGGACACACTAACAAATGGGTAGTTGTGTGACTTTTTTCTTTGATCTTTTCTTGTGGGACTAGTCCCACAAGAAAAACTATTTTTGGCTCTAACTTTGGAAAAGAATGATCTGGAAGCTAACCCTAACCCTATGTCCCACAACTGGCCAGGTTAATGTCACAAGAAATGGCCAGGTTAATGTCACAAGAGATGGCCAGGTTAATGATTTTACTTGTGCGACTAGTTAGAAAAAGTCACACAACTACCCATTGGTGAGTGCGGACGGACAGACGGACAGACAGACAACTCTCACGAAAACAATATGTCTCCCCCATATAAATATGGGGGGAGACATAATTACCTGACGGTATATAGCATTCCCATAACGTACAAATATGTTATCCAAAAGAAAGGTTAGTGATTCGCAAACTTCTGAGCAAGTCCAATTGGTGTAATATTTCATTTGCTCATCAGTAAAGAAAGCTTTTTCAGTATTACATGCCAAGAATGATGTTTTTTCCCGGGCAAATACATTCTGGATTAAGTTAGTAAGCTTATCCTTAATTAAAATATGAGGAAGAGTTGTGTACAGAGTAGAAAAATCGTACGTGCTTACAGTGGATGCAAGATACCTTTTGTTCTTAAGTTTGTTTAAGACTTCTGAAGAGTTCTTAATAGACCAGAAGAGATTTATTCCAGAATTTTCATAAGTCTTATCACAGTAGAATTTTACATGTTCCTTTACCTTCGTTAAACAAGAAGTCAAAAGTATAGACAATTTAGTAGTTGTACATGAACTAGAATTTGCAATGAAACGCGCTTTATATGTTTTTTATGTAGTTTTGGTAACCAATACATTGTAGGAAGTTTATGTTGTGTAATTTTAATATTGGTTCCAAGTTGTTCACAATTTTTGACATGGTCTGAAACGATGGTCTTTTCGTCAGCAGTAACTGAAATGTATGACTTGGTATTAATAATTTCCTGCTTCAAGACCTCGATATAATGTAATCGTCAAATAATAATCACATTATTCGATGCCTTATCAGCAGGAACAAAAACGTATTTAGAAAACTAAAACAGGAAGTAGATGAACCACAGACCTAAAAAGGTAAGACACGGTATAACGGACTATGAGTATGCTTCAGACTAAATATAAAATCATTCCAGATGACACAAGCCAAGAAATCTTTGACGAAAATTTTGTCATTAAACAATCACCAAATTCAACCAATTTAAGTGTTGGCAAACAGGAAGTAGACAAACGACAGACCTGAAAAGGGGAGACAAGGTACAACTCACTATGATTATGCTTCAGACCAAATATTAAATCATTTCAGCATACACAAGGCAAGAAATCTTTGATGAAAACTTTACAGGACAGACGTACAGACAGATGGAACGTATGGACAGACAAAGGTAAAACTTAATACTCCTGTCACCTAAAGGCGGGGGCATAAAGAACCCAAGTACTACAGGAAAGAATCATATGATAAAAGCCACTTACTTGGATTTACTGTCTGCATCAGGTCGAGATAGCTTTATACTATGTTGCAAGATATCCAAGGCTTTGTCAGGGGTGAAGGTCTTAACTCTAGAGAACAGAATCACTGAGGATATTTTCTCTGGTATCGTCTCCAGGCATATACTGAGTATTAGGTCAGAGTCGGACTGCAAAAACAATATATATTAACATGTAGATGCTGAAACGTTACTTCATGAACATTTCTATAAGAAATAAAAGACAAGAGGGCCAGAATATAGAGAATAATAGGTTAGTGCCGTAGATGGGGCGCTTTATCCGACGAGGGGAGAAAACGTTGAGGCGAGGCTTGCCGAGCCTCAACTGTTTTCTCTCCGAGTCGGATAAAGGCGTCCCATCTACGGCACTAACCTATTATTCGATTTATCCAGTCAATATAGTTAAATGTCTTTTTTATAGATTCATAACACTCTTGAAATAATTTACATTGAAAATGCAGTTTTTCGATCAACGGATCCCTCCCTTTTCACTTCCATTTAGACGTAAATAGATCTAATGAGCTACCGCAGAGGAATATAGTTTCGATACTTGTATTACTAGAAGGGAAACGTGGTTGAATTTGAAAAATAAGATGATTTGAATGAGGGTCGATAAGTTATTTCAAACAGACATGATCTATATTCTTTGGTCAAATTCGAGTTACGTAGTCTCGGTTTCTATTTTTAGATTCTACCTAACGTCACTCAGAAATCGATGGAACTGAACAGGCTATATTTAGGTTTATGACTATCACCGCCCCTGTAAGATTTTATCAATAAAATAATCATGAGAGTGAAAAGAAAACATTAACTATTTATCTGTCAATCTTTGCTTCCAGGTTTGATTTTATCAAAAACGGGTTTTGCCAGCGGTGGATTAAATTAATAAAAGTGATAAATCAACGTCATTTTGTATGTGGCCTCAGTGGCGTAATCGGTAAGGGCGACGTCTCTAGAGAGGATAGAATTAGTTTTTGTAGGATCAGGCGCGGGTTCGAATCCAGCTGTAGCCAATTATTTTTATTTTTTCTCATTTGAATAATTCTTCTGGTGACCAAATAGATCTGTTAGATCTATTCCATCAACATGTTTATGAATATTTACAGAAAACTAAAATACATGTAGTTCCATGGTTATAGAATCATTACGCCTATCTACTAACCTAATAAACCTTCCACTACCGGAAGTAACCTAATAAACCTAAGTTTATTTGCGTCCCCCTTTATTATGTCACTAGAGAAGCCTGGTGACTGGATAAAACCCTGATATCGCTCACCATCCAATCAGAGGAGAAAATTTTCAAAGTTTTCACTATATGTTTCTATAGAAAACTAGCCGGCCCTGGGGAGGGGCCAATTTTGACCCCAGGACCATAATTTATATAACTTTTGTAGGGGACCTGAACATGATGCTATGTGCCAAATATGAAAGCTGAGAACCTTTCAGTTTCAGAGGAGAAGATTTTCAAAGTTTTCACTATATGTTTCTATTGAAAACTGGCCACCACTCAGGCAGGGCCAATTTTGATCCCAGGGCCATAATTTATATAACTTTTGTAGAGGACCTGAACATGATGTTATGTGCCAAATATGAAAACTGAGAACCTTCCATTTTCAGGAGAAGATTTTCAAAGTTTTCTCTATATGTTTCTATTGAAAACTGGCCACCCCTGGGGCGGGGCCAATTTTGACCCAAGGGACATAATTTATATAACTTTTGTAGGGGACCTGAACATGATGATATGTGCCAAATATGAAAGCTGAGAACTTTCCAGTTTCAGAGGAGAAGATTTTCAAAGTTTTACTATATGTTTCTACTGAAAACAAGGCACCCCTGGGGCGGGGCCAATTTTGACCCCAGTGGCATAATTTATATAACTTTTGTAGAGGACCTTAATATGATGCTATGTGCCAAAAATGAAAGTTGAGAACCCTGTAGATTCAGAGGAGAAGATTTTTAAAGGTTCAAATTGTTGGCGATGAACGACAAACAACGAACGACGGACATCAGGCGATCACAAAAGCTCACCCTGAGCACTTTGTGCTCTGTTGAGCTAAAAATGTGTCCATGGGACACGGATGCCCACGCCGGCAAACAGGAAGTAGATGAATGACAGACCTGAAAAGGGGAGACACGGTAGAACTCACTATGATTATGCTTCAGACCAAATATCGAATCATTGCAGCTTACACAAGCGAAGAAATCTTTGACGAAAATTTTTGTCATTAAACGGTCATCAAAATTCAATCAAAACATCGGCAAACAGGAAGTAGATGGACGACAGACCTGAAAAGGGAAGACATTTTACAACTCATTATGATAATGCTTCAGACCAAATATCAAATCATTCCACCTTACACAAGGCAAGAAAACCTTGACGAAAATTTCGGATGTACGTACATACGGATGGACGGACAAGGGTAAAACTTAATGCCCCCGTCGCCTAAAGGCGAGGGCATAAAAAGACATAGTGAATTTTTAAAATGGCATTTGAACACAGGAAGTCCTGGCAATGACAGAGACTGTCCAATCAGATTTTTATTATGTCCGTAAGCATACAGAGCAGACCCTAATGAGACAGCTCCTGTAGAAGCTATATGATCTGGGTCTACTCTGTTTGCAAAGGCATAAACAGGCACATAAATTGAGTAAAGGGTTAATCATTTGCATCCTTAGCTATTATTAGAGGCAAATTCATGATGATACTTTAATTCAGTTTGGATCCAGATCAGATAACACTGTTTCATCTGGATCCAAACTGTCTGACACTCAGAAAGATCTTCTGAGAAATTCAAAAGGTACAGAATTTGAGAAAAGCAGCAGACATCAAAAGTTTGTGCAGACATCAATACTTACTATACAACAGAGGGTTTGCTTTATCCCTCGTCTCATTTTTAACTCCTTCCTCCATAAATAGGACTTTCTACGCCTTTGCAAACAGAGTAGACCCAGATCAGGGTCTACTTTTGTTTGCTTATGATTTAATGTAGATATAATTCTACAGTTTCTGCCATGACCAAAAATTATCTAGTGTCTATGTGCTATTATAACAAGAGGGCCAGAATGGCCCTGAAGCGCTCACCAGACAATCAGGAGAAGATTTTCAAAGTTTTCACTATATGTTTCTCTAGAAAACTAGCATACCCTGGGGCTGGCCAATTTTGACCCCAGGGAAATAATTTAGAAAAAATTGTAGGGGACCTGAACATGATGCTATGAGCCAAATATGAAAGCTAAGATTAACCTTCCAGTTTCAGACGAGAAGATTTTCAAAGTTTTCTCAATATGTTTCTATAGAAAACTGCCTACCCCTGTGGCTGGGCCAATTTTGACCCCAGGGCCGTAATTTAATTAACATTTGTAGAGGAACTGAACATGATGCTATGTGCCAAATATGAAAGCTGAGAACCTTCCAGTTTCAGAGGAGAAGACTTTCAAAGTTTTCACTATTTGTTTCTATTGAAAACTGCCTACCCCTGGGGCGTGGGCAATTTTGACCCCATGGCCATAATTTATAAAATTTTGTAGAGGACCTAACACGATTCTCTGTAACAAATATGAAAGCTGAGAACCTTCCAGTTTCAGAGAAGAAGATTTTCAAAGTTTTCACTATTTGTTTCTATTGAAAACTGTCCACCCCTGGGGCGGGGCCAATTTTGACCCCAGGGGCATAATCTATATAACTTTTGTAGCGAACCTAAACATGATGCTCTGTGCCAAATATGAAAGCTGAGAGCCTTCCAATTTCAGAGAAGAAGATGTTCAAAGTTTTCACTATTTGTTTCTATTGAAAATTGCCCACCGCTGGGGCGGGGCCAATTTTGACCCCAGGGCCATAATTTATATAACTTTTGTAGAGGACCTGAACATGATGCTATGTGCCAATTATGAAAGCTGAGAACCTTCTGGTTTCAGAGAAGAAGATTTTCAAAGTTTTACTATATGTTTCTATTGAAAACAAGGCCCCCTCGGGCGGGGCCAATTTTGACCCCGGGGCCATAATTTATATAACTTATGTAGAGGACCTGAACATGATGCTCTGTGCCAAATATGAAAGCTGAGAACCTTCCAGTTTCAGAGGAGAAGATTTTCAAAGATTTCACTATTTGTTTCTATTGAAAACTGCCCACCCCTGGGGCGGGGCCAATTTTGACCCCAGGGCCATTATTTATACAACTTTTGTAGAGGACCTGAACATGATGCTCTTTGCCAAATATGAAAGCTGAGAGCCTTCCAATTTCAGAGAAAAAGATGTTCAAAGTTTTCACTATTTGTTTCTATTGAAAACTGCCCACCCCTGGGGCGGGGCCAATTTTGACCCCAGGACCATAATTTATATAACTTTTGTAGGGGACCTGAACATGATGCTATGTGCCAATTATGAAAGGTGAGAACCTTCCAGTTTCAGAGAAGAAGATTTTCAAAGTTTTACTATATGTTTCTATTGAAAACAAGGCACCCCTGGGGCAGGGCCAATTTTGACCCCAGGGGCATAATTTATAAAAAAAATTGTAGAGGACCTAAAGATGATGCTATGTGCCAAAGATGAAAGCTGAGAACCATGTAGATTCAGAGGAGAAGATTTTTAAAGGTTCAAATTGTTGACGACTGACGACGCACGACGCACACCGCACGACGCACGCCGACGGACGACGGACATCAGGCAATCACAAAAGCTCACCCTGAGCACTTTGTGCTCTGGTGAGCTAAAAATTACAGGTAATCTAATTAATACTGGTGATGTCATTATTTCTTACATGAATATTCATGGAGTAAAGGGATAACCCTGTTATTCATGCTCTGTTTACTTGTGAACTTCTATAGATATGACTCTACAGTTTCTACCATTTCCAAAACTTCCTGTGTTAACAGACAGATTGATGGACTGACAGATATCTTAATTCAAGTTTACCCCACCACAACAACTTCGTTATATAATAAGTCAAACTCACTGGTTTCAAATCCAGAGGATCTTCATCTTGAAACATCACATACTTGAGGTAATGTACAAGGCCCATACCATAACCAGCAGATTTGTTCTGAAATGCAAAAAGTTGTTAAAATGAGATTTTTAAAGTAAAATCTGTTTTAGTTAGAAATACTTACCTGCTGTGAAATATGCTTAGGTTATTTGATTTAACCTTATGACTGGAATAAAAAAGTACCGCATATACCGTATGGCCCGCCCGTTAGCCATACCTCATTATAAATGCTCCCAGCATTCCACAATTAAGATCATTGGTTATTTGCTCCCAAAAACAACAATTAATTGCGGGGTGGGAGGAGGCAATCCCTTTCACAGCAGGTAAGTATTTCTAACTAAAACGGATTTTACTTTAAAAATCTCATTTTAGTAGCAAAATACATTACCTGCTGTGAAATATGCTGACTTTGTCGCAAAGGTGGGAAGGTATACTCACTAGAACAACACCAAGACTCGGCTGTAGAAATTTCTCCAAATCATAGTTTCAGGAGGAAATTTTCTTAGATAAACTGCTTTCATATACTAATAACCGTAATTGGTCACACCTTAGGCCAAGAACATGGAATGACAGCCAAGGAGTTAAACAACTCGCTGAGAGGCCACAAGAGGACCTAAAGAGAGCAGATTGCTCTGAAGAGTCGCAAAAGAGCGCAGATAAAAGGAAGAAAAAGTAGAACTATTCTTCCAAGAAGCAGCCCTGAGAATCTCATCCAAAGGGGCATGATTAATGAAGGCCCAGGAAGTAGACAGGGCTCTGAGCTCATGTGGCCTGATCTTTAAAAAGCCGAGATCTAGATCAAATAAGTCAGAGTAAGCCAATTTGATGGCAGAAGCAATCCAGCGAGAAATAGACGCTGCTGAGACTTCTCTATGACCTTTAATAGGGATAAAAAACCTTTTCCTATTTCCCCTCAGGAATTGAACCCTCTTAAGATAGAACTTAAGGGCTCTGACAGGACAGAGGGTTCGATCAGGGTCCGAATGATCCAAATCTTTCGAGAGACTGGGTACAACAAACGGATCTGAAGCTACTGACGGAAGCTGGGTTTTAGCTAAACAAGAGGGCCATGATGGCCCTTAATCGCTCACCTGTTCATAACAGATTAATGATTTCAATGACAGATGGTATAATTTGAAAAATCTTGGTAGAAAACTATTAGATGATGCTACATACTAAATATAAAGAGTCTAGACCTTACAAATTTGGAGGAGAAGATATTTTAAAGATCTGAGCCACTACGGTTTTGTGGAGGGTCCACTCGGCAGGTAGTACTTGATGTCTGCGAGAGAGGCCGTCCGCCAAGACATTCAGTCTGCCCGGCAGATGCTTGGTGAGCAGAGTGATCTGTCTGTTGTAACAAAACAAGAGTAGATCCCTCATGCCCTTGAAGAGGGAGAGGGAGTGTGTCCCCCCCCCCATTTCTTGATGTAAGACACAACTGTTGTGTTGTCTGTCTGTAATAACACACACAGGTTGCGAACCTGATTCTCAAAGAATTCCAAGGCTTTCAGAACAGCCAGGAGTTCGAGATTGTTGATATGGAGCTGGGACTCGGCATTCGACCAAAGGCCAGAAGTCATGAGTCCCAGAGGCTCCAAATGGGCTCCCCAGCCCTGATTGCTGGCATCCGAGATAAGAAAAAGATCTGGACCCGGAGGAGCAATCGGCACTCCTTGAAGGAAGCGATCCTTCACCTTCCACCACTGAAGAGCAGTGTGGAAAATAGGTAGGAGTGGAAGAGAAACGGACAGAGCGTCTAGACGAGGACGCCATTGTGTCAGCAGGTAAAACTGGAGCGGACGTAAATGAAGCCTGCCTAGGGACACAAAATCCGCTGCAGAATTGAGGACTCCCAGTAGAGACAGAAGAGAGCGAGCAGAGCAGCGATCTTTCTGACTGAACAGAGAAAGCAGGTGTAGGGTATTCTCTACACGTTGAAGAGATGTAGGGTATTCTCTACACGTTGAAGAGAAATCCTGACTAAGCTGGAGTTAGTCAGAAAATTTAATCCCACGAAGACAAAGTCTTGAGACGGGATCAGATCTGATTTCTCCGCATTCAATACGAGACCCAACTGAGAGACAATTTTCCAACTGAAGTTGAGACTGCGAAGGAGGGTCTGAAGATTGAGAAGGTGTAACAGCCAATCGTCGAAGTATTGAATAAGAACAACTCCGCTCTAGCGGAGAAAGGCCGCTACGCTCCCAATGAGTTTTGTGAAGACTCTGGGTGCCGTAGAAAGGCCGAAAGGCAGGGCCCGGAATTGATAGACAGCCCCCCTGTGGCAAAAGCGAAGGAGATGTCTGTCTGAAGGACGAACAGGTACGTGAAAGTAAGCATCCAACAGATCCAGGGAGACGGCCCATTGGTTTG
This sequence comes from Azorinus chamasolen, assembly GCA_963576725.1. Classification (NCBI taxonomy): domain Eukaryota; kingdom Metazoa; phylum Mollusca; class Bivalvia; order Cardiida; family Solecurtidae; genus Azorinus; species Azorinus chamasolen. The sequence continues at coordinate 18,799,957 of OY755249.1, forward strand.
GTTTGATTGCCAATCGAATGGTAGCCACCGTCTCCATCTTGAAAGAATCGATCTTTTAAAACCGATTTAGGGTTGAAAGATCGATGATGGGCCGAAACATGCCGTTTTTCTTTGGAACGAGAAACAGGCGGCTGTAAAATCCCGGCGTGTTCTCGTTCCGAACCCTTTCTACCGCCCCTTTTTGCAGAAGAGACATTACTGCATTCTGCATATGAGGGTGATCCGACAAGAGATGTAAGGGGACCCTGGAAAGAGGGGGCTGCTGATCCAGCGGGATGCGATAGCCCGATTCCACTATGGACAGAGTCCAGGGGTCCTGAGTAATGTTGTGCCAGGCCGTGGCGAAGTGCAGGAGCCTGGCGCCCACAGGTAATTGGGGTCGGATCAGAGGGGGGTAGAAAGGGCGAGTCCCTAGGTCTGGCGCCTAGAAGGCACAGACCCTCTCGAGTAGTGACAGGAGGCCCGGTTTTGTCCCTGCACTGAGCCCCTATTCTGGGTAGGGACAGGAGCAGACCCTTGGCGGGCCCTAACCGCGCCCCGCTGGCGGGGAGCAGGAGCTGGCTATGCAGACTGTTTCCTGCCAGACTGTTTGGTGGAAGGTTTGGGTTTAGGAACCCTAGGAATCCTCCAAGTAGGGGGACCACTCGAAGCAGGAGCTTGTAGAGTGGTCTCATCCACCTTCTCCTTCTCTCTGATGAGACCGCCAAAAAGGGGCTCAGAGGTGAAGGGAAGAGACCTGAGTTCTTCCTTCGAAGTGTCCTGAAGTTTGGACACAGACTGAAGGTAGGCATCTCGTCTGCAACGGAGCATTTCGGCTGCAGAGGCGAGACCTAGTCTAAGAGAGAGCTGGGAAGAGAGACCCAATTGAAAGGCCAGACGCCGGGTTCTCTATTGCGAAGGGGAGTCAGAAAGAAGTTACTCAGAGAGAGCAACTGACAATAAATCCACATTGGATGCTACCCCCATCTGCTGTCTCTGACGTAATTCCCAACGTTCAAGCATACTCATAGAGAGCGAGGGTTGGGAGGCAGGTCTAATACCAACCCGGGGACTATCAGAATCCAGAAGAGGAATTCGGTCAAAGAGACCCGGGTGGTTATCTACTGAGGCCGGAAGCCTCAGGGAAGATGGAGGTACTAAGGAGCGCATAACCTTAGTAGCTACTGACCAACTGCCGTCGCCCAAGAACGGAAGTCCGTTTCAACGTCGGGAAGGCAGGTGGCTAGACCCCGGCAAGGAAGGAGGGCAGGTCGAGATTTACTAGGACCAACCGTTTCAACTCTCTGTGTTTGGAGGAAAAGGATCGAAGAAACTACTCCATTGTGACACATAGGCTGGGGTCTAGGGCAGAAAGAGGGCAGAAGGATGGCAAAGCAGTCCTCACAGGCCTTGTCAAAAGAATTAGAATGACTTTCAGGCTCTTCAAGAGTAGACGAGAGGGAGTCTTCTAATTCGGAATTACCCTGGGTACCCAATTCTTGGAGGAAAGGGTCCTCTGGGTTAGCAAGGATGGATAAAACATCATCCTGATCCTGGTCTGGCCTGGTGGCCGTAGCCGTAGGCGGGACTCTAGGGACCGGAGGACCCTACACAGTACAAAGTTCCAAAGAATAATTCCCCGTAGAATAGACCCTAGGGTCATAGAAATAGGGGGCCCGGCTCAAGAGGGGATCAGAAGTCTTGTTAAAAGACGTCCCCTGATCAACAGAGATCTGAGTCTGGAGAGGTTCATCCTGTCTGACATGAGATCCGAGATGAGAACGGCGGGAGCGAGCCGGGGGACAGTCATTGGAAGAGGACCTATGTCTCTTATGGCGACAATGTCTAGGCTTGGAACTAGACCGGCGCCTGTGCCGAGAGCGTGACGAACGGCGGCTGTCGTCCGAAGAAAAACTGCGTCGACGTCTGTGACGATAGGCAGAGTCAGAGGACGATGAAGAAGAAGAATATCGACGCCGTTAAACGTGCCCTAGAGGGTCTAACAGGCGACGGAGATTCTGCTTGGCAACTCAGCTCGGCAGAGCTAAGAGTGTAGTCAGGAACAAAATTCACTCGAAGTGGATCCAAAAGAATTAAGTGTATTCACGGAGGAAACATCCGAGGAACAACTTAATGTAACACCGGTTGGCTTTGTCTGACCAGTGTAAAACACCGGGGAAGAATCTACAATAGCATCGGTTGTAGCATGCCTGGCTGACCTAGTTACATTGGTTGACCTAACGCTAGTTGACCTAGTTAGGCCAGGAGTTGAAATGCTACTATGCACTGGGTTCACAATTGCCGGTTGACCCGGAGCGAGAGTGTATTTTTCAGAAACAGGTGTGGTTGACTTAGATAGGTGGTTGACCTGTTTAGCTAGCATCGGATACCCAGAGATATTAACCGGAGAAGCTATATACCCGGATCCAGTCAGAGTGGTGGCAAGCACCGGATGACCTGGAAGAGGTCGACCAGGTAAACCTGGTGAGACCCCGTCGGGAGAAGCCAAGTGATAAGCACCGGATGGTGACATCACTGGTAGAGGGATATTCCCTGGTCGGAATAGGGACCCTCGTCCCGGGACCGAAGTCGGGACTTTCACAGCAGCCAGTTGTTGGATGGGCTGTGTCGTGGACACAGACGAGCCGCTGGAAGAAGAAACATTCTTTTTAGGTTTCTTAGGTTTGCGTGAAATATCACTGTCCGACCTGGCAGGGACGAATGCCGAGAGGCTTGAGAGCCTCGGCGAGAGGCTAACCCCCAGGTCTCAGAAGACCAGGCAGTAGAGAACTGGCAAGGGTTCTCTGCAGAGCACTCGCAGCAGGAGAAACACACAGAGGAGTGCGTTTCCCAGTCTGCGGTGAAGTGTCCGCAGAAAGCTTTGTGCCTAGAAGCCATTGCTGAAGGGCACAAGGGAGACCGATAAACACAGGAACAAAGTGAATAAACACAAAGGTATATGCAGTGTAATCTGTATATGGTAGGATACACAATCCGGTAAGGAAGCTGTAGGTAAGGACTGTAAGAAGTCGAATAGACCCAGACAGCTAGTAAGGTGTAAAATTTGGAAGGCTGATAAACGCTGACGTTAATGGACAACCGGAAATAACCAATGATCTTAATTGTGGAATGCTGGGAGCATTTATAATGAGGTATGGCTAACGGGCGGGCCATACGGTATATGCGGTACTTTTTTATTCCGGTCATAAGGTTAAATCAAATAACCTAAGCATATTTCACAGCAGGTAATGTATTTTGCTACTAAAACAAACTGATTTGGCTAAAGTGAAAACTAGAACTGCAGCTTGGATTACTGAAGCAACACTGACATTGTACACAATAATAATGTGTGTGTTAGACTGTAAGACCTTGTTAGCCCTTTACTCCATGAATATTCATGTTAGACAGCTTTATGAATATCAACCCTTTTCCTGTTCTATATCAAAATTTCAATACCTACTGAATATTCATGGACAAAATAGTTATGAAGTAATGAAGTATGGAAGGTGGAACATTGTAACCATTATTAAAAAAATAAGAAACAGTTCTATCAAATTCCATTAGCAAACCTAATATACCCTGATCAGACACAGCTCCTATAGGAGCTGACTGATCTGGTTCTACTCCTGTAGATGCGTGTAAAGGCATTTATATGAGAATGGGTTATTAAGCTCATGTTTTACAATCACGATATAAACAAGGCAATTTTTAGCATGTAAGAAACTGTAGAAATAGAAATATTTATTCCATAAGCAAACAGATGGATCCAACAGGAGCTGTCTGATCTGGGTCTACTCTGCAAAAGTACCAAAATGTGTCTATAGAGTAAAGAGTTAAACCTTTCGTTCATATAAACACCTTTTCATGTCTTTGCAAACAGGGTAGTCCATGATCAGAAAGCTTCTGAAGGAGCTGTCGGATCAGGGTATGTACTGTTTGCTTATCATATAGTATAGATATCATTCAACAGTGTTTTGTCATGGCCAAACATTCCAGTGTCCATGTGTTATTACAACAATTAATTTCATTAATATTCCTATTGTTAGTGTTTTTGACAGGAGTATTCATGGAGTAAAGAGAATATTCAGGTAAGAAACAATGACATCATCAATATCAATTAGATGAATTTCTATATGCATAATAACATACAAGTTTTTTGCACTAGCAGAAGCTGTAGAATAAGATCTATATTAGTCCATTAATAAACAGGGCAGACCCTGATCAGACAGCTCCTGCAGGAGCAATCTGAACAAGGTCTACTCTGTTTGCAAAGGTGCCAAAAGGCATCTATATTAAGGTTAACCCATTCCCTCATATTGACCCCTTTTGATACCTCTGTAAAAGTCACTTTTTGAAACCACTGTGATAAACAATGCACTTACTCCACAGTAGCAAATGCTCTATTTATCACAATAATTTCAAAACAATAGTAGCAAATGCTCTATTTATCACAATTTCAAAACCATAGAAGCAAATACTCTATTTATCACAATGATTTCAAAACCATAGGAGCAAACGATCTATTTATCACAATGGTTTCAAAACTGCACAATTCTTATTTTTTCCTTTATCTAGTAAATGCTCCTTTTCCGTAGATATATTCAAAGAGATTGGGTCCAAATTATGAGGGAAAGGGTTAAAACCTTAATGCCTCCTATCACTCTAGATAACTGTGGCAAGGGACATGCACAACCAGCAGTGGAAGCCATACCTGATCATGCAAAGGTTTCTGTTGGTACTGTAATCTCACAACCTCAATGGGCAAGAGTTTGGACATCTGGTAGTATGGCAGACATAAGTGCCAGTCTTCACAGGTCGGCCTGTGAAACAACATAATCTTCTACCACATGAGTATTTTACCTCACAGAGATGACGCCTTCTTAAGAGAAGGAACATAACAGATAACCCCTGTAGGAGCTGCCTAATCAGTGTTTGGTCTGTTTGTTTATGAAATAATGTAAATGTGATTCTACAGTTTTTTCCATGGCAAAAACATTCCTCTGTTCATAATGCCATTAAGCCTTTTCCTTCATATGAACGCCTTTTCACGCACTAGCAAACAGAGCAGATTCAGATCAAACGGCGCCTATAGAAGCCACCTTATCAGGTTCTACTCTGTTTGCTTATGAAGTAATACATGTAATAAATTTGACTCTACAGTCTCCACCAATATCAAAACATCCTGTGTACATATGCCACTATAAAAATTCAGCTATATAAATATTCAGGAAATCATAATTATTTCATACACGAATATTCAACGGGGAAAAGGTTAAATTTATATCTATTTGCACATCATTAAGTATGTATCTACAGTATACTAATTCATACCCATCCATTTGTCAAATTGGGAGGGAGGTTCATAAACAAAGAATATACAAGTATTGTAAACCATTGCTTTCCATGGATTCAGGAACAGTCTTGATCCTTATCAAAGGCCTCCACTAGAAGCCCTCTGAACTGAGTCAGTACTTTTTGTCTATGACCCATCTATGTGATTGTGAAAGTTAACAATTTACTCCATAAATACATCTTTCTACGCCTTTGCAAACAGAGTATGTCATTATTTCTTACATGAATATTCATAGTGAAAAGGGTTTATGGGTTGATCAGAATGGAAAATCATCACCAAATACAACACATGGTCTATAAATGACCTGTTATATCAAAGTGGCTTACATGGCATAGTATTCTCCCAGTAGAGCACACGACTCACAGAGTAGCTTCTGGATTTCTGAGTTCTCCTGCTCCTTAGCTGTGTAACCTACAAGCTGGGACTGCAGGACAACGTTGCCCTCAAGAAGTAAATGGAGATATGTGTCTGGGGCATTCTGTTGATATCTGGAGCCAAAGGTTATCTGCCAAAACAGATAAAAGATGAGTTGTTGAAGTCTTAACCCACTACTCCATGAATACTCATCTAAGAAATAATGACATCATGAATATTAATTAGATTGTTATAACAGCACATGAACACAGAATGTTTGGCTGTGGCAGAAACTGTATGATTATATCTATATCATTAGCAAATAGAGCAGACCTTAGTCAGACAGCTCATAAATGAGCCATCTGATCCGGGTCTACTCTGTTTGCAAAGGCATAGAAAGGCATATTTATGTAGTAAAGGGTTAAAGCAAAACTGTTGTAACTGTTTGATAAGACTTTATATTTGAAATTGTGCTAACCTTTGCAAAAAAACCGTTTGGATCCTGATGAAATGCCAGGTAAATCAGATATAAAACCAAACTGCTTCACACAAGTTTTTGTAAAAAGAAATGAATGAAAACAATAAAAACAAAGAAATCAACAATTTAGCACTTGCTAATAAATGTTAAACAAGAAAAGGATGTCACCACGACATCAAACCAGCTTTTCCTTCATTAAGTTCAACGGGGCATAACTCCAAGAAAAATTGCAGAAGGAAAAATCCCCGACAATATGAACATCTACATATTGTGTCCATGAAGTTCCGCTTACAAGATTGGCAGCCTCCCATCCGCCCACTAGATATAACCGCCCGCCGTATATCACCATTTCAATAACCTGATTTTCCGTGGAAAACCTGGTTAAAAAGAGTCTACAACAGTTTTGCAATAATACTTCCTTAAAGCATCAATGAGCAGATGAAATATTATTGAAAACCTTCAATGATAAGGACATTACAGACTCATAAGCAGTTTTGTTACAATTCCAGCAGGTGTCAATAAGACAATATGACTTATCATATGACTACAGTAGAACCTATGTACAGTAACCATATCATGAATAAATATTGCCATCTATAAGAGCAGGTGGTTGTTTAACCCATTATCTCATAGGCTATTTTTAGATACCTCCTCTTTGAACAAATCTACCAAAAAGGAGCAATATCTAGAGAAAAGGAACATTTTTGTCAAAAGTTGTTAATATGAGGCAATGGCTTAACCCTTTCCTTCATATAAACACATTTTCACACCTTTGCAAACAGAGTAGACCTATAGGAACTGTCTGATCATGGTCTGCTCTGTTTGTTTATGATGTAATATAAATATGATTATACAGTTTCTGCTATTGCCCAATATTTCTGTGTTATTAGATATTAATCTTATTAATGTTCATGTCATTATTTCCAACATGAATATTCATGGAGAAAGAGTTACATAGCCACATGTGTTTATTCATTATGTAGTCACTTAAGAGGGGTTCTACAGAACGGTTTGCCTGCTGTGTAGGTACATAGCCACATGTGTTTATTCATTATGTAGTCACTTAAGAGGGGTTCTACAGAACGGTTTGCCTGCTGTGTAGGTACATAGCCACATGTGTTTATTCATTATGTAGTCACTTAAGAGGGGTTCTACAGAACGGTTTGCCTGCTGTGTAGGTACATAGCCACATGTGTTTATTCATTATGTAGTCACTGTAGAGGGGTTCTATTGAATGGTTTGCCTGCTGTGTAGGTACATAGCCACCTGTGTTTATTCATTATGTAGTCACTTTAGAGGGGTTCTACAGAACGGTTTGCCTGCTGTGTAGGTACATAGCCACCTGTGTTTATTCATTATGTAGTCACTTTAGAGAGGTTCTATTGAACGGTTTGCCTGCTGTGTAGGTACATAGCCACCTGTGTTTATTCATTATGTAGTTACTTTAGAGGGGTTCTACAGAACGGTTTGCCTGCTGTGTAAGTACATAGCCACCTGTGTTTATTCATTATGTGGTCACTTTAGAGGGGTTCTATTGAATGGTTTGCCTGCTGTGTAGGTACATGGTTATCATACTTACTATGTCATTGTAGAACTCTGCTGGACTTATGTCCTCTAAAGCATAAACACCCCAGGAGTTTTCACTGAAACATTACAAGCAAACTTGTGACAATATTAATAATATCAGCAGTGTTGAAAGGAAACACAAGTCACCTGCTTGCAGAAGTGTGGCAAAAGCAAGTCGCAAAATATAGTGACAGACAGATGGACAGCCATAAAGATAAGTGTACAGATATACAGATAGATAGATAAGCTAATTAATACAGGTGAAACAAAGTCTTATTACTGATAAAACACATTATCCCTTAATATAAGAAATAAAGCTCTATGAATTAAGTATTAACTCTATATTCCATGAATATTCATGCAAGAAAATAGTGACATCATGACTATTCATTAGCCTAATATCTATAATGGCAAATGAACACGCAACAGTTGGCCCTAGTAAAAACTGTCGAATCAGATCTATATAAATCTACAAGTAACACAGCAGATCATGATCAGACAGCTCCTACTGGAGCCATCTGATCTGGGTCTGCTCTGTTTGCAAATGTGTTAAAAGGTGTATTTATGGAGTAAAGGGTTAACTGGCTAATTGTTTATATTATGAACATAATAATTTAATCTGTAGAATGAAATCTATGTAATTTCATAAGCAAATACAGAAGACCCTGATCGGCCTGACTCCTACAGGAACCATCTGATCTGGGTTTACTCTGTTTTCAAAGGTTCCAAAAGGCTTATATAAATTGTTACGGTAAGCCTAATCTTCTATGTGAGTCATTACATGATATCTCACTAACAGTTGCTCTTATGGAATGCACATTTGTCAACCTCGACTCTCTATTAGACTGTTCACACACGCTATTTTCAATGCTATTACCATATCTTGAAAGAAAAATATGTAACAATATATCTGTTTAGTCAGTGTGCTTCTTTATAAATATGGAAAGAGCTGAATCATAACAAAAATATTTGGTTACAACTAGTTTACAAACAGGGTAGATTTGGTTTTGAAATCACATGGTTCTGATTCTATAGTTTCTGCCATAGTCGAAAAGTTCTGTGTTCATATACCATTTCAAAAACTCAGCTAATAAATATGCAGGATTCATAAATATTCATATGACAGGTAAAGGGTTAAATCAAAGACCTATAAAAACACGTTATTATAGGTCTTTGGTTAAATCTATTCATATAGAAAACATATCATCTAAACCATCCCATTCCCAATATTTACACCTCTGTAAAAGTCATCCTTTGAAATCATCATGATAAATAGAGCATTTGCTTGGAAGGAGTAAATGCTCTGCTTATCGTACTGGTTTCAAAACTACACAATTCAAATGCTTTCCGTTTTTCTAGTAAATGCTCCTTTTCAGTAGATTTATTCAAAGAGGTTGGGTCTAAAAACTAGAGCTATCACTAAAGGTGATTAATACCCCCACCCATCACCTTGTCACAAGATCCAATGACTTCAATGCAAGAGACAATAGCTCAATAATCATTTCATCCAAACTTGGGAAAAGAAGATTTTTAAAAATCCAATCAAAGAATGACTCTCATGAAAATTAAGTCACACACATCTACACATCATTATAAATGCATATGCAAAATTTAAGGTTCATTGATTCACTGTTGTCCCTACAAACCCTTGTTGAAGGATTAATTTTAACATTTCAAGAACTGTATACATTTTACTGAGGAGGATGACATGCTTGTCAGCAAGAGTTATGTCCCATGCGCCCATAAACTTCTCAGCACCGCATACACAGATCTCCAGTGAAGCTGGTGGGCAAGTCTGAAACAGTAAAATAGTTTACAACAACTACCTAGGCATGGTCTACACTGTTAGAAAACAGTAAGAAGTAAATGAACTTTGTCCATTGTTGCTGCAAATGGTGTAAACCCTCAGGTATTTTCATATAAGAAATAATGACATCATGATTGACACGAATATTATAAATTAGATTAATGCTTTCCTTCATATAAATGTGTTTTCATGCATTTGCAAACAAAGTAGACACATATCAGATGGCTTCTACACGAGTCATCTGATCAGGGTCTATTCTGTTTGCTAATGGGATTTGATAGATATGTTTCTTTAGTTTCTGAAATAGCTATAATTGTTCCAACTTACATATTTTATTATAATCATTTTGTCCATGAATATTCAGTATGTATTGATATTGTTTTATAAAAATAGAACAGGGAAATGCTTAAATGTTATAATAGCAAATGGACACAGTATGTTTTGGCCATGGCAGAAACTGTAGAATCATATCTGTATTATAGCATAGGCAAACAGAACTGACTCTGATCAGATCCCTCCTACAGGAGTCATCTGATTTAGGTCTATTCTGTTTGCAAAGGCATAGTAACTGGTTTGGAGTTATGTCATTATAGAGTAAAGGGTTAAAAGGATGGACCATTCTATTTTGAACAATTAGCATACAAGTCTTAAACTATGCAATATGATATTTATGAACTACATGTATATACATGTACCTAGTTAGAAATAATGATGGATATAAATTAACTGATGTTTTATGTTGGCTTGATATACAAAGGAATGTTTTATATCATACACTAAGCAAACAGAACAGATCCTGATCAGATGGCTCCTACAGGAAGCAGCATATGCATATTCACTTTGACCACTCTGACTCATGTACAAGATATCCCCTATTCATAAATGTCCTTATTTTTACCTGCTTGACATGGTCCAGGGTCTGTGTGTCATGGAGTACAGCTAATGGTGCACGGCTAGTGTATGTCTGCAATCCATTGGTCGTGACCACAAATACCTTGTAACCATTGGACTGCACCTACATTTCACCAAAACAAGTTTCAACAATTTTTCAGCGGCTAGCTGTCTATTTTCACTTCTGTTCTAGTTTTCCACCAATGAGAAACTATGTTACATTGTAATTTGCATATGACCTACGAGTATTTAGTAGTAAACTGTATTTTCATTAGTGAATACCTTGACTGGGATACAACCTTTTTATATGCCTCTACACATTGCCAAACTATGTAAAATTCTGATATACAGTCTGCTAACGGCCTCGCAAATTGAATTCAATGCAATAATTAACATAATCACAACACATGTAAGGCATCATGTTACACAGACATGTTCTATAAACTTCTTAGAGTTCAGTCAAAACGCCATATAGTACAGAAAATCCTTATTTACGCAGATATTTAGCATGGGACTGAAGACTGTCGACTGTCGAAAGTTCTGTTCTTAAAATAGATTTTAAGACCTGGAAATTCCCATGGTAATGGTTGCTGAGCAATATTACCAGTTTGTCGAAACCACTATTAAACTTTCAAACTTTTACTATCATTTTGCTATCAATTAATACAACATTTGATAATAAAGTCCACTTTGACGAACAGGTAGTTTGCCGAAACCACCATAATTCACAGGCAGTGCTATAGGAAATAAAGAAGAAGGGTTGTTTAGTATATTAGAGTAGTGGTATTAATAGTATTAATTACTATCCCCGACCACAGCACCGAGGCTCTGGTTGTTGGCTCTCTTTGATATAAAGCTACTTACTGAAGGCTATTGCTACGGCTCTATCACATGGGGCTTGGGCTCATAGATGTAGGTTGAAGTTGCTAACTTTATATTGTTTTAAAAATACATGTATATTCAGTTAATGATGTCATTAATGATGATGCACACAAGTCGATTAAAGCGTTGATCTAGGCTAAATAAATACCGTTCTTTAAGGAATTACAGACTCTGCACAAACAAAAACTTTATGCTTTAAAGTGTATTCAATTTCTTATCTTCATATCAATACAAATATAAGCGCTTTCATGTACATTTTATAATAGGTAAACTAAAGAACTAACTTGAGGTAGTTTTAAAACATTACTTTGACATCGTACATTTTAAAAGTGATTTCCTATAAAAGCAACTTGAAATTTTTCAATAACTGCTTCTTCTACTCAACGTCATTTTCACTGCATGCTTCTCTGCTAGTATAATAACAAGCAACCCTTCATAGATCTAGTTCTCTGTACTAGTAGAATCTCCAAACATTGAAATAAATATTGCAGAGATTGTTTTGTACATTGTGTCAATATTTGAATGCCGCTGAATATCTTTTTTAAAAGATATTTCTTGTTTCATATACAGTCGAACCCGTCTTAACTGGAATTCTAGTAGAGAGGAATTGATATACTTTAGGCAGGTGGCTGCTACATGCAGGGTGACTGACTTTCATTCTGCATTAAGCAGTCACCTGTTTCCAAGACCAAAATTTATACTAAATTGAACGTCCGGTTTAGAGGGGGATAAAAATCAAAACTAAACCTTCATTTTACTCCTTAATACATGAATATTCATGTAAGAAATAATGAATATCAATTACATGTAGATAAAATTTCAATTTGACTTATGAATAAAGAAAGCGTTGCCCATGGTCTTATCTATATATTATTCTATAAGCAAACAGAGTAGAAATAGAAGTTCAGCTCTGCTGGCAAATGCTTTAGAACGAATCTCTATCTGGTAGGGACTAAAATCTTTCTTGCATAATATTATTTATTAACGTGTACTGATGTATGTAATCACTAATACTGTGTTTGTTATTTGTCTAAGACCCATAAAACTATATAGCATTGGAAAGGGTATAAATTCTTCTTTTGTCTTGGCACTTGCAAATTACAAAAAATCTGCATATAACTAGAGGTTTGTTTTTGTCACAAAAACAGATGTCTCCCCCTCCCATCCTCTTTCCAATATACAAGTGTAATGCCTGTAACTCCAAACTTATCAGGGTCTAATTCTAAGTCATCAGGGGCAATAACTCCAACATTATCAGGGGGAGACAATTCAAAACCCCGGGTACACAACAACACATGCTGGTCAACATTCTTTGAAGTTTGGTGACTCTAGTACTAGTGGTTTCAGAGATACACATGACACAAAGTAAAGTTTCTCTTATTTTAATTCATAATGGGCAGTAACTCCAAAGTTATCAGGGGGAGACAACCCAGATGCACAACAACTCATGCTGGTCAATATTCATGTGAAGTTTGGCCACTCTAGCCCTTGTGGTTTTAAAGATATGCATGACACAAAGTTTCTCTAATTTTAAGTTATCATATCAGGGGCAATAACTCAAGAATTATCAGGGGGAGACAATTAAAAAAACCCAGGTGCACAACAACTCATGCTGGTCAACATTCCTGTGAAGTTTGGTGACTCTAGCCCTAGCGGTTTCAGAGATATGCACGACACTAAGTAAAGTTTGTCTAATTTTAAGTCATCAGGGGCAGTAACTCCAAAGTTAACAGGGGGAGACAATTCAAAAACCCAAGAGCAAAACGGCTCATGCTAGTGAACAATCCTGTGAAGTTTGGTGACTCTAGCCCTACTGGTTTCAGAGATACGTGCGACACAAAGTTTGTATAAATTTAAGTGTTCATATCAGGGGCAATAACTCAAGAATTATCAGGAGGAGACAATTCAAAAAACATAGGTGCACAACAACTCATGCTGGTAAACATTCCTGTGAAGTTTGGTGACTCTAGTACTAGCGGTTTCAGAGATACACGCGACACAAAGTTTTTCTAATTTTAAGTCATCAGGGGCAATAACTCCAAAGTTATCAGGGGGAGACAATTAAAAAAAAACAGGTGCACAACAACTCATGCTTGTGAACATTCTTGTGAAGTTTGGTGACTCTAGCTGGTTTCAGAGATACGCACGACACAAGTTTGTAAATTAGCTCAAGCGACAGAAAAAATGACATTTTGTTGTTTTTCCTCTTATAAAACTGTTTCAAACAGATTTGTTTTTGCAAATTTCAGTCTAAACAAGGGCATGTTGTATTGCTATGCAAGACATGAGTCCCCCACCGGACTGAAAAAAAACCTCCACTCTCCCCACCCCACCCACCCATGGTGTGGTTGACCATGGTATATACATGACCACCTGAATGGTATTAGTACCTACTTTCATACATTGAATCAGTAAATAAAAAGTTAGTCCCGACAAAAAAATATGAAAAAGGGGAGTAACTCCAAAAATATTAATGCTAGAGTTATTGCCCTTGTGCATGACACTACACCTCATCATGCTTGTTCCATATGAGAAGTTTCAAATCAATTGAACAAGTACATAAAGAGTTATTACCTGGACAAGAAATTATGAAATGGGGAATAACTCCAAAAATATTGATGCTAGAGTTATGGCCCTTGTGCATGACACTATTCCTCATCATGCTTATTCAATGTGTGAAGTTATAATGAATTTGGCCTAACTTTGTAGGAGATATTGCCTAGACACGAAGCGTGACAGACGGACTGACAAGAAAATATGAAAAAGGGGAATAACTCCAAAAATATTGATGCTAGAGTTATGGCCCTTGTGTATGACACTACCCCTCATCATGATTGTTCCATATGTGAAGTTTCAAATCGAACCAGTAGATAAAGAGTTATTGTCCAGACAAAAAAATATGTAAAAGGGGAATAACTCCAAAACTATTGATGCTAGAGTTATGGCCCTTGTGCATGACACTAGCCCTCATCATGCTTCTTCAATGTGTGAAGTTATAATGAATTTGGCATAACTTTGTAGGAGATATGGCCCGGACACGAAGCGTGACAGACGGACGGACGGAATCGAGCAAACCTATAGTCCCCAAACCGGTAACCGGTGGGGGACTAATAAGCTTTACTATGTTGTTTAGTTATATTTTATGACAAATGTCAAAGTTATTTGTAGTTTGGGGGGCTTTGTTTTGAAAATGAAAACGGATATATATATCCTAATGGAACTGTTTGTTCATGGTTGCCACCAAGGACGGGGTTGTTTACAACTGTCCAGTGATCTAAATCACCCCATTGATAGTCAGGATTTTGGGCCTGAGGGGGGCTGAAATGCATTTGCTGGGTTCTGGATCCGACCCATTCATTTCTGCTGAGTACTCGTCTTCTACGGCGATCTCACACTTTTCTACTACAACCAAGACCACGCCCACTCCCAACCCCTACCCCTGAGGCAGAAGAGAGGGGGTTGAATATACAGTGTCATCTGTTTCAGAGCTGTTCGAATCACTAAAGGACGATTCCGAAACAGACCCGTCGTCTAAGTCACCTTTTATGCCGAAAAAATCAGTATAATCGCTATCAGAATCATTGGGCATTGATGAAATAATTCGCCGAGCTTCCTGATACAAAAACTGTTAATATGCTGAAGTGAAATCAGAACAAAGGGGAATAACTCAAAAAGTATCGCATGCAGAGTGATGGACCTTAGTGACAAACATGGACCTCAATGAGAGGAAGAAACATGTGAAATTGGAAAGCTCTATAATGATTAGTTTAGAAAGGACAGCCAAACAAGAAAGTGTGATGGACAGACAGACAGACAGACAGACCGACAGACCGACAATGGAAAAATGATCCCTAAGAGACACACTGCCTCTCGGCAGGTGACACAAAAACTATCTGCAAAGGTGATCACAGAATCTCAAAATGCTTAACCCTTTACTCCATGAATATTCATGTAAGAAATGAAGACATCATGAATATTAATTAGATTAATGTTTAGATGGCATTTTACTGGTAAGACATGAGCATTTTGTGAAAGTAGAAACTATAGAATCAAATCTAGATTTTTCTTTTAGCAAACAGAGCAGACCTTGATCTATAGGAGCCTTCTGATCTGGATCTACTCTGTTTGCAAAGGCGTAGAAAGAAGTATTTATGGAGGAAAGGGTTAACCCAATGAATATTCATTAAGAAGCAATAAATGTATAAATGTGTAAAAGATCAAATAGTTTCATATCTTAACTTGTGTAATAGAACTCTGATAACCACTACTGATTTACCTGTATCACATCTGAAACATATCTGTAAATAGACAGCAGTCTCGCACCATGCAACAGGGAGTACATGAACCCAACCCGGGCTCCACTCATCAGGCAGCAAATGCCTACCAGGCTTGACCTACGACCAGAGCAAACCGGCACAGCATTCTCACCCAGATTCAGCTTTGTATGTTTCCCTATATAACATGTATAGAAGAATATACCATCATCTTCAGTATAATAATTAGTTAAAGTTTTAATGGTGTGTGTAGTGTGGCTAGTCAGACAGACTCTAATTAAGCCCCCCCCCCCCCCCCCCCTTGTACCACTTTGATTTAAATGGCACTTAATTACACTTAAGTTCAAAACATGAAAATATCAAAATGCAAGTCAAGATTTTTAAGAGTATTATTTTGTGTCAGGAACAGAAAGGTTTCCAATTCATTCCAGTGATTTAATAAATAGAAAAGAGGCAATAGTGTAGACCCAGATCAGGTGACGTGCCTGATGAAGCTATCTGATAAACACTGTCACTGTCAACAATACATATCAATGACAAAGGTTAACAAGGGCATATATCTATCTCCATGACCCCTTTAGATAAACCAGAAATGGTGTCAAAGCCACCTGATGCTTGCCTGTTTAAAAGGTAAGTCTAAAACGTGTCATATTGAACACAAAAAAATAATTCCATATTCAATTTAAACTTAACTGCATCAATATCAGAACCAAAATGCAACCATACACCAATTTACAGCAAATAAAAAAGATTATTAAACAAGAAAGATACATACCAAATATAGAAGCCCTAGGTCTATAGGTTCGAATGTAACAGGCAGTAAAGATTATTGCAAAAGTAGGTCAAAAGGTGAAGGTCAGAAGGGCAAAAATGTTGGCATGGTCATACAAAGTACAGAAGTCCAATGCCTACTGAGTCTAATATTGTAGGCAGTTAAAGATGTTTGCAAAAGTAGGTCAAAGTCAAGGTCACACAGTAAAAAACATTGGTATGGTTGGAAAGTCTTAAGACAGGAATGATACATACCAAGTATGGAAGACCTAGGCCTATTGGTTCCAATGTTATATGCATTTAAAGACTTTTGCAAAAGTAGGTCAAGGGTTAAGGTCAAGGTCAGAAGGGCAAATATGTTGGCATAGTCATACCAAGTATGGAAGTCGTAGGTCTATTGATTCCAATGTTATAAGCACTTAAAGATTTTTGCAAAAGTAGGTCAAAGGTCAAGGTTACATGGTAAAAAGCATAGGTATGTTTGAAAGTCTTCAGACAGAAATGATACATACCAACTATGGAATTATATGCATTTAAAGACTTTTGCAAAAGTATATCAAAGGTCAAGGTCAGAAATGCAAGGTCAAGGTCAATGACACATGGTAAAAACAATGGTATGGTTGGAAAAGTCTTGTAGTTAAAGACAAGAAAGTTGCATACTAAATATGGAAGCCCTTGGCCTACTGGTTCAAATTGTAAAGGCATTTAAAGAAATTTGCAAAAGTAGGTCAAAGGTCAAAGTAACATGGCAAAATCCATGATATTGTTGGAAAGGTCTTAACACAAGACAGTTGCATACCAATATTCTGAAAATGGTTGATCCCTCGAAAGCAAAAGTAGATATGCAAAAAGAGAAAATTGCAGACTCGGTTTTTATTGAGTCTGTTCATGAGTAGTAATTAAAAGTGCAACACTACTCACACCCCCTAGCACTGGCTTAAGCAGTATTCAATTTTCAAAACTAATAACATCAAAACTTATGATCCCGAAGGACCAGAAAATATAACAACACTGAGAATGAAGTATGGGGTGACTTTTTACGGCACACAAAGTATGGAAGCCTTTGGCCCATTGGTTCAAATGTTATAGGCATTTAAATATTTTTGCAAAAGTAGTTCAAAAGTCAAGGTCAGAAGGGCAAAAATGTTGGCTTGTTCACACCAAGTATATTGGTTCCAATAATGTAGGCATTTAAAGAATTTTGCAAAAGTAGGTCAAATGTCATGGTCAGAAGGGCAAACAATGATATTGTTGGAAAAGTCTTAACACAAGAAAGTTGCATACCAAGTATGGACGCCCTAGGTCCATTGGTTCAAATGTTATAGGCATTTTAATAATTTTTGTAAAAGTACATGTAGGTCAAAGGTCAATGTCAAGGTCAGAAGGGCAAAAATGTTGGCATGGTCATACCAAGTACAGAAGCCCTAGGCCAATTGGTTCCAATAATATAGGCATTTAAAGACTTTTGCAAAAGTAGGCCAAAGGTCAAGGTCAGAAGGACAAAAATGTTGGCATGGTCGGAAAGGTCTCGACAATATGAACCTTCTCACCAAATTTCAGCATCATAGCACAAATATTAAGCTTTATACCAACCCGTCACAAAAACTTTAACCTTAAAACTTTAAGTCCAAAACATGTCAAAAATTGAATAAAAATTAAAATTATATTTAATGTTAAACTTCAGAACAGTAATATTTGACCCAAAAAAAACCTGAATACAAAATTTCAGCATCCTAACACAAATGTTAAGTTTTAAAACAACCTGTCCAAAACACTTTAACGTGGTGATTTTTGGTCAAAAAGACTAAGTCTAAAACATGTCAAAAATTGATAAAATTGAAGAATATTTTTAATGTTTAACTTCACAACAGCAATAATTGACCCTAGATTAACATCCATACAAAATTTCAGCATCCTAGTATAAATATTAAGCTTTAAAACAACACGTCCAAAATACTTTAAACTTGGTCGCACGCACACTCACGCGCACGCTCACGCCGGGGATATAAGATAAGCTCTGCTGTTCTACGAACAGGCGAGCTAAAAATGGTCTCAAAGTTATATATCACAGGGTATTTTGGATCTGGCAGAAACTGTGCAATCAGAGCTTATCTAATTCCATTTTACAAGAGAATGGTTTTACATTCTTCATCAACAGCAGGAAGCATTTTCCTTCACAGTCGGTGCAATGTCTTTTTTATCGTGTAAAAATCAACGTTTAGGATGTGTTTATAATGCAGCAATTTTGTCCTTATATAAGTGGTACCAGAAAATGGACCCTTAACAACTACAAACAGTCTTTCACTTTGACTGGAACTATTTAACGGACTCTTCTCAATAAACCAGAAATTTATTTCAAGCTATTACACATATTCCTAGAACCATGGTAATATATACTTTTCATATTAATGGATTTACTTTGACCAATATTCCATTCATAGCCAATAATTAAATTGTGTGTGGAGTAAAGTACCAAAAACATAACATTATTGCTGTTGTTTCATTCCCAAGCTGTTTCACGGTAAAGAAAACGGGAACCATTTTAATGAGTTTTGAATGAGTGAATAATCGGAACAGTCAGCTATGTTTGTTTGAAAAACTCACAAAAGTAATCTCGTTCAACTCCTGTAGCAAGAATCTGGTGGAACAAGAACATAGGACTGTTGTGCTCTAATTAACCCTTTCCCTATTCTATGTTTAATCCAAATTTCAATACCTACTGAATATTCATGGACATAATAGTTATAACTAGAAAACTGACTCGGTCAGAGAGGACCCTGTAATCAAGGGCAGATAACTCTAGACATAGTGATCTGATTCAACCCAAAAACTACAGGTGTCTTCCTCCGATGATACTGAACCCTTAATATGAAACCAATATGTGAAGAATTGTTTGAATTATCGCGTCGCATCAAAAGTGTTGACGGACAGAAAATGTGATTCCTGTAGGGCTACAGCATTTTCAATGCAGGGCCCTAATGAAATATGGAAGATGGAACATTGAAGCCATTTTAGAAAGTAAAGAAACAGAACTATCAAACTCAATTAGGAATAAGAGGGCCTAAAAGCCCCTGATATAGCTCACCAGATAATCAGAGGAGAAGATTTTTCAAAGTTTTCACTATATGTTTCTATAGAAAACTAGCCAGCCCTGAGGCAGGGCCAATGTCAATTCAGAAAGAATAAATTTATCTATACTTATGCTGAAAATTTCAGATATTTTCATTACACCTTCATGAGTTCATATTATTATTCATATCTTAACTTATTTTTAACCCTTCCTCTGTTCTATGTTTATTCAAAATTTCAATACCTACTGAATATTCATGGACAAAATAGTTATAATGAAATAGGGAAGGTGGGACAGTGTAGCCATTTTAGAAAGTAAAGAAACATCTTTCAAATTCCATTGATAAACATATTGGACCCTGATCAGACAGCTGCTATAGGAGCCATCTTATTTGGGTCAGCTCTGTTTGCAAATGCGTGAAAAGGTGTTTATAAAGGGAAGGGGTTAAGTAAACATAATATTATTATAAGTACATGTATATTGTAAACAAAATGAAAATAATTTAATGTAATTTACACTATATTATATCATAAGCAAACAGAGCAGATTGATCAGATGGCTACTACATGAGCCATCCGATCTTGGTATACTCAGTTTGCAAAGGTGTAGAAAGGCATATTTAAGAAGTAAAGGGTTAATTGTCCTATTTACTGTGCAACAGGCCAGATTTAAATAAAATGTGCATCTGCCATTACCAAGAAGGGAGGCAATCCAGTTGTTATTAAAAAGTGCAAAGGGAGATAACCTACCTTTTATATATGCTAACAATAGCCAGCTAAAAATTGCCGATGTTAAAAAAAACAGCCAGCTTTGGAAAACTGGTTACCCCATCGGTGGGGCCAATTTTGACCCCAGGGGCATGATTTATATAACTTTTGTAACATGATGTTATGAATTTATATAACTGAACATGATGTTATGTGCCAAATATAAAAGCTGAGAACCTTGCATTTTCAGAGGAGAAGATTTTCAAAGTTTTCAATATATGTTTCTATTGAAAACTGGCCACCCCTGGGGTGGGGCCAATTTGACCCCAGGGGCATAATTTATATAACTTCTGTAGAGGACCTGAATATGGAGCTATGTGCCAAATATGAAAGCTGAGAACCGTCCAGTTTCAGCGGAGAAGATTTTCAAAGTTTTCACTATATGTTTCTACTGAAAACTGGACACCCCCGGGGCGGGCCAATTTTGACTTTTGTAGAGGACCTATAGGTGATGCTATGTGCAAAAGATGAAAGCTGAGAACCCTATAGATTCAGAGGAGAAGATTTTTAAAGGTTCAAATTGTTGACGACGAACGACGCATGACGCACGCCGACAGACGACGGACATCAGGCGATCACAAAAGCTCACCCTAAGCACTGTGTGCTCTGGTGAGCTAAAAAGAGCAGACCTGATCAGATCACTTTTATAGGAGCTGTCTGATCTGGGTCTACTCTGATTGCAAATGCGTGAAAATGAGATTTTTAAAGTAAAATCTGTTTTAGTTAGAAATACTTACCTGCTGTGAAATATGCTTAGGTTATTTATTTATACCTTGTGACCGGAATAAAAAAGTACTGCATATACCGTATGGCCCGCCCATTAGCCATACCTCATTATAATAATGCTCCCAGCATGTTACAATCATTGGTTATTTATTCCCAAAAACAACATTAGGCAACATGCGAGGTGGGAGGAGGGCAATCCCTCTCACAGCAGGCAAGTATTTCTAACTAAAACAGATTTTACTTTAAAAATCTCATTTTAGTAGCAAAATACATTACCTGCTGTGAAATATGCTGACTTTGTCATGAAGGTGGGAAGGTATACTCACCAAAACAACACCAAGACTCGGCTGTAGAATTCCTCCAAGGGAAAACCATCATTCCAAGAGGAAATTTTCTTAGATAGACTGCTTGTATCTATTAATATCCGTAATTGGTCCCACCGTAGGCCAAGAACACGGAATAAAGCCAGAGAGTTAAACTACTCGCTGAGAGGCCACAAGAGGACCCAGAGAGAGAAGATTGCTCTGAAGAGTCGAAAAAGAGCGCAGATTAAAGGAAGAGAAAGTGGAACTACTCTTCCAAGAAGCAGCCCTGAGAATCTCATCCAAAGGGGCATGATTAATGAAGGCCCAGGAAGTAGACAGGGCTCTGAGCTCATGTTGCCTGATCTTTAAAAAGCCGAGATCTAGATCAGACAGGTCAGAGTAGGCCAATTTAATGGCAGAAGCAATCCAGCAAGAGATGCTGCTGAGATTTCGCTAAGACCTTTAATAGGGATAAAAAGACTTTTCCTATTTCCCCTCAAGAATTGAACCCTCTTAATATAGAACTTAAGGGCTCTGACAGGACAGAGGGTTCGATCAGGATCCGAATGATCCAGGTCTTTAGAAAGACTGGGTATAACAAACAGATTGGAAGCTACTGACGGAAGCTGGGTTTTAGCTAAAAAACCTGGCTGACACAGCAGAGAAACTGACCCGTCAGAATTCCAGCAAACAAAGCTTTCTTCTATAGATAAGGCATAAATTTCGCTTCTGCGTTTAGCAGCCACAAAGGTGAGGAGAAACACAGTCTTCCACGTGACGGGAGTCAAAGTCGCTTGATCTAAAGGCCAGGGGTGTGATTGACCCAAGAGCTGAGGGGAGAAAATATTTCGGCGCGGGGTTTGGGGTCCGCTTTAGGCCCCCAATGGGGTCCAGGGGCAAAGCCCTGGTGGGGGTCACAGGGGGCGAAGCCCCCTTCCGAAAATGAAAAATAGGGCTTTAAAGGTCAATTGGAAAGCTCTCCCTGAGCTATCCTGGTTCAAAATTTAAAACTTAAAAACACACCAAAAAAACCCAACAACTGCACTGTACTAAATACCATTTTATTACTAGAGCTGGTGTTGAAGACAAAAACATAACTTCATAATGTTAATCCACTTTCAAAACTTCTATTGAGGCCAACTGGTCTAGCACAACTTTTCCTTCTTTCTCATCAAAGTAATTACTAATAACTGTTGGTACAAAATGTATGTTTGTCAATTGTAATCAATTGTTGCTTGATCAAGGTTTAGCAAAACTGATGTTTTCTTCAGCTTCTCTACTGTTTTCCTAGTCATAGTTTCACCAAGTCTATGAGGCTGAAGTGCAAACCATACTCAGGTTCTGTAAAGCTTTGATGTCCTTCGCAAGTTCTTTGGCTAAGTCAATCAAGACCTGTACCATGGACAGAGGTAGATTCCTCTCAGCAATGACACCAAGAACTATTGCCTGAAAAAAGAAGAGTGAAAGGAATTACTAATATGCAACTGTTTGTACAAGACAAACCTCAGTTTGATGTTTCAACTTCTGCTCATGAACTAGTTTTTAACCCTTCACTCTATAAATACTCCTTTGCAAACTGAGAAGGCCTGTAGGAGCAGTCTGATTTGGATCTGCTCAATTTGCTTATAAATAAAATCATATACAAAAAATAATAATTCTTAAGTCTCTGCCATTGCCAAAAATTATTGTATTCATGTGGCATAATATAAATTAATCTAATTATACTTCATAATGTCTTTATTTCTGATATGAATATTCATAAAAAAAATAGTGAAGTACAAAAGAATACCCTTGCAATATTCTCCAGTCTTTTTGAAGTAACCAGAAATTCCAGCATAAAATAACAAATTTCCGTGCACATGATGATGCAATTATAAACAGATAGATCTTAAGTATGGCAAAATGTTGCATAAATGTAGAGAAAAATAGAGAAAATATGGCCCTCGGGTTCATGGATGGAATACTCTGGCTCAGTATAATTTAAAGTCTGGAAAAAGTGCCAACATGAATCTTCTACTGTTATTGCTTTTTTTATTTTTCTGATTGTAATTAATTTCTTGTCATCAATGTCATTGAAATATTTTACTAATAGTTGACATGCACCTTCTCATAAAATTCAGGAACCAGCTGCAGGTTAGTTATTCATTGAAAATCAATCACATATTTTAAACACTTTTTTGCTCCTACCTGTGTACTTGCTGTTCTGTCTTCAAGTAATACTACAGGAACAGGTGTTTCACATTCTTTGATACGTTTTTGAAAATTGGGTGAATACCATAGTTTCTGTCATCTTCAGATTGTCCACCGGTTACGTAGGGCAGTAACTTACTTTCTGTTGGTTTTAATCACATTTTCCTTCTCTGTGTGTCAGATGAAGAACTATTTTCTACAATAGCAAGCTTCCCTCTTTGCAGTATGTAATCAATTTGTCGCACACACAACACTTCGCTGTTTTCTGTCAATGACAACTTCAGACATGCACGAGGACACGCTGTCATTTTTCAGTTTCTTGCCAGTCCCGCTTGAACTACTGCTAGTATCAATACGTAGAACTTCCGCTGAATCAGCTGTCCGATAAAATATTTTTGTCATTTTAAGTCCATTTGATTCAAATACAGCAATAGTTTGAGATGTTGCCACATTTTTTTACGTTTGTTGTGAAAGTTCGCTAACAATTTGGGAGGAAACGGATTTGTAACTCATGCAACGATAACAGCGATTTGATTGGTGTAGGCACGAAGATTTGGCCAATCGGATTCCGCGTAGTATAGGTAAGATGAAGCTGAAATGGCACAGGGTAAATCCGCGGTGAGTTCGGCGAGACTAATTCCCGGACCAGACCGGAACCCCACCCCCCCTCCCCCCTCGGATTTTCGCAACGGATTTAGACGTTTTGGAAAAATGGTCCTTTGGAACATTGGATCCGTGGAAATCCGCGGATCCGCGGAAAAATCACACCCCTGAAAGGCTCATAAGGCGCTTTAGTAAGTGACCAGAGAACACAAGACAGATCGCATTTAGGCAACAGAGAGCGAGAAACCGGTTTCTGAAGCTCAAAAGCACGAATCAGATCAGAGAGGACAGGGTGCGAACCAATGTCCTTAATACCTCTGAAACTAAGGGTATGAGATAACATAGCTCTATACCCTTTAATGGTGCTAACCGCTAGATTCTTCTCTGAAAAGAGGAAAACTAGGAAATCAGAGGTGTCTTGGATAGAGGGACAGATTGGATCAGTCTGTCTTGTACGAAACCAATCCGTAAAGATTCTCCACTTGGCGTTGTAAACAGTGGAAGTGGAGGAACGTCTGGCCTTAGCGACGAAGTTGGCAACTGTTTGAGAAAACTTTCTCTATCAGAGACCCGTCCTGATAACGGCCAGACGTGAAGATGGAAGATGGCGGTGTCTCTGTGGAGAACTCCACCCTTCTGAGAGAGTAGGTCCTGACTGGGCGGGATCCACCGTGGAGACTCGAACAGGAGACTGAGAAGATCGCTGAACCAGGATCTCTGGGGCCACAGAGGGGCAATCAGGAGGATCCTGACCGCGATCTTCCGTAGAACCGCTGGGATAAGAATGAACGGGGAAAAGCATACCCGAACAGGAGACACGTACAGCGGGAGTCAATGATTGAACCTGGTGGCAAAGAGATCCACTGTTGGAAACCCGAAAAGATGAAAGATCTGCGCCACTACGGATTTGTGGAAAGTCCACTCCGCAGGTAGCATTTGCCGTCTGCAAGAGAGGCTATCTGCCAAAACATTCAGTCTGCCCGGCAGATGTTTGGCGAGCAGAGTGATTTGTCTGTCTGACAAAACAAGAGAAGATCCCTCGTGCCCTTGAAGAGGGAGAAGGAGTGTGTCCCCCTCCCCCTGTCTCTTGATGTAAGACACTACTGTTGTGTTGTCCGTCTGTACTAGAACACAAAGGTTGCGAACCTGATTCTGGAAGGACTCCAGGGCTTTCAGAACAGCCAGGAGTTCGAGATTGTTTATATGGAGCTGAGACTCGGCAGTCGACCAGACGCAGGAAATCATGAGTCCCAGAGGCTCCAAATAGGCTCCCCAATCCTGATTGTTGGCATGGGAGATCAGAAAAAGATCTGGATCCGGAAGAGCAATCGGCACTCCTTGAAGGAATAGATCCTTCACCTTCCACCACTGAAGAGCAGTGTGGAAAAAAGGTAGGAGTGGCAGAGAAGCGGACAGAGCATCTGACCGAGGACGCAATTGTGTCAGCAGGTAAAACTGAAGGGGGCGTAAGTAAAGCCTGCTGAGAGATACAAAGTCTGCTGCTGAATTGAGAACTCCCAGTAGAGACAGAATAGAGCGAGCAGAGCAGCGGTTCTTCTGACTGAACAGAGAAAGCAGATGCAGGGTATTCTCTACACGTTGTAGAAAAATCCTGACTATGCTGGAGTTTGTTCGGAAATTTAATTCCACGAAGACAAAGTCTTGAGAGGGGATCAGATCCGATTTTTCAGCAGTCAATATGAGGCCCAATTGAGATACAATTTTCCAACTGTAGTGGAGATTGTGAAGGAGGGCCTGACGACTGAGAAGATGAAGCAGCCAATCGTCGAAATATTGAATGAGAACAACTCTGCTCTGGCGGAGAAAGGCCGCTACGGTCCCCATGAGTTTGGTGAAAACTCTGGGGGCTGTAAAAAGGCCAAAAGGCAGAGCCCGAAACTGGTAGACAACACCCATGTGACAAAAGCGAAGGAGGTGTCTGTCTGAAGGATGAATGGGTACGTGAAAGTAGCATCCGGCAGATCCAGGGAGACGGCCCATTGGTTTGGTTTGATTGCTAACCGAATGGAAGAGACCGTCTCCATTTTGAAAGAATTGATCTTTATAAACCCGTTTAGAGTCGAAAGCTCGATAATGGGCCGAAACGTGCCGTTTTTCTTTGGAACGAGAAACAGGCGGCTGTAAAACCCTGGCGTGTTCTCGTTCCGAACCCTTTCTACCGCCCCTTTTTGCAGAAGAGACAACACTGCATTCTGCATGTGGGGGTGATCTGACGAAAGATGTAAGGGGACCCTGGAAAGAGGGAGCTGTGGATCCAGCGGGCTACGGTAGCCCGATTCTACTATGGAAAGTGTCCAAGAGTGATGGTGCGCCAGACCATGTCAAAGTGGAGGAGCCTGGCACACACAGGAAGGTAGGGTCAGATCGGAAAGGGGGGGGGGGGGGGTAGAAAGGGCCAGTCCCTAGGGCTGGTGCCCAAAGGAACCAGACCTTCTATGGGAAGAGAAGGGTCGGTTGTGTCCCTGAACTGAGCCTCTATTTTGAGGAGGGACAGGAGCAGGCCCTAGGCGGCTCTTAACCGGGGCCCTCTGGCGAGAAACAGAAGATGACTGAGCAGTCTGTTTCTTCCCAGCCTGTTTAACTGGAGGCTTAGGTTTCCTCTTAGGAACCTTTAGGATCCTCCAGGTAGGGGGGGCCACGTGGGGCAGAAGCCTGTAGCATGGCCTCATCCGCCTTCTCCTTTTCCCTTACGAGACCACCAAAGAGGGGCTCAGAATTGATGGAAAGAGAATAGAGTTCATCCTTTGAGGTGTCTTGAAGCTTAGAGGCCGTCGATAGGTAAGCATCTCATCTACAGCGCAGCATTTCAGCTGCAGAGGCGAGACCCAGTATGAGAGACAACTGGGAAGAGACACCCAGTTGAAAGGCGAGGCGCCGGGATCTCTCCTGCGAGGGGCAGTCAGAAAGAAGAGGGCGACGGACAAAATGTCCACATTGGAGGCTACCCCCATCTGTTGTCTCTGACGAAGTTCCCAGCACTCTAGCATACTCATGGAGAGCGAGGGCTGGGAAGCAGAACTGATTCCAACCCGGAACTATCCGAATCCAAAAGTGGAATTCGATCAAAGAGACCCGGGTGACTATCTACTAAGGCCAGAGGCCTCAGAGAGGAAGGAGGTATGAGGGTGCACATAAATCTATTAGAAACCGACCAACCTGTCGCCGGTCTAGAACGAAAATCAGTATTGATATCGGGAAGGCAGGTGGCCAGACCCCGGCAAGGGGGGAGTGCAGGTCTAGATTTCCTAGGACTAGCCTGTTCACCCCCCTGTGTTTGGAGGAATAGAATCGACAAAACTACTCCGTTGTAAGACGAAGGCGGGGGTCTGGGGCAGACAGAGGGCGGCAGAATGGAGAAACAGTCCTCGCACGCCTTGTCAAAGGAATTAGAGTGGTTATCAGAGTCTTCGAGAGCTGATGAAACAGAATCCTCTAATTCGGAGTTACCTGGAGTACCCAATTCTTGACAGAGGGGGTCCTCCGGGTTAGCTAGGATAGACAACACATCATCCTGATCAAAAGGATCCACGTCTGGCCTGGTGGCCGTAGCCGAAGGCGAGAACCTCGGAAAAGACGGACCCAATACAGTGGCTGGTAAAGTAACTGGAGTATGAGGGTCCAGAGAAAAAATCCCCGCTGAGGAGGATTCCAGCTTTGTGCTGATTAGTCATGTGCCAAGTGCACAAAGGCGAAGACCAAAATACACACAGGAAAAAAAATAATGGTATATGCAGTGAAATAAGATTATTGTGGTAGGATACAAAATCCGGAATAGAAGCTGAAGACAAGGACTGCAGGCAGTCGAAAGGTCTGGAACAGCTAACAAGGTTGAAAACTCGGGAGGCTGAATAAACGTGAACGTTAATGGCCGACCGGAAATAACCAATGATTGTAACATGCTTGGAGCATTATTATAATGAGGTACGGCTAACGGGCGGGCCATATGGTATATGCGGTACTTTTTTATTCCGGTCACAAGGTATAAATAAATAACCTAAGCATATTTCACAGCAGGTAATGTATTTTGCTACTAAAACATGTTTATATGAAGGAATGGGTTAATATTAATAATGCCAATGTTTCTTACTAAACCTTCATGAGATAAAGGGTAAATCTATGAAATGTAGTTAGTTGTAACTAGACTACTGTAGAGGAAGGGCCCCACATGCATAGGAGGTATTGCATACTCCTGCATATTGTAAGCCTGATTTTCCTAATGCAGAACTGCAGCAGCATAATTAAATATGCATGTAGTTTGCTTAACTGGGTACTCTTTGCTAGGTACTTGAATAATAAGCATATAGTGAGCAAGTTTGATAGAAATCGGACCAATCTTTCACAGTAATAATCAGCCATCCAGATTGTATCATAATCAATAAATATGTGCAGTGCAGAATAAGCCAACCACAGAATCCATATGAGGTAATTGGATATCAAGTACTCTGAGCAAGTTTGGTGAAAATTGAATCATTCCTTGAGGAGATATTGCACGGAAACCAATCAGCTAATCAGAGTGCAGCAGCCTAAGTGAAAATGCCTGTAATTTAAAACCAGAAATTGTGTCAATGCCACCTGACGCTCGCCCGTTTAAAAGTTAAGTCTAAAACGTGTCATAGTGAACAAAACAAGAGCTGTCCGCAGACAGCGCGCTCCACTTTCTTTAGTGCTGGATAGTGTAGTGGAAGTCTAAGTCAGAAAGGGGAGATAACAACAGCAAAATTAATTTTAGGGTTACCTACCCTTGTGAAATGGGTCCCCCTTGTAATAGTTAATATGTATACCAAAGATGAACCAAATATCTTGGACAGTTTCTGAGACATGGACCTGAACATAAAACTTAACCAACAATGAAAAGTGTAAGTCGAAAAAGGGGCATAACTATGGTAAAATTAATTTTAGGGTTACCTACCCTTGTGAAATGGGTTCCCCTTGTGACAGTTAATATGTATACCAAAGATGAACCAAATATCTTTGACAGTTTCTGAGACATGGACCTGAACATAAAACTTAACCAACAATGAAAATTCTAAGTCGAAAAAGGGGCATAACTATGACAAAATTAATTTTAGAGTTACCTACCCTTGTGAAATGGGTTCCCCTTGTGATAGTAAACATACATACCAAATATGAACCAAATATCTTCGATGGTTTCTGAGAAAAGGACCTTAACAAAAAGGTTAACCAACGCCGACGCCGACGCCGACGCCGACGCCGACGCCGACGAGAGGGTCATGACAATACCTCCACTTTTTGAAAAAGTGGAGCTAAAAATCATTCAATTTCCAATGTAAACTTAACTTCATCAATATCAGAACCAAAATGCAACCAAACACCAATTTCCAGTGACTTAAAAAGATTATTAAACAATAAAGATACATACCAAGTATGGAAGCCCGAGGTCTATTGGGTCCAAAGCCATAGGCAGTTAATTTGTTTTGCAAAAGTAGGTTAATGGTGAAGGTCAGGTCATACCAAGTATAGAGATACTTTGCTCATCTTGTTCAATATTATAGGCATTTAAAGATTTTTGCAAAGTAGATTGAAGGCCAAAGTCAAGGTCACATGGTAAAAAACATTGGTATGGTTGATAAGTCTTAGACAGGAAAGATACATACCAAGTATGGAAGCCCTAGGCCTATTTGGTTCCAATGTTATATGCATTTAAAAACTTGCAAATGTAGGTCAAAGGTTAAGGTCAAGGTCAGAAGGGCAAATATGTTGGCATGTTCATACCAAGTATGGAAGCCCTAGGTCTATTGGTTCCAATGTAATAGGCACTTAAAAAAAAATCAAAAGTAGGTCAAAGGTCAAATGGTAACAAGAGTACCGCATACGGTACATAATACGCCCACTTGCAAACTTTCTCTGATTCAACATGCCTTATAAGTGTTGACATTTTCTGATCTGTGCTTCAGATCTTGATTTCCATATTAAGGTTATTCTATTTTTTAAAAAAATGAAGGGAATATCTTATTAAATAAAAAAGTTAATCCTCATTTTTGCACGTTTTTGTAAAGTGCAACGGCCATAACTCTGTAAAGACAAACTGAATGAACCTCAAAATAAACTCAGCTTCAAATTTTGTTGCTTAAAACATTTGTATTAAGTTTCATTTATATCATTTTAATAGTTTTCCCAGAAAACAACAGACAAACTAAAAGTTGACCGACTAACAAAGCAACGAACACACGAAGTTCAAGGACCATAACTTTAGAATAAAATGACATATCAAAACCCCCGCAATATATGTGAAAATTCACATTAAGGTTTAACCAAGTAAAAAAATTGAAGTAAATATCATTTCAAATGAAAAAGTTATGGCCATCCTCATATTTGCATAGATTTGCATTATTTTTTTAAGGACAAGGGCCATAACTCCTAAACAACAGATCAAATGATCCTCAGAATCGACTTAGCCCCAGGTCTTGATGCATTAAACATGTGGATAAGTTTCATTAATATCTGTCAAACAGTTTTGCCAGAAAACAGCAGACAAACAATTTGCATATATTTGTATTTTTTTTTTAAGTAAAAGGGCAATAACTCCGAAACGAAAAATCAAATAAACATCAAAATCGACTCAGCATCAGATCTTGATGCATTAAACATTTTTGTGAAGTTCCATTAATATCTCTCAAATAGTTTTCCCAGAAAACAGCGGACAAACTATTTGCATTATTTTTTAAGGACAAGGGCCATAACTCCGAAACGACAAATCAAATGATCCTCGGAATCAACTCAGCTTCAGATCTTGATGCATTAAACATTTGTGTGAAGTTTCATTAATATCTCTCAAATAGTTTTCCCAGAAAACAGCGGACAAACTATTTGCATGTATTTGTATTATTTTTTAAGTAAAAGGGCAATAACTCCGAAATGACAAATCAAATGAACCTCAGAATCGACTCAGCATCAGATCTTGATGCATTAAACATTTGTGAGAAGTTTCATTAATATCTCTCAAATAGTTTTCCCAGAAAACAGCGGACAAACTATTTGCATATTTTTTAAGGACAAGGGCCATAACTCTGAAATGAAAAATCAAATGAACCTCAGAATCAACTCAGCTTCAGATCTTGATGCATTTAACATTTGTGTGAAGTTTCATTAATATCTGTCAAATAGTTTTCCCAGAAAACAGCGGACAAACAAAATGTTGACGGACGAACGAACGAACGAACGAACGAACGAACGAACGAACGAACGAACAGACGGACGGACGGACAGGGCCACGACAATATACGACCACCTTTATTAGGTGGGCGTATAAAAAACATTGGTATGTTTGAAAAAGTCATAAGACAGAAAAGATGCATACCAAGTATGGAAGCATATGCATTTAAAGACTTTTGCAAAAGTAGGTCAAAGGTCAAAATCAGAAAGGCAAACATGTCGGCATGGTCATACCAAGTATGGAAGCCCTAGGCCGATTGGTTGCAATGCTATAGGGATTTGAATTATTTTGCAAAAGTAGGTCAATGGTCAAGGTCATATGGAAAAAACAATGTTAAGGTTGACAAAGTCTTAAGACAAGAAAGTTGCATTACAAGTATAGAAGCCCTTGGCCAACTGGTTCAAATTTTATAGGCATTTAAAGAATTTTGCAAAAGTAGGTCAAAGCAACATGGCAAAAACAATGATATTGTTGAAACGATCTGAACACCAACTAGAACTACCACTAAAGGTGATGAATACCCCTACTAGCACATTTGACACAGAGATGGGGGTTATAGAAATAAATCACTACAATATCTGCTACAGTTTAGAAAAAAACTCTGGAAAACCTGAAATTTCCTAAAAATGCTGTAATTCCGTTAAAAATCAATGTAGTGTAACACAATTCAAATTTGATCTGTAACTCATTATTATAAATCTACATACCAAATATCACATCAATATCTGCAAGGGTTTAGAAAAAAACTCCGGAAAACCTGAATTTCCGGAAAATTTCTAAGTAAAATCACTGTATTTCCGTGAAAAATCAATGAAGCGTAACGAAATTAAAACTTGATCTGTAACTCATTATAATAAAGCTACATACCAAATATCACTTATATCTGTAAAGGTTTAGAAAAAAAACTCGGGAAAACCTGAATTTCCACAAAATTTCTAAGTAAAATCACTGTATTTCCGTGAAAAATCAATGAAGTATAAGGAAATTGAAACTTGATTTGTAACTCATTATAATAAAGCTACATACCAAATATCACTTCAATATATATAAAGGTTTAGAAAAAAAAACTGCGGAAAGCCTGAATTTCCGCAAAATTTCTAAGTAAAATCACTGTATTTCCGTGAAAAATCAATGTTGCGTAACGAAATTAGAAGTTTATCTGTAACTCATTATAATAAAGCCACATACCAAGGGCAATAACTCCAACAAGAGGGCCATGAGGCCCTGAAGCGCTCACCTGAGATAACCCCAGGGGCGGGGCATTTTTTACCACAAGAAATCATGTGTACAACCTTGGTAGAGAACCACAAGGCAAAGCAGTATGCCATTAATTAAAGGTCTAAGCCTTATGGTTTCAGAGAAAAATAATATTTTATATTTTATATTTGGCCAAGTTTCGCCAAGTGGTCAGGGTCGTAAGTTAAACATTTTTGGCAGAGGACCACAAGCCACAGCTACATATTTGTAGAGGACCATTAGATCATGTTACATACCAAATATCAATGGTCTAGGCCTTACAGTTTCAGTAGATTTTTAAAGATTTTCCAATGAAAAACTGATAAGCCCTTGGGCGGGGCCATTTTTGGCCCAGGGGTCATAATTTGAACAATATTTGTAGAGGACCATAAGATCATGCGACATACCAAATATCAAAGGTCTAGGCCTTACAGTTTGAGAGAAGAAGATTTTTAAAGATTTTCCTATGAAAAACTAATAAGCCCTTGGGCGAGGCCATTTTTGGCCCGGGGGTCATAATTCGAACAACTTTTGTAGAGGACCAATAGATCATGCTACATACCAAATATCAAAGGTCTAGGCCTTACAGTTTGAGAGAAGAAGATTTTTAAAGATTTTCCTAAGAAAAACTAATAAGCCCTTGGGCGGGGCCATTTTTGGCCCGGGGGTCATAATTTGAACAATCTTTGTAGAGGACCATTAGATCATGCTACATACCAAATATCAAAGGTCTAGGCCTTACAGTTTGAGAGAAGAAGATTTTTAAAGATTTTCCTATGAAAAACTGATAAGCCCTTGGGCAGGGCCATTTTTGGCCCGGGGGTCATAATTTGAATAACCTTTGTAGAGGACCATAAGATCATGCTACATACCAAATATCAAAGGTCTAGGCCTTACAGTTTCAGTGAAGAAGATTTTTAAAGATTTTCCTATGAAAAACTGATAAGCCCTTGGGCGGGGCCATTTTTGGCCCAGGGGTCATAATTTGAACAATCTTTGTACAGGACCATAAGATCATGCTACATACCAAATATCAAAGATCTTTTAACAACTTTTGAAGCACCCACCCACAGTATGTATCTGACCAAGTTTGGTTACAATTGGGCAGTCGGTTTCAGAGAAGAAGTCGTTCGAAATTGTTGACGGACAGACAGACGGACGTCCGCACTCACCAATGGGTAGTTGTGTGACTTTTTCTAACTAGTCACACAAGTAAAATCATTAACCTGGCCATCTCTTGTGACATTAACCTGGCCATTTCTTGTGACATTAACCTGGCCAGTTGTGGGACATAGGGTTAGGGTTAGGGTTAGCTTCCAGATCATTCTTTTCCAAAGTTAGAGCCAAAAATAGTTTTTCTTGTGGGACTAGTCCCACAAGAAAAGATCAAAGGAAAAAGTCACACAACTACCCATTTGTTAGTATGTGACTGACAGATGGACGCAGGGGTATCACAATAGCTCACCTTGAGCACTTTGTGCTCTGGTGAGCTAAAAATACTGGAGACAGAGTTACAAACCTTGTGCACTGCACCTGCGGTCAATGTGATCTATCTATATATGAAGTTTGAAGTCAATAGCTTTTATACTTTGGAAGTTATGATGCGGACAAGCCAGACAGACGGACGGACCAACGGACGGACAGACAGACGGAGGGACAATCGGACAGACATGGTGACTCCAGTATACCCCCACAAAACTTCGTTTGTGGGGGTATAAAAAGTTGCAGACCAAGAATGGAAGCCCTTGGTGCATTGGTTCAAATGTTAAAGTCATTTCAAGATTTTTGCAAAAGTAGGTCAAAGGTCAAGGTCAGAAGGGCAAAAAATGTTGGCATGATCATAAATATTATGGAAGCCCTTGGCATATTGGTTCCAACAATTTAGGTATTTAAAGATTTTTGCAAAAGTAGATCAAAAGGTCAAGGTCAGAAGGGCAAACAATGATATTGTTGGAAAAGTCTTGATACAAGAAAAGTGTATATCAAGTATGAAAGACCTAAGTCCATTTGTTCAAATGTTATAGGCATTTAAAGATTTTTGCAAAAGTAGGTCAAAGGTCAAGGTCAGAAGGGCAAACAATTATATTGTTATTAGGTTGGATTAATTCCATTACTCAGAACAATTTACTTACAATTTAGAAATTTTTGAAACAACAGGGCCATCATGGCCCTGATATCGCTCACCAGACAATCAGTTTTTGTAGAGGACCTGAACATGATAGTATATGCCAAGTATGAAAGCTGAGAACCTTCAAGTTTCAGAGGAGAAGATATTCAAAGTTTTCACTATAGGTTTCTATTGAAAACTGGCCACCTCTGGAGTGGGGCCAATTTTGACCACAGGGGCATAATTTATACTACTTTTGTAGAGGGCCTGAACATGATGCTATGAGCCAAATATGAAAGCTGAGAGCCTTCCAGTTTTAGAGGAGAAGATTTTCAAAGTTTTACTATACGTTTCTATAGAAAACAAGGCATCTTTAGGGCGGGGCCAATTTTGACCCCTGGGGCATAATTTATATAACTTTTGTAGAGGACCTACAGATGATGTTATGTGCCAAAGATAAAAGGTGAGAACCTTGTAGATTCAGAGGAGAAGAATTTTAAAGGTTCAAATTGTTGACGATGGATGACGACGACGGACGACGCACAATGCATGATGCAAGTCGACGGACATCAGGCGATCACAAAAGCTCACCCTGAGTACTTTGTGCTCTGGTGAGCTAAAAATGTGGTGTAGTGTATTACATCAAATTTGAACAGTGCAATAATGACTACATAGGAGAGACAGGGCGCTCATTAGACATCAGACTGAAAGAATATGCAGTCAGATCCAACTCAGCATTATATGAACATTGCACACACACCGGACATCACATCAATCCACAGAACACTAAAATAATCACTTCAGAAAACACACACATTAAGAGATGGGTTAAAGAGCTGACTGCAATAAAACTGTGACGGCCTTCACTAAACAGGGACGAGGGGTTAGAGCTACCACCAGTCTACAACACTCTCCTTGTGTCACATGACCTTCCTACATCACGTGACTCAATCCACTGACCCAGCACAACAGCTGATGAAGAACTTGAGATACAATCGAAAATTCCTAAATTGTAAGTGAATTGTTCTGAGTAATGGAATTAATCCAACCTAATAATGCTTCAAAACAAGAGATCAACATTCATAGATGATATTGTTGGAAAATTCTTGACACAAGAAAGGTGCATATCAAGTATAGAAGGCTTAGGTCCATTTGTTCAAATGTCATAGGCATTTAAAGATTTTTGCAAAAGTAGGTCAAAGGTCAAGGTCAGAAGGGCAAAAATGTTGGCATGGTCACACCAATTATGGAAGCCCTAGGCCTATTGGTTCCAATAAAATAGGCATATCAAGTACACTGAGCAAGTTCAGTGAAAATTGGACCATTCCTTGAAGAGATATTGCTCGGAAACCAATTGGCTAATCAGATTGCAGCAGCCTAAGATAAAATGCCCGTAATTTACCAAACAAGAGGGCCAGAATGGCCCTGACATCGCTCACCAGACAATCAGAGGAGAAGATTTTCAAAGTCTTCACTATATGTTTCTATAGAAAACTAGCCGTCCCTGGGGTGTGCCAATTTTGACCCCAAGGGCATAATTTATATAGCTTTTGTAGAGGACCTCAAGTGAATAGAAATTAAAGAAAAATGTAAATGAAAACATATAACAATGTAAATCTAAAGAAGGTCATACAAAAAAGTATGTATAGCATCTCCCTGGGCAAAATGGCTGAATTTCAGAAAGAATAAATTAATCTAGACTTGTGTTCAAAATTTCAGATATTTTCATTATACCTTCATGAGTTCATATTATTATTCATATCTTAACTTATTTTTAACCCTTCCCCTGTTCTATGTTTATTCAAAATTTCAATACCTACTGAATATTCATGGACAAAATAGTGTAGCCATTTTAGAAAGTAAAGAAACATCTTTCAAATTCCATTGACAAACAGAGTAGGCCCTAATCAGCCCTGATCTGGGTCTGCTCTGCTTGCAAATGCATGAAAAGGCATTTATATGAGGGAAAGGGTTAAGTAAACATATTATAAGTACATTGTGTATTGTACACAAAATGGAAATAATTTAATGCACTTTGCACTATATTATACCATAAGCAAACAGAGCAGATTGATCAGATGGCTACTAAATGAGCCATCTGATCTGGGTCTACTCTGTTTGCAATGGTGTAGAAATGCATAATTATGGAGTAAAGGGTTACTTTTCTGTGCAACAACAGGCCAGATCTAAAAATACCAGTTGTCTAAACAAAAGGGAGGCAATCCAGTTGTTATCAAAAAGTGCAAAGGGAGACCTAGCACAGTTTGGATACTGATCTGACGCATATGTAACTTCAAGTATATTTTACTTCATATGTGGTTTGTACAAAAGAGTTAATTGTAAGATTGACATGTATCAAAAACAATGTGAACAATCTTAGACAAGCAGACAACAATTCTGAAGCAGACAACTACAATACTGAAAAAGAATGCTACAGTATAGAACACTTGACCTGTATTCAGCTGAACTTCACAACAGATACACTGATAGGCGCTATATTGATATCTGAGAGCTTAATGCAGGACATAGATATGTAAAGAGCATTTTAAGAATTATCCACTTAGTTTTCTCAATCTAAAATGAGTGTTTGTTATTTATTTGGCTAAATAAAAATTACATAAACACTGGAACTGGCTAGCTCAGTCTCAGTACACTGGGTTGTTAGGGAAACCTTTAACCGCAGTTTCTGATGTGAAAAAGCCAATTTTTAAGTATAACCCACAGGGCAGGACCAATTTTAACCTCAGAACTATGATATTGACAAAATTCATAAAGGTAAACTAAGTAAATCCATACACCAATTATCTAAGCTCTGGGACATGTAGTTTTTGACAAGAAGATACTAGTGACCCCAAGGGCAGTTTAAACCGCAGTCAGCTACAGACAAGAGGGCCATTGGCCCTATATCGCTCACCTTAGTTACAGTAATATATTGACAATGTTAATTTTTCAGTGGACAACATTTCTAGCAGATGCACTGCTTTCACTCTTTCACTGCTGAATAAACTTGAACTGGATTCAGATCTAATACCAAGTGACTGGTTGACCAAGATCTAAACTGTTTACAACTTGTGCCAATTTTGCCTTAGGTCAAAATGCCTAAAACTGGTCTTTGAGAATTTCAAATGACGTCAATCAAGCTATGCAATTATACCTTGATCCAGGTATATAGGCAAATAAAGTGCTAGGCAGTACATAATGCCAGTTTTTGTTAGAAATGACCAATAAAAATATCTTTAAAAATCTTTTAACCCTTTCCCTCATATATACCTGTTTTTACGCATTAGCAAACAGAGTAGACCCAGATCAGACGACTCCTACGGAAGCTGTCTGATCAGGGTCTGCTCTGTTTCTTTTGACACAATATAAATCTGATTCTACAGTTTTTGTCAAAGCAAAAACTTCTCTTCACAGAAATAATGTGTTTTACGCATTAAAAATAAGAGTAGACCCAGATCAGATGGGTCCTATAGAAGCTGTCTGATCAGGGTCTGCTCTGTTTGCATTTGACAAGATATAGATTTGATTTTACAGTTTTTATCAAAGCTAAAACTTCTCTTTATGGAAATAACATCTTTTTACGCATTTGCAAACAGAGTAGACCCAGATCAATTTTTGTCAAAGCAAACAGGTAAAGGGTTAATAGGTGTTTAGAAATAATTCTAGCTCTAGGTGTGAATATCTGATGATAAGTCAATTAAACGGGTCATTAGTTTTTTTAACAATTGAAATTGAGAAGAGTTACTCATTTTTTGAGTAACATTAATTATTGATTGACAATAATTTTGATTAACTT
This sequence comes from Azorinus chamasolen, assembly GCA_963576725.1. Lineage (NCBI taxonomy): Eukaryota > Metazoa > Mollusca > Bivalvia > Cardiida > Solecurtidae > Azorinus > Azorinus chamasolen. The sequence continues at coordinate 18,838,307 of OY755249.1, forward strand.
AAGACATTATTTGTTTTAAAAATCAAATTAAAATAAATACAATTAGTAGCAAGGAGAAAAGACTTTATTAAACACCTAAGTTTCAACTAAATGCAATTATTGAAGACTCGCCTAATAAAATTTATTAAAATAAATGATCATAATGAAACTAAAATTTTTTTTCCAATCACATAAATTAACTGCAGAAACAAACATAACATTGTGCAAAGACCTATGATAACATCTAGCTGTGAAATTCCCTGTGTAGCACCACAAATCACTCACACTACACACTATGGGGTTAATGCGTCAACATTCCTTTCAAAATGCCTTTAATTTTTCGTCTGCAACAAAAAGTTATTGTCATCTGCTTCAATTCTTAAAATAAACTTACTTTCATTTTTTTGCAAAAATATGGTTAAGATGACGAACAGTTTGGATCCTGATGAGACGCCGCATTATGCGGCCTCTCATCTGGATCCAAACTGTTAGCATAGGTAATCACAGTTTCACCACTAGCGTGCAAAGAGTTAAAAGTCATGCATTGACCTGGAGAGATTTTACTGCCCAGTGCTGTAACCTTTTAACTGTAGTTTCTGATGTGAAGAAGTCTATTTAACCCTTAATTTCCCTCTGATATAGACTTGTTTTCACGCATCTGCAAACAGAGTAGACCCAGATAAGGCGGCTCCTATAGGATCAGGGTCTGCTGTTTGCTAATGGAATTTGATAGATCTGTTTCTATGCCTTCTAAAACAGCTACTGATCCACCTTCCATATTTTATTATAAATAGTTATAAATAGAATAACTATTCAGGAGGTACTAGAACTCCAATGCAGTTATCTCCCTTTGTCCCTTATGGCTATGCTGATGAGACAAGGGAAATAACTGTGAGGAAATTGCTAAGTGGGAAACTTTTTAACTGTAGTTTCTGATGTTAAGAAGTCTAAAGCCCCAGGGTGAGACCATTTTTGGCCCAGGGGTCATTATTTGAACAAACTTGGTAGTGGTATATTAGGTGATGCTTCATACCAAATATCTTAGCTCTAGATTATGTGGTTTCAGACAAGAAGATTTTTAAAGGTTTCCCTATATAAGTCTATGTAAAAATTACAAGCCTCAGGGCAGGGCAATTTTTGGCCCGGGGTCATCATTTGAACAAACTTGGTAAAGGACCATTAGATGATGCTATATACCAAATATCAAAGCTCTAGAAATTGTGGTTTCGGAGAAGAAGATTTTTAAATATTTAAAAAAAAAACCTTTAAAAGTAGTTGGGCGGGGCCATTTTTTGCCCGGGTGTCATGATTTGAACAAACTTGATAGAGGACACCCTAAGGTACATTTCTGTGAAATTTGGTTGAAATCCTCCCAGTGGTTTAGGAGAAAAAGTCATTTGAAATAAAAGTGAACGGACAGACAGATGGCCAGACGGCCAGACGGACGACAGGCGGTCACAATAGCTCACCTTGAGCCTTTGGCTCAGGTGAGCTAAAAACTTGCCACCCCTGGGGCGTGGCCAATTTTGACCCCAGGGACATGATTTATATAACTTTTGTAGAGGACCTATAGGTGATGCTATGTGCCAAATATGAAAGCTGAGAACCTTCCATTTTCAGAGGAGAAGATTTTCAAAGTTTTCACTATATGTTTCTATTGTAAACTTGACACCTCCAGGGCGGGGCCAATTTTGACTCCTGGGACATAATTTATATAACTTTTGTAGAGGTCCTATAGGTGAAGCTATGTGCCAAAGATGAAAGCTGAGAACCCTGTAGATTCAGAGGAGGAGATTTTTAAAGGTTCAAATTGTTGACGACGTCGACAAATGACGGACGACGCACGCCGATGCACGACGGACATCTGGCGATCACAAAAGCTCACCCTGAGCACTTTGTGCTCTGGTGAGCTAAAAATGTGCGGAAATTGCCGAACACAGAACCCATGCGAGGTACAGTATAACCTCTGTTATCCGGCATCCCATGGTTCCACGTCACTATGCCGGTTAAGAGAGGGTGCCGGTTAACAGAATTATGCCTAGATTCACAATTTACGTACCCAAATATTCATTCCAGCAAGTCATTTTTTCGCTTCGAGGGGAATTCCACCATGACACTTTACAAATTACATATAAATATATACAACAGCGCTGAACCTGATCAGATAGCTCCATTTAAATAGGAGCCATTTGACCAGGATCGACGCTGTTTGTCTATTGTCTTTTGAACTACATGTACATGTAAAATATAGGCATAACGTGTTAAGCGTACAATCGGAAGTAAACACACATGTATAAAGGGTTCGACTAAAACACAGGAACATTCATACTATATTTTATTAACAAGTTCGGATTCTACACAGGTAAATGTATATGCGGACCATCACCGCTGGTTTTTACACAATTAGCAAACAGCGTAGATCCGGACGCTAAATAATTTGGTATTGCCATTTTTTACATGAGTACATACATGCATTTTCAATGACGATAACAATATAAATCTAAAGGACGGTCAATTTACCCTAGGCCCATTAACGGTACTTATCACCTACCTGAATGTAAAGCGCTTACTGTCAATGATCACAGGTCAGCAAACCGCCGGATAACAAGGTGTGAAAAACCGCTAATTTGCCTTTATTGGCCTGTCAAGGTATGCCGGTTAACGGTTAACAGGGGTTCCGATGAAGAGAGAGTTTGGATACATAAAACAAATAGGGAAACTGCCGGGACCAAACAGCAGTGCTGGATAACAGGGGTTTCTGGTTAAGAGGGGTGCCGATCAACAGAGGTTATACTGTACTTAGATATCAAGTACACTGAGCAAGTTTGGTGAAAATTGGACAATTCCTTAAGGAGATACTGTGCGGAAACGAAAAATGGACAGACGGACGATCGGACAGACGGACAAGCTGATTACTATAGGGCACCCACATTTTCATGCGGGCTCTAATTAAATTGAACCCTTAATATAATACTAAGAACATTTCAGATACTGTACTAGCTCAAACAATGAACATACCAACTAAATATGTAGGAAGAAGCTGTAACTGGATCCAAGAATGATCACTCTCATCAAGCTTTTTACACAAAATCCTTGTAAGATTTGTCTTTCCTGTTGTACTGTGACCACCACCTGTAATGAAGAAAGCTATACACTCAAACCTTTATGTAATATAAACACTGTTTTACACCATTGTAAACAGAGTAAACCCTGCTCTGACAGCTCCTATAGAAGCCGTCTGATCAGGGTCTGCTATTTATGCTTATGAAGTTATCATAGACCTAACTATACAATTTCTACCAATACCAAAACATCCTGTGTGAATATGCCATAAAAAGTCAGCCAATAAATTATCATGATGTCATTATTTCTTACATGACTATTCAACAGGTAAACGTTTAAAAGTATAGACCTATCCCTCATATAAACTCTGTGTCACATCTTTGCAAACAGAGCAGATCAAGACCAGGTTGCTCCAATAGGAGATGTTTGATCAGGGTCTGCAATTTTTGCTTTTGATCCAGCTTCTAGTATGGTCAAAACTTAATATTCATATTCGAACATTCATTATGTATCACATAAATATTCATGAAGGAAACGGTCAGTTGAGTACCTATGTGGTCCTTGAGTTTTGGAAGTGGTAGTTCTGGTCCATGTTCCTGGCCCAGATTTTCAAGTGAAGTAAAATGAAGCGTATTGTCATGGTTACTGCTCTTCAAACCCCTGTCAGAAGTGGCCTTGGAAGCCTTTGTGTCAAAACTCCATTGAACAAAACTTTCATCATCTTCGATTTGGCATGTGCTCATCTGCGGAGGAATAATATATATCACTTAACTGAAGCTTTAACCAGAGGTCCAGATAAGATGAAACGATTCTAAAGAGTGGTCACAACATAAGGTTTGGTGGAGAAATGACCATTTTGGTGTCTGAGTACACACCTTTATCTGTTGCTCTGATTAACCCTTTACCTGACAGAAATGCCTTTGCAAATAGAATAGATCTAGATCATATGGCTCTTGTAGGAACCATCTTATCAGAGTCTGCCCTATTTGCTTACAAAGTAATATAGATCTGCATCAACAGTGTCTGTCCAGGTAAAATAATCCATCATACATAATACATGTACTTTAAAAAAGTGTGCAGTGTTTGGTCACCTACAAGACAAGGTATGGAAGAGAAGGGGAATTAGCCTGCAAACCAAACTGAAAGTCTATCATGCAATGGTTCTGCTTTCCCTGCTCTATTCCTGCGAGACATTGACAGTATACAGCCGGCATGCCAAAGAACTGAACGTTTTCCATCTGAGATATCTCAGGTCCCTGCTACATGTCAAATGGCAGGACAAAGTTCCAGATACAGAAATCATGCGCACAGCTAGGATGGAAAGCATTCATGCAACTCTTGCCCGCAGCCAACTGCGATGGGCTGGTCATGTATGTCGTATGAATAACAAGCGCCTTCCAAATAAGCTCCTATATGGTGAGCTTCTAGATGGTAAACATCCCCATGGGGGGCAGAAAAAGAGGTTCAAAGACACCTTAAAATCCACCATGGCATGAAAGCCTGCAAAATTGAGCACTCTTCCTGGGAAAAGCTTGCACAAGACTGTTCTGCCTGGCGTTCCTCAGTCAAGTCTGGAGTAGCTGCTTTCGGAACTGGACGAGTCAATGCCCAACAGCGAAAGCGGCAGCAACAAAAGGACAGGACAATCACTTCCTCCTAATCTGGTTCACTTCCGAACAGTCCATGCCCTTACTGCAACAGACACTTCAGAGCAAGGATCGGTCTAGTAAGCCATCTTCGCTCACCAAAGCACAGTAAAGAGTCATGGTCATCTACATTATCGAAGGACGAACATTATTACTTCAATAAATTAAAATCTAATATTCACTCTTTGTTACAGGAATATTCATAACCCAATCCCTGATATTGACAACTTTTGACATCTTTGTAAAAGTCACTTTGTGAAACCATTATGAAACTATTTATCACAATGGTTTCAAACTACAAAATTCTAAAAAAAATCCTTTTCTCAAGTTAGTGCTCCTTTTCGGTAGATTTATTCAAAGAGGTTGTATCTAAAAATAGCCTATGAGGTAATGGGTTAAATTGAGGGTCAGAGTGAAACTTCTGTACTTCCTTCTCATTGTCTATAATAAAGTACAGTAAAACCTCAAATTTTGAAGGCCTCAAAGACCTAAAAAAACTAGAACTATCACTAAAGGTGATGAATACCCCCACATGGCAGCTTTGATTGCAAATCCAAGTTTGTGACACCAGCTATCCATGTAACAGGACTAAAACACATAAATACTCAAAGTTAAAGGAGAGATAATTCTGTAATGCTTGCAACAAACAACATATGAAAACTTTAAAAATGAAGGAGGATTTGTGACACGAAATCCCCATGTTTCATGCCAAAATAAAAATGTTCGCGCTGGTCCGATTTTGCAGAATGACACTGGTTCTTTTTCCATTTCAAGGCCAGGTATTAAGTTCAAGGTCACAGAGACCTGAATATCTACTACCCAATATGTATTGACACAACAGGTTTTGTAATGCTAGATAATAGAGTATAGGATATATGCTCCGGACAAGACCTGAAATTTGTGTCTTGCACATCTACTACTCCTGAGTAACATTTATGCCAAGTATCAAGTAAATCAGGTTGAAAGTGAAGGAGGAGTTCGCCGTACAAGATTTTGCCTGCCAATTTTAAGACCAATTTCAAGGCCAAAGGTCAAGGTCACAGAGATTTGAAATTTGTGTCTTGCACATATACTACTCCTGAGTAACATTTATGCCAAGTATCAAGTGAATCTGGTTGAAATTGAAGGAGGAGTTCAAAGTACAAGATTTTGCCTGCCAATTTCAAGACCAATTTCAAGGCCAAAGGTCAGGGTCAAGGTCAAAGAGACCTGAAATGTGTGTCTTGCACATCTACTACTCCTCCTGAGTAACATTTATGCCAAGTATCAAGTAAATCAGGTTGAAAGTGAAGGAGGAGTTCAAAGTACAAGATTTTGCCTGCCAATTTTAAGACCAATTTCAAGGCCAAAGGTCAAGGTCACAGAGATTTGAAATTTGTGTCTTGCACATCTACTACTCCTGAGTAACATTTATGCCAAGTATCAAGTGAATCAGGTTGAAAGTGAAGGAGGAGTTCAAAGTACAAGATTTTGCCTGCCAATTTCAAGACCAATTTCAAGGACAAAGGTCAAGGTCACAGAGACCTGAAATTTGTGTCTTGCACATCTACTACTCCTGGGTAACATTTATGTCTAGTATCAAGAGAATCAGGTTGAAAGTGAAGGAGGAGTTCAAAGTACAAGATTTTGCCTGCCAATTTCAAGACCAATTTCAAGGCCAAAGGTCAAGGTCAAGGTACCTGAAATTTGTGTCTTACACATCTACTACTCCTGAGTAACATTTATGCCAAGTATCAAGTGAATCAGGTTGAAAGTGAAGGAGGAGTTCAAAGTACAAGATTTTGCCTGCCAATTTCAAGACCAATTTCAAGGCCAAAGGTCAAGGTCAAGGTCACAGAGACCTGAAATTTGTGTCTTGCACATCTACTACACCTGAGTAACATTTATGCCAAGTATCAAATGAATCAGGTTGAAACTGAAGGAGGAGTTGAAAGTACAAGATTTTGTGGACAGACTGACCGACGACCGATGACCGACCAACTGACAGGCTGATTCCAGTATACCCCCCTCAAACTCTGTTTGTGGGGGTATAATTAAAGGTCACTCAACAGAGATCAAACACTGGGTCTTTAACCCTTTCTCTAATTAACATCCATTCAAGATTTTATCACCTCTATTTTTAGACCCAACCGTTTTGAAGACATCTACTGAAAAGGAGCATTTACCCTTAATAAGGAAACTTTTAGAACTGTGCAGTTTTGAAACCATTGTGACAAATAGAGCATTTGCTCCTATGAAATGATACTAGATCTGACTGTACAGTTTCTACCAGTACATAATTCCTGCGTATGACTGCCATTATAAACATTCAGCTTATCAATATTTCTTGCATGAATATTGAACAATGAAAGGGCTAAAACACAACGACCAATACAAGTCGACAAGGACCAATACAAGTCGACAAGGACCAATACAAGTCTACAACGACCAATACAAGTCTACAACGACCAATACAAGTCTACAAGAATTATAATGCCACATTCCTTTTTCAAATACTGCAGCTCATGACTGTTCTCTACCTTGGATGATGATGTTGGTGCAGGACTTGGTGTGGACGAACTTCTTTCTCCAACCAGAGAAAACCTAGGTTGCTCACTGATAGACGATATCTGCCTAGACTTCTTTAAATTGGACTTGGGAGAACTGAAACAAATATATGCTCTATATTTACCTTACATGTTAGATATTAGGACACCTAATCCTATGACTTGGGAGAAATGAAACAAATATATGCTCTATATTTACCTTACATATTAAATATAAGGACACCCAATCTCTCCTCTCCTATGGTTTGTAAAGTTGAATAAGTCAATCTGGCAATTTTCTGGTAACATTACATAAAACTAATAGGAAAACAATTTGTGCAGACTCTTATTAAAAGCCTCTTTTTGATACCATTACATGATACTAACAGGGATGTGATCTGTGCCAACTCCTATTAAATGGCTCCTTAAAGAGCAGTTTGATCTGGGTCTAAACTATTTGTTTACTACATAGTTTGTCTGTTTGCATATTTAGAACAATTATTGTACTAACAATTTGAAATGCAGTAAAAATGTTTGTAAAACTTTTCTAAAGCCCTAATTTAACCAAGAGGGCCATGATGGCCCTGATATCGCTCACCAGACAATCAGGAGAACATTTTCAAAGTTTTCACTATATGTTTCTATAGAAAAATGGCTACCCCTGGGGCGGACCAATTTTGACCCCAGGGGCATGATTTCTAAAACTTCTGTAGAGGACCTGAACATGATGCTATGTGCCAAATATGAGAGTTGAGAACCTTCCAGTTTCAGAGGAGACGATTTTCAAAGTTTTCACTATATGTTTCTATTAATAATAATAATAAAGACTTTATTTCAAGAGGGTAACACAATTAGTACAGACAAGCAACTAATCTCCCTTGTGGCTCTCAGAAATATTATAATGTACAGAAATTTACAGAAAATGCACAATGTATCTACTGTAGAATTAACCTAACTATACCATATTAACACATGCGATTAGAGAGCTTCATCAGAAGCATGCGACTTTATATATTGGAATGGTTATGAATAAAAGATTGGTAAAGATAAGTTAATTCACAGTCAATTTGTTATCTCCCCTGCCAAAGGCAGAGGGATATTGTTTTGGGTTTGTCCGTCTGACCGTCCTTCCGTCCATCCATCCGTCCGGCCGTCTGTCAATCAGTCCGTCCAACCGGTTTCTGTCCGATGTCATATCTCTTTAACGGATTGACAGAATTCAATGTAACTCAAAATGAATATTATACTGGGGAATCGTTCCCATGTATTACTTTTTCATATCGCTTGCGGCATTTAGGAGTTATTGCCCTTTTATACGCAAAAATGACATATTTTTTTCCGTCCGATGCCATATCTCTGTAACAGACAGACAGAATTTAACGAAACTAGACATGAATATTTGTTATCACTTGGGCATTTTTCCCATGAATTACTTTTCCAGATCGCTTGTGGCATTTAGGAGTTATTGCCCTTTGATATGCAAAAATCACATATTTTTTCCGTCTGATGCCATATCTCTGTAACGGATTGACAGAATTCAGTGAAACTTGACATGAATATGGGCGGACCAATTTTGACCCCAGGGGCATAATTTATATAACTTTGTAGAGGACCTGAACACGATGCTATGTGCCAAATATGAAAGCTGAGAACCGTCCAGTTTCAGAGGAGAAGATTTTCAATGTTTTTACTCTATGATTCTATTGAAAACTGGCCACCCCTGGGGCCAGGCCAAGTTTGACCATAGGGGCCTAATTTATATAACTTTTGTAGAGGACCTGAACATGATACTATGTGCCAAATATGAAAGCTGAGAACCTTCCAGTTTCAGAGGAGAAGATTTTTCAAAGTTTTCATTATATGTTTCTATTGAAAACTGGCCACCCCTGGAGCTGGGGCAATTTTGATCCCAGGGCCATAAATTTTACAACTTTTGTAGAGGACCTGAACATGATGTTATGTGCCAAATATGAAAGCTGAGAATCTTTCAGTTTCAAAGGAGAAGATATTCAAAGCTTTACTATATGTCTCTATAGAAAACAAGGCACCCCTGGGGCGGGGCCAATTTTGACCCCAGGGGCATAACTTATATAACTTTGTAGAGGACCTACAGATGATGCTATGTGCTAAAGATGAAAGCTGAGAACCCTGTAGATTCAGAGAAGAAGATTTATAAAGGTTCAAATTGTTGAAGACTGAAGACGAACAACGCACACAGCACGATGCACACCGACTGACGACGGACATCAGGCGATCACAAAAGCTCACCCTGTGTACTTTGTGCTCTGGTGAGCTAAAAAAATCTCCATAAATATGCCTTTCTATGCCTTTGCAAAAAGAGTTGACCCAGATCAGACGGCTCCTATAGGAGTCGTCTGATCAGGGTCTACTCTGTTAGGTAATTATATAATATACCGTAGACATAATTCTATAGTTTCTGTCTGTGCCAACATATACTCTGTTAGCTAATTATATAATACAGACATAATTCTACAGTTTCTGTCTGTGTCAACATATACTCTGTTAGCTAATTATATAATATAGACATAATTCTACAGTTTCTGTCTGTGTCAACATATACTCTGTTAGCTAATTATATAATATAGACATAATTCTACAGTTTCTGCCTGTGCCAACATATAGTACTCTGTTAGCTAATTATATAATATAGACATAATTCTACAGTTTCTGTCTGTGCCAACATATACCAACATATATCTGTGCCAACATATACCAACATATGCCAACATATCAGTCACGATTTGTCCGATGTGATTCCTTTGCCATTGCAGCCAGTGGGATATGTTGTAGGAACAGTTTACGGGATACCTTCTTTAGCTCTACTTTGGCTGGGCTTTTTGGGTTCCCATAATAGGACATTTTATTCTGTAATTAAATTTTGGATATACCCTATTACAACTCTATTAAAATATGATCCGTTGTGTACTCCCTCATTGCCATAGCGGGTCCAATAGTGTTTGACTGGAGGGGTAGCATATTGCACGTATATAACAGTTGTTTATTTGTATTGCTTAGTTTATATGCATGAACTTCAAATTGATCTGTTATGTTACCCAATTTTCCTGCAATATTTTATGTGTAGTGTTGTATGCCAAAACAAATGTACCCAAGTCTGTTGAGTCTGGGTCAAAATTGTGTGACGTACTGGCACTGTGCATAGAATGTTACATTCAAGTTTTGTTTTTTATGATCTGAGTGCGTTGACACAATATAATAGAGCATAATATGACACAGACAGATAAACTTACGGAAAAGATGAAGTTGATTTACCTTTGTCCTAAATAAATTATTTTTTATTATTATTCTTATCTATATATAAGTATTAAATATATTTTATTTTAAATGTTCTATAATTTACACATTATTGTATATAAAATGTATCTTTGTGAAGCGCTTTTGAACGCACATATCCTGTATGAAAAGAGTGCTATATAAATGTGGTATAATAATAACTAGAGGTTTTTGTCACAAAAACGGATGTCTCCCCTCTAATAAAAGCAATATGTAAAGGGAAATCACTAAAAATGTTATGGTCTTGATGAATGATACTTCCCCTCATTATGCGTTTTCCACACTACATTTTTCAAAAAGAAAATGATAACAGCTAGTAACTCCAAAAATACTGATACCAGATTAATGGCCCTTGTGTATGACACTTACTTTCATCATGCTCTTTCCAAAAATAAAATGTCATTCCAATAGCATCAGTCGAACAGGAGTTATTGATCGGCCAAAAAATGTAACAAAGGGCAATAACTCCAAAAGTATTGAAGCCAGAATTATGGCCCTTGTTCATGACACTTTCTCTCATCATGCTCTTTCCATGTATGAAGTTTCAATATGATGGCAAGAGCCATGTAGGAGTTATCGTCCGGACAAGAAATAATTAAACAAATGTACAAGGGGCAATAACTCTAAATTTATTGAAGCTCGAGTTAAGGATCTTATGCATGACACTTTCTCTTATTATGATCGTTCCATGTATGAAGTTTCACTCCAATGGCATGTGTCACATAGGAGTAATCATCCGGACAAAAAATTGTGATTTATTTTACAAAGGGCAATAACTCCAATATTAGTGAAGCCAGAGTTATGGACCTTGTGCATGACACTTCCTCTCGTTATGATCTTTCGATATATGAAGTTTCAATCCAATGGCATGAGCCATATAGAAGTTATAGTCCGGACAAAAAAGTGTGAAATTTTTTACAAAGGGCAATTACTCCTATATTAGTGAAGCCAGAGTTATGTACCTTCTGCATGACACTTCCTCTCATTATGCTCTTTCCATATATGAAGTTTCAATCAACTGGCATCAGGCATATTGAAGTTATTGTCCGGACAAAAAATTGTGATATTTTTTACAAAGGGCAATAACTCCAATATTAGCGAAGCCAGAGTTATGAACCTTGTGCATGACACTTCCTCTCATCATAATCTTTCCATATATGAAGTTTCAATCCAATGGCATGAGCCATATAGGAGTTATCGTCCGGACAAAAAAGTGTGATTTTTTTTTACAAGGGGCAATAACTCCTATATTAGTGAAGCCAGAGTTGTGGACCTTGTGCATGACACTTCCTCTCATTATGCTCTTTCCATATATGAAGTTTCAATCAAGTGGCATCAGGCATATTGAAGTTATCGTCCAGACAAAAAGTGTGACGGACAGACAGACAGACAGACGGGCAGACGACCGGCCGGGCGGCCGGACAGACAGACAGACAGACAGACAACTCTCACGAAAACAATATGTCTCCCCCATATAAATATGGGGGGAGACATAATAATAATATACTCTGTTCATATGCCATTATGAAAAATAATCTAATTAATATTCATGACGTTATATCTTACTACACAAATACTCATGGAGGAAAGGGTTAAGACAGGTTATAACCTCATTCAGGACAGGAGGAGTAATGCAGAAGGCCCTTACAATAACTTGCTGCGTTACATTTGCTTTGCATTAAGCCAACAACTAGCCTTTATCCTCCATGAATATTTATGAAAGAAATAATGATGTCATGAATATTAATTAGATTGTTTTGCTATAACAGCCCAAGGCAGAAACTGCAGAATCATATCTATATCATAAGCAAACAGAGGTGACCCTGATCAGACGGCTTCTACAGGAGCCGTCTGATCTCGGTCTACTAGCTCTGTTTGCAAAGGCATAGAAAGGCGTATTTATGTAGTACTGGGTTAATTAGGTAGCGGTTTTACTGACAATATAATGAATTAATTAACCATTTACCTATTCCATACTTATGTAAGAAATAATGGCATCATGAATATTTATTATTTTTATAATAGTTTATGTAAAAGGAATTTTTGGTATTGAGTGAAATTGTAGTCAGATCTATAATAATTTCAATAGCAAACAAAGCAGACCCTGATCAGATGGCTCATACAGGAGCTGTCTGATCTTGGTCTACTATTTTAAATGTTCATGATGTCATTATTTCTTTTGTTAATGTGCAACAGGAAAAAGGTTAACGAAATTTTGAACATAGCATTGGACATGTAAGTAGCTTACCTGAGGCTGCGCTCTAGATTGAAACTTGAGTACACGGCACTTGAGGATCTACGATTGCGAGGACTTACTGCACCACTCAACTGCTCACTTGATGAAGACTTTGACGGTCTAACATCACTGCTTATATCAACTTGAAAAATCTAGAATATCAAGACAGCTATTTTTTATTTTTCTTCCAAATAATGAATAGTTAAATTTCTCAGAGTAACTAGAAAGGTGATCCTCAGAACACTTATGTTGCCTGCCTGTGTACTGACCCTCTTCCCACCAATTTTAAACTTGACACAATTGTGGTACATGTATACATGTAAATGTGTATAACATAAATCCAGCTATGATGCTATGTAACTTGGAGCATGATCTATATGTAAGAAGTGTGAAACTAAAACAAAATAATAATGAGAATAATGACCAAAGTGTAATATGTGAAGTTTAAATTTAATGGCATCAGTAGAACAGGACTTATTGGCCAGACAAAACAAGAGTACCGCATACGGTACATAATACGCCCACATGCAAACTTTCTCTGATTCAACATGCCTTATAAGTGTTGACATTTTCTAATCTGTGCTTCAGATCTTGATTTCCATATTAAGGTGATACTATTTTTTAAACAAGATGTGTTTGTGAAACACTATGCCCCCTCGATATGATATTTGACCCTAAAGGATGACCTTGATCTTGACATATCACCCCTCAAACTGTGCAGCTTCATGGGGTGCACATGCATACCACATATCAAGTCTGTATCTCTACTGGTTCAAAAGTTATGGCCAATGTTAAAGTGTGTGACCTTTGACCATGAAGGATGACCTTGACCTTGACATGTTACCCCTCAAACTGTGCAGCAAAATGAGAAACACATGTATACCAACTATCAAGTCTGTATCTCTACTGGTTTAAAAGTTATGGCCAATGTTAAAGTCAGTGACCTTTGAACCTGAAAGATGACCTTGACCTTGAAATGTTATCCCCTTAAATGTGCAGCTTCATGAGATACACATGCATACCAAATATTAAGACTTTATCTCTATTGGTTCAAAAGTTATGGCCAATTTGAAGTTGGTGACCTTTGACCTTGAAGAATAACCTTGACATTTCACCCCTCACACGGTGCAGCTTCATGAGATACACAATCATGCCACATATCAAGTCTCTATCTGTACTGGTTCAAAAGTTATAGCCAATGTTAAAGTCAGTGATTTGACCCATATGTTTGACCTCTGACCTTTAAAGATGACCTTGACCTTGACATGTCACCCCTCAAAATGTGAGGCTTTATGAGATACATATGCATGCCAAATATCAAGTCACTAGCTGTACTGGCTCAAAAGTTATGACCAATGTTAAAGTTACAGACAAAGAAACAGACAATTTGACCTTTGACCCTGAAGTATGACCTTGACTTTGACATTTCACCCCTCAAAATGTGCAGCTTCATAAGATACACAAGCATGCCAAATATCAAGTCTGTATCTCTACTGGTCAAAAAGTTATGGCCAATGTTAAAGTCGGTGATTTGACCCATATATTTGACCTCTGACCTTGAAGGATGACCTTGACCTTGACATGTCACCCCTCAAAATGTGCGGCTTCATGAGATACATATGCATGCCAAATATCAGGTCTCTATCTGTACCGACACAAAAGTTATGACCAATGTTAAAGTTGCGTTAATGTTACAGACAAAAAACAGACAATTTGACCTTTGACCCTGAAGTATGACCTTGACCTTGACATGTCACCCCTCAAAATGTGCGGCTTCATGAGATACACAAGCATGCCAAATATCAAGTCTCTATCTCTACTGGTCCAAAAGTTATGGCCAATGTTAAAGTCGGTGATTTGACCCATATATTTGACCTCTGACCTTGAAGGATGACCTTGACCTTGACATGTTACCCCTCAAAATGTGCGGCTTCATGAGATACATATGCATACCAAATATCAAGTCTCTATCTGTACTGGCTCAAAAGTTATGACCAATGTTAAAGTTGCTGACAAACAAACAGACAAACAGACAAACAGACAAACAGACAGACAGACAGACAGGGCAAAAACAATATGCCCCCCAGATCTTATCTGGGGGGCATAAAAAATGAAGTGAATATCTTATTAAATAAACAAGAGATGTCACAGTCACGTGACAAATGCCCCCAAAAATTGTACCATGTGACCTTGACATTTGAACCATGGACCAGGGAGTTGACACATCGTCTTTGTAAGGTGAACATTTGTGCCAGGTTCCTTTGAAATCCATTCACAGATAAACAAGTAATTGTACCCTGTGACCTTGACCTTTGACATATGGACCAGGGAGCTGAACACGACACATCGTCTTTGTCTGGTGAACATCTGTGCCAAGTTATATTGAAATCCATTGATAGATAAAAATGTTACAGACCGGACACGAAATTTGTGACAAAGTAATTGTATTCTGTGACCTTGACCTTTGACCCATGGACCAGGGAGTTGAAGGCGACACATCGTCTCTGTCTGGTGAACATTTGTGCCAAATCATATTGAAATCCATTGATATGTTAAGAAGTTACAGACCGGACACGAAATTTGTGACAAAGTAATTGTACCCTGTGACCTTGACCTTTGACCTATGGACCAGGGAGTTGAAAGCGACACATCGTCTTTGTGTGGTGAACATTTGTGCCAAGTTATATTGAAATCCATTGATAGATAAAGAAGTTACAGACCGGACACGAAATTTGTTACGAAGTTATTTTATCCTGTGACCTTGACCTTTGACCCATGGACCTGGGAGTTGAACGCGACACATCGTCTTTGTGTGGTGAACATTTGTGGCAAGTTATATTGAAATCCATTGATAGATAAAGAAGTTACAGGCCGGACACGAAATTTGTGACAAAGTAATTGTACCCTGTGACCTTGACCTTTGACCTATGGACCTGGGAGTTGAACGCGACACATTGTCTTTGTGTGGTGAACATTTGTGCCAAGTTATATTGAAATCCATTGATAGATGAAGAAGTTACAGACCGGACACGAAATTTGTGACAAAGTAATTGTACCCTGTGACCTTGACCTTTGACCTATGGACCTGGGAGTTGAACGCGACACATCGTCTTTGTGTGGTGTACATTTGTGCCAAGTTATATTGAAATCCATTGATAGATGAAGAAGTTACAGACCGGACACGAATTTGGGACGGATGGAAGGACAGACGGACAGACGGACAGACGGACGGACATACTAACAAATGGGTAGTTGTGTGACTTTTTCCTTTGATCTTTTCTTGTGTGACTAGTCCCACAAGAAAAACTATTTTTGGCTCTAACTTTGGAAAAGAATGATCTGGAAGCTAACCCTAACCCTAACCCTATGTCCCACAACTGGCCAGGTTAATGTCACAAGAAATGGCCAGGTTAATGTCACAAGAGATGGCCAGGTTAATGATTTTACTTGTGGGACTAGTTAGAAAAAGTCACACAACTACCCTTTGGTGAGTGCGGACGGACAGACGGACGGACGGACAGACGGACAGACGGACAGACAGACGGACAGACGGAAAGACGGACAATGCGATTACTATATGCCCGCCTTTGGGGGCATAAAAAGTTACAGCTAATCCTCATTTTTGCAGATTTTTGTAAAGTGCAACGGCCATAACTCTGTAAAGACAAACTGAATGAACCTCAAAATAAACTCAGCTTCAAATTTTGTTGCTTAAAGCATTTGTGTTAAGTTTCATTTATATCATTTTAATAGTTTTCCCAGAAAACAACAGACAAACTAAAGTTGATCGACTAACAAAGCAACGAACACACGAAGTTCAAGGACCATAACTTTAGAATAAAATGACATATCAAAACCCCCGCAATATATGTGAAAATTCACATTAAGGTTTAACCATATAAAAAAATTGAAGTAAATATCATTTCAAATGAAAAAGTTATGGCCATCCTCATATTTGCATAGATTTGCATTATTTTTTTAAGTGCAAGGGCCATAACTCCGAAACAACAAATCAAATGATCGTCAGAATCGACTTAGCTTCATGTCAAGGTCTTGATGCATTAAACATGTGTATGAAGTTTCATTTATATCTGTCAAACAGTTTTGCCAGAAAACAGCGGACAAACTATTTGCATATATTTGCATTTTTTTTAAGTAAAAGGGCAATAACTCCGAAATGATAAATCAAACAAACCTCAAAATCGACTCAGCATCCGATCTTGATGCATTAAACATTTTTGTGAAGATTTATTAATATCTCTCAAATAGTTTTCCCAGAAAACAGCGGACAAACTATTTGCATTATTTTTTAAGGACAAGGGCCATAACTCTGAAACGAAAAATCAAATGATCCTCAGAATCAATTCAGTTTCAGATCTTGATGCATTAAATATTTGTGTGAAGTTTCATTAATATCTCTCAAATAGTTTTCCCAGAAAACAGCGGACAAACTATTTGCATATTTTTTAAGGACAAGGGCCATAACACTGAAATGAAAAATCAAATGAACCTCAGAATCAACTCAGCTTCAGATCTTGATGCATTAAACATTCTGTGAAGTTTCATTAATATCTCTCAAATAGTTTTCCCAGAAAACAGCGGACAAACTATTTGCATGTATTTGCATTATTTTTTAAGTAAAAGGGCCATAACTCCGAAACGACAAATCAAATGAACCTCAGAATCGACTCAGCTTCAGATCTTGATGCATTAAACATTTGTGTGAAGTTTCATTAATATCTCTCAAATAGTTTTCCCAGAAAACAGCGGACAAACTATTTGCATATTTTTAAGGACAAGGGCCATAACTCTGAAATGAAAAATCAAATGAACCTCAGAATCAACTCAGCTTCAGATCTTGATGCATTAAACATTTGTGTTAAGTTTCATTAATATCTCTCAAACAGTTTTCCCAGAAAACAGCGGACAAACTATTTGCATGTATTTGCATTATTTTTTAAGTAAACGGGCCATAACTCCGAAACGACAAATCAAATGAACCTCAGAATCGACTCAGCTTCAGATCTTGATGCATTAAACATTTGTGTGAAGTTTTATTAATATCTCTCAAATAGTTTTCCCAGAAAACAGCGGACAAACTATTTGCATATTTTTTAAGGACAAGGGCCATAACTCTGAAATGAAAAATCAAATGAACCTCAGAATCAACTCAGCTTCAGATCTTGATGCATTTAACATTTGTGTGAAGTTTCATTAATATCTGTCAAATAGTTTTCCTAGAAAACAGCGGACAAACAAAATGTTGACGGACGAACGAACGAACGAACGAACGAAAACGAACGAAAACGAACGAACGAACGAACGAACGGACGGACGGACAGGGCCACGACAATATACGACCACCTTTATTAGGTGGGCGTATAAAAATGAAACAAGAGTACCGCATACGGTACATAATACGCCCACTTGCAAACTTTCTCCGATTCAACATGCCTTATAAGTGTTGACATTTTCTGATCTGTGCTTCAGATCTTGATTTCCATTTTAAGGTGATACTATTTTTAAAACAAGATGTGTTTGTGAAACACTATGCCCCCTCGATATGATATTTCACCCTAAAGGATGACCTTGATCTTGACATGTCACCCCTCAAACTGTGCAGCTTCATGGGGTGCACATGCATACCACATATCAAGTCTGTATCTCTACTGGTTCAAAAGTTATGGCCAATGTTAAAGTTGGTGACCTTTGACCATGAAGGATGACCTTGACATGTTACCCCTCAAACTGTGCAGCCAAATGAGAAACACATGTATACCAACTATCAAGTCTGTATCTCTACTGGTTCAAAAGTTATGGCCAATGTTAAAGTCGGTGACCTTTGACCCTGAAAGATGACCTTGACCTTGAAATGTCACCCCCAAACTGTGCAGCTTCATGAGATACACAAGCATGCCACATATCAAGTCTCTATCTGTACTGGTTCAAAAGTTATGGCCAATGTTAAAGTCGGTGATTTTACCCATATGTTTGACCTCTGACCTTTAAGGATGACCTTGACCTTGACATGTCACCCTCAAAATGTGCGGCTTTATGAGATACATATGCATGCCAAATATCAAGTCTCTATCTGTATTGGCTCAAAAGTTATGACCAATGTTAAAGTTACAGACAAACAAACAGACAATTTGACCTATGACCCTGAAGAATGACCTTGACCTTGACATTTCACCCCTCAAAATGTGCAGCTTCATGAGATACACAAGCATGCCTAATATCAAGTCTCTATCTCTACTGGTCCAAAAGTTATGGCCAATGTTAGAGTCGGTGATTTGACCCATATATTTGACCTCTGACCTTGAAGGATGACCTTGACCTTGACATGTCAACCCTCAAAATGTGTGGCTTTCTGAGATACATATGCATGCCAAATATCAAGTCTCTATCTGTACTATGTTAAAGTTGCTGACAAACAAACAGACAAACAGACAGACAGGGCAAAAACAATATGCCCCCCAGATCAGATCTGGGGGGCATAATAAAATTGTGGACGACGCAAAAAGCCAGACACAATAGCTCACCTTGGCACTTCATGCAGGTGAGCTAAAAAGGGGAATAACTCCGAAAATACTGAAGCTAGAGTTATGGACCTTGTGCATGACACTAATGACTTCCTCTCATCAAGCCTTTCCATGTATGAAGTTTGAATTCAATGGCATCAGTAGAACAGGACTTATTAGCCGGACAAAAAAATGGAAATTTGGGGAATAACTCCAAAAATATTGAAGCTAGAGTTATGGACCTTGTGCATGACACTTCCTCTCATCATGCTTGTTTCTATGTGTGGAGAGAGAGAGAGAGAGAGAGAGAGAGAGAGAGAGAGAGAGAGAGAGAGAGAGAGAGAGAGAGAGAGAGAGAGAGAGAGGAGAGAGAGAGAGAGAGAGAGAGAGAGAGAGAGAGAGCTGCTTCTCTTGAATACTAGCAAGTTAACCCTTTCCTTTTTTGGAAGACATATTAACCATATGAATATAAACTAGCCACATTTTTCCAACTTTTTTAACAAGGGAATGTTTTACTGTAGAATCAGATCTATATTATTCCATAAGCAAACATTGCAGACCCTGATCAGATAACTCCTACAGGGGCCATTGCAAAGGCATGAAAAAGCATTTTTATGAGGGTTGTAGTTTGGTTGAGAAACAGAACAATCCCACAAACCAGTATGCCTCCTATCTGGTGTTCTGCTAATAAACACCTACCTGTACAAAGTCTCTCGATGAACAGGCGAGGAAGTCTTCACACAAACTCAGTCTTTGTATTACAGTGTCAAACACAAGCTCCAGAAAGAGCACAACGTCTAGGAATGTTGTGTCAGAGTTTGGTATAGTCTTCTCCACAAGGTGGTACAGCTTCACCCTGCTGTCCATGGATATAACAAGATTTCCTGTCTGTTGACAGGTCGATATATACTGAGCTGGCTTCTCACAGGTCACATCTACTACCTGAAATATATTAAATATAACAGTAAAACCTTTCTGAACACTTTACCTCATAGAAACACTGTTTTATACCTTTGCAACAGTAGGCGTCATTTGATCAGATTCTGCTCTGTTTGCTTTTGATTCAACGGTTTCTGAAATAGCCAAATTTTCTGAGCGCTCACCTGAGATAACCACAGGGGCGGGGTCATTAACTCATTTTTGACCCAGATGTCATCATTTATACAACCTTAGTAGAGAACCATAAGGCAAAGCTGCATGCCATTGATTAAAGGTCTAAGCCTTATGGTTCCAGAGAAATGTTTTTTATATTTTCCCCATGAAAAACTGATAAGCCCAAGGGCAGGGCCAAGTTTAACCCAGAGATCTGTGGTCGTAAGTTGAACATTCTTAGCAGTGGGCCACAAGGCAAAGCTACATACCAAATATGGAAGGTATGGGTCTTATGGTTTTAGGGGCTAAGACTTTTTAACGTTTTTCTTAAGTAAGTCTATGAAAAATTAATATGCCCCAGTGTGGGCCATTTTTTTTACCAAAGGGTCATTATTTGTATAATATGGTTAAGCTGCGTGTCAAATATTAAAGGTATTAATTGTCCTTATGGTTCCAGAAAAGAAGATCTTTAAAGGTTTTCATATATAAGTCTATGTAAAACTGATAAACCACAGGGTGCGGCCATTTTGGCAAGGGGTTCATAATTTGAACAATCTTGGTAGAGGACTATCAAATAATGATATACACCAAATATCAAAAGTCTGGGCATTTTAGTTTCAGAGAAGAAGATTTTTAAAGATTTTCCTATGAAAAACTGATAAGCAACGGGCAGGGCTATTGTCGACCCAGGGGTCATAATTTAAACAATGTTTGTAGAGGACCATTAGATCATGCTACATACCAAATATCAAAGGTCTACGCCTTACAGTTTCGGAGAAGAAGATTTTTAAAGATTTTCCTATGAAAAACTGATAAGCCCTGGGGAGTAGCCAATTTTGGTTCGGAGTTCCCCCAAAATTTGGTTAAAATCAGAATAGGGGTTTCAGAGGAGATGTTATTTGAAAATGTGGACGGATGCCGAACGACTGACGGATCGCGGTCACAATAGCTCATCCT
Organism: Azorinus chamasolen; assembly: GCA_963576725.1. Lineage (NCBI taxonomy): Eukaryota > Metazoa > Mollusca > Bivalvia > Cardiida > Solecurtidae > Azorinus > Azorinus chamasolen. Next base: position 18,859,638 of record OY755249.1, read on the forward strand.
GAGCCTTTAGCTCAGACTGCATTTAAAGCCGGATTTTTCAACTGAAAGACCTTTAGTCAAGCTATCTGCATACCAAATATAAATTGTCTAGCATATGTAGTTCAGAAGTTATAACAAAATTTTAATGACAGCCAAGTTTTCGAAATAGTGACCTTGACCAGATTTCAGCTATCTTTATATCACCTTTAGGTCCTTACCAAAGCTATCTGAATACCAAAGGTGAATTCCCCAGTGTCCGTGTATCAGAAGTTATTCAGTAAAACCTCTCTATAATATAACACCACTAAATTACATCAAGTATATTGTGTTAAAGGCAGATGGCTGCTTAAAGCAAGGGGAAAGTAAAACAGAACGCTCCAATAGGAGCTTCTGTTTTACTGTCCTAAATACCAGCATATTAACACAAATTAGTGGTTGTTATAGAGAGGTTTTCCTGTAGCAAAATGTTAAAGTTTGATAAAAACAGCCAAGCTTTCAAAAGAGTGACATTGACCTTGACCCTATTTCATGTATCCTTGTATCAACTGAAAGGCCTTCACCAAAGCTATCTCAATACCATATGTGAATTGTCTAGCATATGTGGTTCAGAAGTTAAGACAAACAAGAGGGCCATGAGGCCCGGAAGCGCTCACCTGAGATAACCCCAGGGGCGGGGCCATTTTTGACCACAAGAAATCATGTGTACAACCTTGGTAGAGAACCACAAAGCAGTATGCCATTAATTAAAGATCTAAGCCTTATGGTTTCAGAGAAAAATAATATTTTATATTTTTCCCATGAAAAAGCCCTGAGGCAGGGTCAAGTTTCGCCCAGTGGTCAGGGTCGTAAGTTAAACATTCTTGGCTGAGGACCACAAGCCACAGCTACATATTTGTAGAGGACCATTAGATCATGTTACATACCAACTAGAGTTTGTTTTTGAGAAAAACACATGTCTCCCTCCGGTACCCCGCCCCCGCACCCATAAGAGGAATGAACGTTGTAACCAAGAGTTGCGTTTTAACAACTATTATGATAATCAATCTTAATTCAAAATCACATGACCACCTTCACATATAGATTTCACATATAGATATAGATTGGTTGTGCGTCACTTATAGATACATATAGATTTGTTGTGCATCACATATAGATTGGTTATCTGTAAACTTTTGTAGACATCTATAAACACTAGTTTTCCCTATAAATTTCATATTTGAAAAAAATCCAAACTTCAGTCAAAATTGCTGCAGCCCATATTCCAATCCACATGACTAGCTGGTTCATATATAATAGATTGAAGTAAATCCCTTAACTAGTGTAGGTGGAGTTAGCTGCACAAAATTCCTCACATATAGCTGGTTCATATGTAAAAGTTTGAAGTAAATCCCTAAAATAGTGTAAGGAGGAGTTAGCTGCACAAGATTTTTTCGCTATATATTCTATACAAGGAAAATAGTGTTGGAGCGCAAGATATTTTCCCTATATATTCTATATAAGGAAAATAGTGTTGGAGGAGTTAGCTGCACCAAGATTTTTTCGCTATATGGAAAAACTACAAAGGGCCATAACTTCAGTCAAAATTGTTGCAGCCAAAATTCCAAACCATATGACCATCCTCACATATAGCTGGTTCATATGTAAAAGTTTGAAGTAAATCCCTCAAATAGTGTAGGAGGAGTTAGCTGCACAAGATATTTTCGCTATATATTCTATACAAGGAAAAACTACCAAGGGCCATAACTTCTATCAAAATTGTTGCAGCCAAAATTCCAAACCACATGACCATCCTCACATACAGCTGGTTCATATGTAAAAGTTTGAAGGAAATCCCTCTAATAGTGTAGGAGGAGTTAGCTGCACAAGAATTTTAACAGACAGACGGACGGACGGACGGATGGACAGAGGGACAGACAGAAAGCATAACATCAATATGTCTCCCTCCCCTAAAGGGGGGAGACATAAATATCAAAGGTCTAGGCCTTACAGTTTCAGTAGATTTTTAAAGATTTTCCAATGAAAAACTGATAAGCCCTTGGGCGGGGCCATTTTTGGCCCGGGGTCATAATTTGAACATTATTTGTAGAGGACCATAAGATCATGCTACATACCAAATATCAAAGGTCTAGGCCTAACAGTTTGAGAGAAGAAGATTTTTAAAGATTTTCCTATGAAAAACTGATAAGCCCTTGGGCGGGGCCATTTTTGGCCCGGGGGTCATAATTTGAACAATCTTTGTAGAGGACCATAAGATCATGCTACATACCAAATATCAAAGGTCTAGGCCTTACAGTTTGAGAGAAAAAGATTTTTAAAGATTTTCCTATGAAAAACTGATAAGCCCTTGGGCGGGGCCATTTTTGGCACGAGGGTCATAATTTGAACAACTTTTGTAGAGAACCATTAGATCATGCTACATACAAAATATCAAAGGTCTAGGCCTTACAGTTTGAGAGCAGAAGATTTTTAAAGATTTTCCTATGAAAAACTGATAAGCCCTTGGGTGGGGCCATTTTTGGCCCGGGGGTCATAATTTGAACATTATTTGTAGAGGGCCATTAGATCATGCTACATACCAAATATCAAAGGTCTAGACCTTACAGTTTCAGTGAAGAAGATTTTTAAAGATTTTCCTATGAAAAACTGATAAGCCCTTGGGCGGGGCCATTTTTGGCCCGGGGGTCATAATTTGAACAATGTTTGAAGAGGACCATAAGATCATGCTACATACCAAATATCAAAGGTCTAGGCTTTACAGTTTCAGAGAAGAAGATTTTTAAAGATTTTCCTATGAAATATTCCATATTACCATATATGGAAAAAATGACCACGCCCTCTGTCGGCCATGGTTTTTGCTGGATCAAAATTCTTTTAACAACTTTTAAAGTCTATCAACTGAGAAACATTTTGGTGAAAACTATATTCAAATCAGACAAGCCATTCTGGAGAACAAATTCACAATGAAGAAAATATTCCAAAATAGGGAATTAATATAATACATAAATAGATCAGAGCAGTTCAAGTATTTATGCATTCTGGAGAAGAAGATTTTTCTAGATATTGTGTACAGTTGCCATGGCAAACAAGAACGATGGCCCCACCCATTTTTTTTAAAACAACTTTTGAAGCACACACCCACATAGACTAAGGGCCAGCTGTACCCTAGGTCCCCCCCCCCCCCCCCTAGCGGGATTTTATGACACCTATGTCACTGTAAAGCTTGATATATCCTCCATCGAATGTCACTTGTTGGATGTTATATGGATGCTGATTAAGCTTACAGTATGCGATTGATTATCTGCCCCTGATTTCGTAATATCACGTTTTTAAGTTTTTTGTATACAAGAGATTATGGAGTCCAAAACGACAAGTTCTCAAACCACATTGCTTAAAATTATTATATTTTATGTCGATCAACATATCTGAAAAAAAAAGATAACTTTGAACTGAAAACAGCAAGAATTATCTCCCTTGCAACTGTAAACAAGAGGGCCATTGGCCCTATATCGCTCACCCGAGTTACAGTAATATTGACAATGTTAGACAACATTTCTAGCAGATGACACTGCTTTCACCCTTTCACTGCTGAATCAGCTTGAACTAAGATTGACACACAGTCTGGATTCAGATCTAATACCAAGTAACTGTCTGACCAAGATCTAAATTGTTTACAACTTAGCTCAAAATGCCTAAAACTGATCTTTTAGAAATTCAAATGACGACAAATCTGAAGTAGACGACAATTCCCCCCACCCCCCCACCCCCCAATACACAGAATCCAGCTGACCAATAGTGAATTGACCAATAAATAAATATCTTTAAAAATCTTTTAACCCTTTCCCTCATATAAACCTGTTTTACTTATTAGCAAACAGAGTAGACCCAGATCAGCTCCTATAGAAGCCGCCTGATCAGGGTCTGCTCTGTTTGCTTTTGACACAATATAGATCTGATTCTACAGTTTTTGTCAAAGCAAAAACTCTTTACAGAAATAATGTGTTTTTAAGGATTAAAAATAAGAGTAGACCCAGATCAGACAGCTCCTATAGAAGCTGTCTGATCAGGGTCTGCTCTGTTTTCTTTTGACAAGATATATATTTGATTTTACAGTTTTTATCAAAGCTAAAACTTCTCTTCATGGAAATAACATGTTTTTACTCATTAGCATACAGAGTAGACCCAGATCAGTTTTTTGTCAAAGCAATCTGGGAAAGGGTTAATAGGTGTTTAGAAATAATTCCAGCTCTAGGTGTGAATATCTGATAATCAGTCAATTAAACGAGTCATTAGTTATTTTAACAATTGAAATTGAGAAGAGTTACTCATTTTTTGAGTAACATTAATTATTAAATGACAATAAATTTGATTAAGTTAAGACATTATTTGTTTTCAAAATCAAATTAAAATAAATACAATTAATAGCAAGGAGAAAAGTCTTTATTGAACACCTAAACTTCAACTAAATGCAATTAATAAAGACTATATTACATGCCTCGCATAATAAAATTTATTAAAATAAATGACCATAATGATATTAAAAACTTTTTTTCAAATCGCATAAATTAACTGCAGAAACAACATAACATATGATAACATCCAGCTGTGAAATTCCCAGTTTGGCACCACAAGTCACCAACAATACACATCATGGGGTTAATGGGTCAATATATTCCTTTCAAAATGCCCTTTGCTAAGTAATTTTTCATCTGCAGCAATTGTCGTCTGCTTCAATTCTTAAAATAAACTTTCTATCATTTATTTGCAAAAATATGGTCAAGATGTCAAACAGTTTGGATCCTGATGAAACACGGCATTATGTGGCCTCTAATCTGGATCCAAACTGTTTGCATAGGTAATCACAGCTTTGCCGCTAACGTGCAAAGAGTTAAGAGTAGCATTGACCTGGAGAGATTAACAGTTGCTCTAAGAGAACTACTGTCCAGTGCTGTAACCTTTTAACTGTAGTTTCTGATGTGAAGAAATCTATTTAACCCTTATTTTCCGTCATATAAACTTGTTTTCAAGTCTGCAAACAGAGTAGACCCAGATAAGATGGCTTTTATAGGATCAGGGTCTGCTCTGTTTGTTCATGGAATTTGATAGATCTGTTTCTATGCCTTCTAAGACGGCTACACTGATCCACCTTCCATATTCATGATGAATAGTTATAAATAGAATAAGTATTCAGGAGGTACTAGAAGTCCAGTGCAGTTATCTCCCCTTGTCCCTTAATGGCTATGCTGATGAGACAAGGGAAATAACTGTGAGGAAATTACTAAGGGAAACTTTTTAAGTGCTGTTTCTGATATTAAGAAGTTTAAAGCCCTAGGGTAGGACCATTTTTGGCCCAGGGGTCATTATTTGAACAAACTTGGTAGAGGTATATTAGGTGATGCTTCATACCAAATATCTTAGCTCAAGATTATGTGGTTTCAGAGAAAAAGATTTTTAAAGGGTTTCCTATATAGGTCTATGTAAAAATTACAAGCCCTGGGGCAGGGTCATTTTTGTCCCGGGGGTCATCATTTGAACAAACTTGGTAAAGGACCATTAGATGATGCTATATATCAAATATCAAAGCTCTAGGAATTGTGGTTTCAGAGAAGAAGATTTTTAAAGATTTAAAAAAAAACACCTTTAACAGTAGTGGGGCGGGGCCATTTTTTGCCCGGGGGTCATGATTTGAACAAACTTGATAGAGGACACCCTAAAGTACATTTCTGTGAAATTTGGTTGAAATCCTCCCAGTGGTTTAGGAGAAGAAGTCATTTGAGTCAAAGTGAACGACGGACAGACGGACAGACGGACGGAAGGACAGCCGACAGACAGACGGACGGACGGACAGACGGACGACAGGCGGTCACAATAGCTCACCTTGAGCCTTCAGCTCAGGTGAGCTAAAAAAAACGACTTAGCCTTAATATACGTACAACAAGCTATTTTTCAGTTATATATGGATAAACATTTCGCATAAGGCACTGAATACAATGTATAATCATTAGGGTCCTGCATTGAAAATGCAGGAACCCTATAGGAATCACATTTTCTGTCCGTCTGTCTGTCCGTCCGTCAACACTTGATGTGACGCGATAACTCAAAACAGTACTTCACATATTGGTTTCATATTAAGGGCATATGCTTAGTATCACCAGAGGAAGATGCCTGTAGTTTTGGAGTTGAATCAGATCACTATGTCTAGATTTATCTGCCCTTGATTTATCCAAAATGTCACAGTTATCTGCCCTTGATTCATAAAAATTATCATTAAATTTTGTCAACACTTTTGATGTGAAGCGATTCGGGTTGAATAAGATCATCATGTCCTGAGTTATCTGCCCTTGATTTATCAACAAGAGCACCGCAAGACAGGGCAATATACGCCCGAAGGCTGTTCTATAAAATTATGTTGAAAAATAAAGGAGGAGTTAGTTGCACAAGAAATTGCTACCCGAAACTATCAAAGGGCAATAACTCCAGAGAGAAAAATGATATGAGAGTTATCTCACTGATATGCACAACTACACATCAATATCTATCATTCCTGAAAGTTTGAAGAAATTATGTTGAAAAATAAAGGAGGAGTTAGTTGCACAAGAAATTGCTACCCGAAACTATCAAAGGGCAATAACTCCTATCAAAGGGCAATAACTCCAGAATGAAAAATGATATGAGAGTTATCTCACTGATATGCACAACTACACATCAGTATCTATCATTCCTGAAAGTTTGAAGAAATTATGTTGAAAAATAAAGGAGGAGTTAGTTGCACAAGAAATTGCTACCCGAAACTATCAAAGGGCAATAACTCCAGAATGAAAAATGATATGAGAGTTATCTCACTGATATGCACAACTACACATCAGTATCTATCATTCCTGAAAGTTTGAAGAAATTATGTTGAAAAATAAAGGAGGAGTTAGTTGCACAAGAAATTGCTACCCGAAACTATCAAAGGGCAATAACTCCAGAATGAAAAATGATATGAGAGTTATCTCACTGATATGCACAACTACACATCAGTATCTATCATTCCTGAAAGTTTGAAGAAATTATGTTGAAAAATAAAGGAGGAGTTAGTTGCACAAGAAATTGCTACCCGAAACTATCAAAGGGCAATAACTCCAGAATGAAAAATGATATGAGAGTTATCTCACTGATATGCACAACTACACATCAGTATCTATCATTCCTGAAAGTTTGAAGAAATTATGTTGAAAAATAAAGGAGGAGTTAGTTGCACAAGAAATTGCTACCCGAAACTATCAAAGGGCAATAACTCCAGAATGAAAAATGATATGAGAGTTATCTCACTGATATGCACAACTACACATCAGTATCTATCATTCCTGAAAGTTTGAAGAAATTATGTTGAAAAATAAAGGAGGAGTTAGTTGCACAAGAAATTGCTAACGGACGGACGGACAGACGGACAGACGGACGTAACAAATGGGTAGTTGTGTGACTTTTTCCTTTGATCTTTTCTTGTGTGACTAGTCCCACAAGAAAAACTATTTTTGGCTCTAACTTTGGAAAAGAATGATCTGGAAGCTAACCCTAACCCTAACCCTATGTCCCACAACTGGCCAGGTTAATGTCACAAGAAATGGCCAGGTTAATGTCACAAGAGATGGCCAGGTTAATGATTTTACTTGTGGGACTAGTTAGAAAAAGTCACACAACTACCCTTTGGTGAGTGCGGACAGACGGACGGACGGACGGACGACATGCGCCATACCATAATACGTCCCTTCGGGCGTATAAAAATGCCATATTCGACAAAAGATCATCTGCATGGCCCTCTCTGACCAAGTCAGTTTTCTAGTTTAGATAATATCTGCAACTGAAACAATTTCATAACATATTTATCAGTCATTGCATTAAAAAAGTTATGTAAATAAATAATTTTCAGCGGCGACTTTGATGCTCTGCATCAAAATTTTACTTGTCTCTATACTGTAATTGTACATGTATTATTTAATGTGCTCATAAACTTTTCCCTATTACTGCACTTTGTTTGGTTATTTGTCAAATGATTCTAGGGCAGTTATCTCAGAAGTGCTGATGCTAGTAGATTCTTCTGAATAATAATCTTCCAAAAAGGTCGCTCCGACACCATTAGAAAAGTGCTAGCCGTAAGAGTTATACCACTGTTTGAGAGGCCACAAGCAGACCTAGAGAATGTACCAGTAGGTTGTTCTGTGAGGATGCAAAAGGGCGCAGATAAAAGGAAGAAAAGGTAGAGCTATTCTTCCAGGAAGCAGCCCTAAGGATCTCATCCAACGTGGCGTGATTGAAATATGCCCAGGAAGTGGATAGGATTGAGACTGAGGTCATAGGACCTTCTTTTGAGCAGTGGCCCTTCTGGCAGAAAGGAGATAACAGACACAGGGTATCCGCCACCCGTTGTGGGAGAGATCCTGATCGTGTTGGAGTCTGTAAGGAAATTCAGTCCCACAAAGATGAAATCTTTCGATGGGATGAGATCCGATTTCTCCGGATTCAGTACTAGTTCCAACTGAGACAATACCTCCCAGCAGTAATGGAAGTTAAGAAGAAGAGAATGACGAAGCAGCCAACTGTACTGAATCAGAGTGACACCAATCTGCTGGTGAAAGGCCGCTACGACCGACCCCCATGGGTTTGGTGAAATCTCTGGGGGCCGTAATGAGGCCAAATGGCAATGTCCGGGACTAGTAAACAGTACCCAATTAAGACAGAAGCGCAATTGGTGTTTGTCTGCTGGTTGAAATGGGAGATTAATATATGCATCAGAGAAATCCATGGAAATGCCCCCTTGGTCTGATTTGATAGCCAGCCGAATGTAAGCGATGGTCTCCATCTTGAAAGATTCGACATACTTGTTTACAGAAGAAAGGTTGATGATTGGTCAAATTGCGCCATTTTTCTTTGGAACTTGAAATAGACGGCTGTAAAAGCCCACCGACTTCTCGTTCAGTACCCTTTCTACTGCCCCTTTGCGAGAAGCCAGGATCCAAAGTACGGTGTATTCGCATGATCCGATGACTGATGAATAGGGACCCAGGAAATAGGAGGCTGCCGAACCAGAGGGATATGATAGCCTGCCTCTACAATAGAGAGGGACCAAGGGTCCTGTGTGATATTGCGCCATGCTGCGACAAAGTGAAGCAGTCTGGCATCCACAAGAATGGAAGGTCGGATAGGAGTCGGTGCAGAAAGAGCTAGTTCCTAGAGGTGATGCCTCGAAGGGCCAGAACCCCTAGAGTGGGAGCGGGGACAGCTCTGGGCCGACTGCTCCGAGGTGGGGGAACATGGACCGGTCTAATGCGGCACTTGGCCGAACCGCACTGAAGGGGAGAATATGGCTCGTTCTAAGACCATGTTTCTCCTGGGGCTTAGAAAGGCCCTTAGAAGGTTTGCACATAGCCACGGGGACTTTGGGGATCTTCCAAGGAGAAGGGCAAGATACCGGAGAACTCCTTGGAGAAGTCTTGTCCACCTGTTCATTCTCCTTAATTTTGCCTCCAAAAATAAGCTCCGAGGCAAATTGACCCACCCGCAATTCAACCTTGGAGGTGTCTTGCAGGGCAGAGGCGGACTAAAGGCCCAGCTGGTAGGAAAGGCGCTTGGTAACTTCAGAGGAAGGAGACTCTGAAGCTAGCTCTTCTGATAGAGCAGCAGCTAAAAGGTCTATGTTGGAAGCAACTCCCATTCGCTGTCTCTGGCGCAACTCCTACCGCTTGAGTAGAGACGAGGCCCCGGGGCTGTTGGCTTCCAGCGAGGGGATCCTGTCAAATAGCCCAGGGTGGCTGTCAGAAGAGGCTGGAGGCCTGAGAGATGAGGAAGGAGCCATGGATCTCGAAAGTTTTGAGGACATGGTCCGACTGCAAGCCTGAAATGGAAATCTTCATCCTGGTCTGCCAGGTCTAGACGGGGGAGAGACTGCATGTCAAGATGGGGAGAGACTCCCGATACTTGGAGAGATTTGGAAGCTCTCCCTGTTCAGAGTAGCTCAAAGGACAATAGCGAGCCCTTGTGAGTTGGCTTAGGGGGCCTAGGGCATATGGAAGGCGGGAGGAAGGCGAAAACAGTCCTCCAACGCCTTATCAAAAGCAAACGATGACGGCTCAGATTCGTCAACGACAGACGACTGAGCCTCTTCTAGGTCCGACGCTCCAGTTGTATCCGACTCCCCAAAAATAGGATTGTCCCTATGAGCCATTATTTACAGGACTTCCTGTTCCCCCTCAGACTACACGCTGGTGACTGTCGACGACAGCGTTACCCGGAGAGGAGGTCCTCCTACAGGCTCTGAAGAGTGGACTGTGAGTGGGCAAGGAAGAGGACTGTCGCTCCCCGAGTCGAACTTACCACATGTCCTGACCGGTATGGAGGCCAGACAGGCTGTTGGGGGTGGGGGGTGGGGGGGGGGGGGGGGGGGAATGGGGGCCACCGAGGGGGGGGGCAAGACCCTGCTAGTTGGGCTGCCAGCAAGGCACGTCCTGCTGGTTCCAGCAGTGAGTACCGGCTGGCGAGATCAATATCGATATAATATCCCATTTTAGTTTGGGGTGGGGTGGGGATATAAAGCACAGAAACAGACACAATAGTAGTTTGTTTTTAAACTGGGATAATTATGTGCAAAGAGAATGTTGTTGTTAATATCATGTGCAAATTTACTTTGTCATTCATCTTAAAACCACTTATTGACAAAGTAGCATTTGTTACATTTTGTGGGGCGATTTTACCCCGCCAACTTTCTTTGCTATACTGAATCAATACTGTGTATCTACGGAACAGAAAATAAATAAATAAATGACCTGACAACATTTATGTGTTGTTTGAAAACGTTTTATATGAAAAATGAATACACATAACATACTCATTTGCTGAATAAGGTCATTTTTTTTAAATTTTAAGCAGTTTTAGATTCTCATTAATATTCATAAATATGCAAATGAGCACAATTGCAGTTTGTTCTCAAACTGCGACAATTTTGTGCATAGAGAACGTTGTTGTAATCATCATAAACAAATTTACTTTGTCATTTATCTTAAAACCACTTATTGACAAATAGCATTTTTTAATTTTTGGGGGGTCATTTTCCCCACCCACTTTCTTTGCCATACCGAAGCAATACTGTGTATCTATGGAACACAAAATGAATAAATAAATGACCTGACTGCAGTTATGTGTCATTTGAAACCTTTTAATATGAAAATTGATTAAACATAACATCCTCGTTTGCTAAAAAAGGTCATATTTTTTAAAAATTTAAGCATCTTTTAGATTCTCATTAATATTCATGATATGCAAATGAGCAAGAAAGCAGTTTGTTCTCAAACTGGTTTGTGCGTAGAGAACGTTGTTGTAATTATCATGTGCAAATTTATTTTGTCATTCATCTTAAAACCTATTATTTACAAAATAGCATTTTTTACATTTTACCTCACCCACTTTCTTTGCTATACTCACTCAATACTGTGTATCTATGGAACAGAAAATGAATAAATAAATGACATGACATCATTTATGTGCCATTTGAAACCTTTTAATATGAAAAATGAATAATCATAACATACTTGTTTGCTAAATAAGGTCATTTTTTAACAATTTAAGCAGTTTGTTTCAGATTCTCATTAATATTTATGAATATGCAAATGAGCAAATTATGAATAAAAGACTCCTGACATGTAATAAATATATTGATATTATTTTAAAACTATTTTGGATGTTTTATAAACAAAATAAATTACGCTAATGGTGAAACTTCGAAATATTGGCGGTTGCTTATCCAGCATCCAATACTTGTCCAACAACCGGAACTTGTTAACATATACCCTCAGATTTAAGAAAATATAGGTGTACCAAAATCCCGCTAGGGGGAAGGGTTTCGATTATGGGCCCTTGGCCTAACAGTATGTATCTGACCAAGTTTGGTTACAACTGGGCAGTCGGTTTCAGAGAAGAAGTCGTTTGAAATTGTTGACGGACAGACAGACGGACATACTAACAAATGGGTAGTTGTGTGACTTTTTCCTTTGATCTTTTCTTGTGTGACTAGTCCCACAAGAAAAACTATTTTTGGCTCTAACTTTGGAAAAGAATGATCTGGAAGCTAACCCTAACCCTAACCCTATGTCCCACAACTGGCCAGGTTAATGTCACAAGAAATGGCCAGGTTAATGTCACAAGAGATGGCCAGGTTAATGATTTTACTTGTGGGACTAGTTAGAAAAAGTCACACAACTACCCTTTGGTGAGTGCGGACGGACTGACAGACAGACAGACGGACGCCGGACGCCGGACACAGGGGTATCACAATAGCTCACCTTGAGCACTTTTAACAATTGAAGTTTTTCAATGATGGCCAACTTGTCAAAATAGTGACCTTGACCTTGACCTAATGTTAAATATCTTTACATCAGCTGAAAGACCCTTACCAAAGCCATCTATATATCAAAGATGAATTGCAAAGCAAATCAGTTTTTCAACTGGGTCCTTTATTTTTTCGGCCACTTTTGTTTTGCTGGTCTGGGTGGGGGTTCCCCTTCCTGCTGTTGATTTTTTAGCTCACCAGAGCACAAAGTGCTATTGTAATACCCCTGCGTCCGGCGTCTGTCCTGCCGTCTGTATGTCCGTCTGTCTGTCTGTCCATCTGTCAGTCCGTCCATCTGTCTGTCTGTCAACAATTTCAAAAGACTTCTTCTCTGAAACCGACTGCCCAATTGTAACCAAACTTGGTCAGAAACATACTGTAGGTGTGTGCTTCAAAAGTTGTTAAAAGATAGAGGGTGAGGCCATCAGTCTTGTTGCCATGGCAACTGTACACAATATCTAGAAAAATCTTCTTCTCTAGAATGACTTGTCCGATTTGAATATAGTTTTCACCAAAATGTTTCTCAGTTGATAGACTTTAAAAGTTTTAAAAGAATTTTGATATAAATAGCCACCAGAGGGTGTGGTCATTATTTCCATATATGGTAATATGGAATTTTTCATAGGAAAATCTTCTCTCAAACTGTAAGGCCTAGACCTTTGATATTTGGTATGTAGCATGATCTCATGGTCCTCTACAAATATTGTTCAAATTATGACCCCCGGGCCATTTTTTGGCCCCGCCCAAGGGCTTATCAGTTTTTCATAGGAAAATCTTTAAACATCTTCTTCTCTAAAACTGTAAGGCCTTTGATATTTGGTATGTAGCATGATCTAATGGTTCTCTACAAAAGTTGTTCAAATTATGTCCCAGGGCCAAAAATGGCCCCGCCCAAGGGCTTATCAGTTTTTCATAGGAAAATCTTTAAAAATCTTCTTCTCTCAAACTGTTAGGCCTAGACCTTTGATATTTGGTATGTAGCATGATCTTATGGTCCTCTACAAATATTGTTCAAATTATGACCCCCGGGCCAAAAATGGCCCCGCCCAAGGGCTTATCAGTTTTTCATAGGAAAATCTTTAAAAATCTTCTTCTCTCAAACTGTTAGGCCTAGACCTTTGATATTTGGTATGTAGCATGATCTTATGATCCTCTACAAAGATTGTTCAAATTATGACCCCCGGGCCAAAAATGGCCCCGCCCAAGGGCTTATCAGTTTTTCATAGGAAAATCTTTAAAAATCTTCTTCTCTCAAACTGTTAGGCCTAGACCTTTGATATTTGGTATGTAGCATGATCTTATGGTCCTCTACAAATATTGTTCAAATTATGACCCCCGGGCCAAAAATGGCCCCGCCCAAGGGCTTATCAGTTTTTCATTGGAAAATCTTTAAAAATCTACTGAAACTGTAAGGCCTAGACCTTTGATATTTATGTCTCCCCCCTTTAGGGGAGGGAGACATATTGATGTTGTGCTTTCTGTCTGTTTGTCCATCTGTCTGTCCGTCCGTCCATCTGTCTGTCTGTCTGTTAAAATTCTTGTGCAGCTAACTCCTCCTACACTATTGGAGGGATTTCAAACTTTTACATATGAACCAGCTATATGTGAGGAATCTTGTGCAGCTAACTCCGAATACACTAGTTGAGGGATTTACTTCAATCTATTATATATGAACCAGCTATATGTGAGGATGGTCATGTGGATTGGAATATGGGCTGCAACAATTTTGACAGAAGTTTGGATTTTTTTCAAATATGAAATTTATAGGGCAAACTAGTGTTTATAGATGTCTACAAAAGTTTACAGATAACCAATCTATATGTGATGCACAACCAATCTATATGTATCTATAAGTGACACACAACCAATCTATATCTATATGTGAAATCTATATGTGAAGGTGGTCATGTGATTTTGAATTAAGCTTGATTATCATCTCTTGGTTACAACGTTCATTCCTCTTATGGGTGTGGGGGCAGGGTACCGGGGGGAGACATGTGTTTTTCTCAAAAACAAACTCTAGTTGGTATGTAACATGATCTAATGGTCCTCTACAAGTATGTAGCTGTGGCTTGTGGTCCTCTGCCAAGAATGTTTAACTTACAACCCTGACCACTGGGCAAAACTTGGCCCTGCCTCAGGGCTTATCAGTTTTTCATGGGAAAAATATAAAATATTATTTTTCTCTGAAACCATAAGGCTTAGACCTTTAATTAATGGCATACTGCTTTGCCTTGTGGTTCTCTACCAAGGTTGTACACATGATTTCTTGTGGTCAAAAATGGTCCCGCCCCTGGGGTTATCTCAGGTGAGCGCTTCAGGGCCTCATGGCCCTCTTGTTTCAATTGTGTGCTTTCAAAGACACGATCTAAAGTGTACCTGGGGCATAAATATTGTGTAAAATTCTTTGTTATTTTGCTTGAAAAAATAGAATATTTACCATTTTTCTTAATTTTAATAACAAGAGGGCCATGATGGCCCTGTATCGCTTACCTGGTTAAATGATGTCATATGACCTATCAATTTTGACCCCAGGGGCACAATTTTAACAGTCTTGGTAAAGTTCCACCAGATGATGCTCCATGCTAAATATGACAGCTCTGATCCCTCTCCCACCCCCACCTCAAGGAATTGGCCATTTTCTACCCCAGGGGGGAAATTTGAACAATTTATGTAGAGGTCTACTAGATCATTCTACATACCAAATTTGGTAGGCCTAAGCCTTACAGTTTTTGAATTTTTTTTAAAGTTTTCAGTAAAACTTGGGACCCCCTAGGGCAGAGCCAATTTTGATCTTAGGGGCTTAATTTGAAAGATCTTGGTAAAGGTCTACCAGATGATACTATGTACCAAATAGCACAGCTCTAAGCCTTTCAGATTTTTAAAGTTTTTACTATATAATCCAATGTAAAACTTGTGACCCCCAGGGTGAGGACAATTTTAACCCCAGGGGCATAATTTGAACAATCTTGGTACAGGTCCACCAGATGATGCTATGTACCAAATATCACAGCTCTAAGCTTTTCCGTTTTAGACAAGAATTTTTTTAAAGTTTTTACTATATAATCAAATGTAAAATATGTGACCCCCAAGGTGTGGCTGTGTTTGACTCCAGGGGCATAATTTGAACAATCTTAATAAAGGTTCACCAGATGATGCTACATACCAAATATCACAGCTCTAAGCTTTTCAGTTTCGGACAAGCAGATCTTTAAAGTTTTTACTATATAATCCTATGTCAAACTTGTGATCCCCGGGGTTGGGCCAAATTTGACCCCAGGGGCAAAATTTGAACATTCTATGTAGAGGTCCACTAGATGATTCTACATACCAAATTTGGTAGCCCTAGGCTTTACAGGTTTTGACAAGAAGATTTTTAAAGTTTTAAGTAAAATTTGTGACCCCACAGGGTGAGGACAATGTTGACCCCAGGGGCATAATTTGAACAATCTTAGTAAAGGTTCACCAGATGATGCTTCATACCAAATATCACAGCTCTAAGCCTTTCAGGTTTGAGACAAGAAGATTTTTTAAAGTGTTCACTATATAATCCTATGTAAAACATGTGACCCCCAGGGTGTGGCCATGTTTGACCCCAGGGACATGATTTGAACAATCTTAGTAAAGATTCACCAGATGATGCTACATACCAAATATCACAGCTTTAAGCTTTTCGGTTTCAGACAAGAAGATCTTTAAAGTTTTTACTATATAATCCTATGTAAAACTTGTGACCCCCGGGGTTGGGCCAATTTTGACCCCAGGGAAAAATTCTGAACAGTCTATGTAGTGGTCCACTTGATGATTCTACATACCAAATTTGGTAGCCCTAGGCCTTACAGTTTTTGACAAGAAGATTTATAAAGTTTTTACTTCTTTTTGGACATTGGTTGCCATAGCAACCAGAGTTCTGCATGGAATCAAATTCTTTGAACAACTTTGGAAGAGGTTGACCCAAGGAACATTTCTGATAAAAATCCAGCAAGTAGTTTAGGAGGAGATGTCACTTTAAGAAAAAGTTGACGATGCACAACGACGGACACAGGGCGATCACAATAGCTCACCTTGGCACTTCGTGCCAGGTGAGCTAAAAATTAATAGAACATCTGTAAAATCCACTAAGTAAATACAGATTTGTATTTACTTCATGTAAAATCACAATACATGTATAAAGTTTATCATAAACTATTATCAGTATCAAAGTTAATTCAATGATAGGCAATCAGGCAATCTTTTCATACATATCCTTAAAAACGCATTTGCATGCAGACAGATCTTCTACCCCAAAATGGCCACTTACACACTGCCAACACTCCTCTAACACCTCATTCTCTCTCACTAAAACACCTGGGCCAAACAAACTACAACAGTCATGCTCTCAAAACCTTACTATCACCTACACCCATCACCCTTTTTTTCAAATTCACAACCACCCGCCTCCCAAACTTCAAACACACACTCTCAGTCTCATTTCTCTGCTTCTCGGTGTCCTTGATCACATGCCCAGTTGTCAAGCAATAAATGTTCTGAAACAAGAGGGCCATGATGGCTCTGATATTGCTCACCAGACATTCAGAGGAGAAGATTTTCAAGAGGAGAAGATTTTCAAAGTTTTCACTACATGCATATCTTTCTATTGAAAACAAGCCACCCCTGGGATGGGGCCAATTTTGACCCCAGGGGCATACTTTATATAACTTTTGTAGAGGACCAAAACATGATGCTATGTGCCAAATATGAAAGCTGAGAACCTTCCAGTTTCAAAGAAATAGATTTTCATTGTTTTCAATATATATTTCTATTGAAAACTGGCCACCCCTAGGGCGGGGCAAATTTTGACCCCAGGGGCATAATTTATATAACTTTTGTAGAGGACCTGAACATGATGCTATGTGCCAAATACGAAAGCTGAGAACCTTCCAGTTTCAGAGGAGAAGATTTTCAAAGTTTTCACTATGTTTCTATAGAAAACAGGCCACCCCTGAGGCGGGGCAAATTTTGACCCCAGGGCCATAATTTATAAAACTTCTGTAGAGGATCTGAACATGATATGAAAGCTGAGAACCTTCCAGTTTCAGAGGAGAAGATTTTCAAAGATTTCACTACATTTGTATATGTTTCTATTGAAAACTGGCCACCCCTGGGGCGGGCCATTTTTAACCACAGGGCCATGATTTATATAACTTTTGTAGAGGACCTGCACATGATGCCATGTGCCAAATATGAAAGCTGAGAACCATGTAGATTCAGAGGAGAAGATTTTTAAAGGTTCAAATTGTTGACGACGGACGACGCACAACTTTTCAAAGTTTAAATGTTTCTATTGAAAACTGGCGACCCCTGGAGCGCGGTCAATTTTGACCCCAGGGTCATAATTTATATAACTTTTGTAGAGGATCTACAGATGATGCTATGTGCAAAAGATTAAAGCTGAGAACGATGTAGATTCAGAGGAGAAGATTTTTAAAGGTTCAAATTGTTGACGACGGACGACGCACAACTGACGACATACGCCGACGGACGACAGACATCAGGCGATCACAAAAGCTCACCCTGAGCACTTTGTGCTCTGGTGAGCTAAAAAGTTAACAAACCTCGATTTATCCAGTACAGTCGGTCTTGGGACGAATCATTCGTACTTTTAAATCGAGTTATTCGTCCACTACTATGCTAAAGCGCTTATATTGAAGTGCATACTGCTTTGTATAGCTACCAGTGTGACGTTGTGTATTGATAAACAGCTGACCAGATTGACATGCGAATCACCCCTTAGGAATTGCAGGTTTTTTTCCATTATTTATTTCATACATATTAATGCTTTCACAAGCAGAGAAAACCAGTGAGTGTCATACAAAATTTCAAACCCTATCTTTTCCAGGGCATACCCTAATTACCCTACGTATTCAGACATACAAACTTAGGCAAATAGTGCAGACCCAGATCAAACTACTCCTGGAGGAGCCGTTTGATCAGAGTCTACACTATTGGCTACCAAGTCAGTCCAATATATAGTTGTAAAAATGGTCCTAAACTGACTTATTCAGCTGTACAAACTGGTAGGAAGGGAAGACTGGATGTCTGAATACAGAGCTCCAGAAAAGATGCATAAATTAAAATATTTTCAAGTATGACTTTTTTATTTCTCCACCAAACCCTACGTTGTTATGGAGCGGTATTTGGGTCAAAATTATAGGTATGATTTTACTTTAGAAGTTTATACTGTAGTTGTTAACGCTTTATGCTACATGCCTAATTCTAAATTCTTAACTGCAAATCGCTAAGTTTATACTGTTATCTACATATGTTAGTTGTTTAACGCTTTATGCTACATGCCTATTTCTAAATCGCTAAACGGTACATGTAAATGCTTCAACTCAAATTATTAACATTGAAGTTTAATCCTTTCCCTGGTAAAAAAAATGATACCATGAATATGTATTAGCTGATTTTTTACAATGATACATGGACACAGGGATTTTTTTTATGCCCCATAACGGCGGGTATATAGTAATAGCATTGTCCGTCCTTCCGTCTGTCCTTCCATCCATCTGTCCGTCCCAAATTTCGTGTCCCTTCTTTAATTTTTTTTATCTGTGAATGGATTTCAAAATAACCTGGCACAAATGTTCACCACACAAAGACGATGTGTCGCGTTCAACTCCCTGGTCCATGGGTCAAAGGTTGGGGGCATAAGTGCTTTACAAACACACTGTTTGGTATTGGATAGGAACTGCAGAATCAGCACTGTTATAATTCCATAAGCAAACAGATTGGACCCTGGTCAGACGGCTTCCATAGGAGCCGTCAGACCTGGGTCTACTCTATTTGCAAAGGCATAAAAAGTGGTTATATGAGGGGAAGGGATACTACATATATCCACCCGAGCTTATTACATTGGACATAGCCATGCAGTATATACCAAGATCAGAGAACTCCTAAAGGAGCATTCTGATCAGGATCTGCACTGTCCGTCATTCAAAAAGTTCTGGCAGGTGTAAACCTTTCACGCTACGTGGACTCTATAGTTAAAACCTGATGTTCCACTGTGAAAATTCAGGCTTAAAAGATGGAAGTTAACCCTTTACCTGATAGTCCAGTAAAACGCCTTTAACCAGAAGTCTAGTAGAGAAGAATTTAGATACTTTTAGGCAGATGGCTGCTTAATACAGGGTGAAAGCCATGCAGACAGCTCCTAGAGGAGCTTTCTGCATGACTTTCACCCTACATTAAGCTGACACCTGTCTCTAAGACCAATATTTATACTGAATTTAACGTCCGGTTTAGACGGGTTTCCACAGTAAATCCTGATTAGAAGGCTGCTGTTTATAACTTTCGTCCTGCATTAATTTTAAACTCAGAATTATTATACCCCCACAAACGAAATTTTGGGGGGTATACTGGAGTCACCATGTCCGTCCGGTTGTCTGTCCGTCCGGCCGGATTGTCCGGATCATAACTTCCAAAGTATAAAAGCTATTGACTTCAAACTTCATAATTATATAGATAGATCACATTGACCGCAAGTGCAGTGCACAAGATTTGTAACTCTTCAGTATTTTTGGAGTTATTGCCCTTTGTTATTTTTCAGTTTTCCGGAGTTTTTTTCTAAACTTTTACAGATATTGAAGTGATATTTGGTATGTGGCTTTATTGTAATGAGTTACAGATCAAGTTTGAATTTCGTTACGCTTTAATGATTTTTCAAGGAAATACAGTGGTTTTACTTAGAAATTTTCCGGAAATTCATATTTTCCAAAGTTTTTCTAAACCTTTACAGATATTGAAGTGATATTTGGTATGTGGCTTTATTATAATGACTTACAGATCAAGTTTGAATTTCGTTACGCTTCATTGAATTTTCACGGAAATACAGTGATTTTACTTAGAAATTTAGCAGAGACTCAGGTTTTCCGGAGTTTTTTTCTAAACCCTTGTAGATATTGATGTGATTTTTGGTTATGTAGCTTTATAATAATGAGTTACAGATCAAGTTTGAATTTTGTTACACTACATTGGTTTTTAATGGAATTACAGCATTTTGACTTAGAAGTTTTTAGGAAATTTCAGGTTTTCCAGAGTTTTTTTCTAAACTGTAGCAGATATTGTAGTGATTTATTTCTATAACCCCCATCTCTGTGTCAAATGTGCTAGTGGGGGTATTCATCACCTTTAGTGGTAGTTCTAGTTATTATTTGTAGAGATATGCTACAGTGCACAAACTGTACAGGCAATCAAGCACGTGTGATAGCTCTCCGATTAACACTTTACCTAATGATATTCATATAGGAAATAATGACGTCATGAAAATCAATTAGAATAGTGTTTAAAATGGCTGATGTGAACACATGGACTTTTAGCCATTGCAGAAACTGTACATTTCATAAGCATTTTTACAGAGCAGACACCGATCAGACATTTAATATTTCTTCTTCACTATACGAAATCGGGGTGTCCAGCAGCTTGAATACTAATGCCGCACTGAACCACCCAGTGTCTGATCTAGATCCAAACTGCTGCAAAATCAATCTTGGATTTACTCATAGTATGGTAAAGATTGAAACTTTCCCTCATCTGTTCATGTAAACAAGAGGGCCATGATGGCCCTTAATCGCTCACCTGTTCGTAACAGATTAATGATTTCAATGACAGATTGCATAATTTCAAAAATCTTGGTAGAAAACCATCAGATGATGCTACATACTAAATACAAGAGGGCCATTGGCCCTATATCGCTCACCTGAGTTAAAGTAATACATGTATATTGACATGTTAATTTTTCAGTGGACAACATTTCTAGCAGATGAAATAAGCTTAGTGCACTGCTTTCACCCTTTCACTGCTGAATAAACTTGAACTGAATTCAGAATTAATACCAAGTGACTGGTTGACCAAGATCTAAACTGTTTACAACTTGTGCCATTTTTGCCTTAGCTCAAAATGCCTAAAACTGGTCTTTGAGAAATTCAAATGACTTCAATAAAGCTATGCAATTATACCTTGACCCAGGTATATAGGCAAATAGAGTGCTAGGCAGTACATAATGCCAGTTTTTGTGTGAAATGACCAATAAGAATATCTTTAAAAATTGTTTAACCCTTTCCCTCATATAAAGCTGTTTTTATGCATTAGCAAACAGAGTAGACTCAGATCAGACGACTCCTACGGAAGCTGTCTGATCTGGGTCTTCTCTGTTTCTTTTGACACAATATAGATCGGATTCTACAGTTTTTGTCAAAGCAAAAACTTCTCTTCAGAGAAATAATGTGTTTTACACATTAAAAATAAGAGTAGACTAGATCAGACGGCTGCTATAGAAGCTGTCTGATCAGGGTCTGCTCTGTTTACATTTGACAAGATATAGATTTGATTTTACAGTTTTTTTCAAAGCTAAAACTTCTATTTATGGCAATAACAATTTTTTTAAGCATTAGCAAACAAGAGTAGTCCCAGATCAATTTTTGTCAAAGCAAACAGGTTAAGGGTTAATAGGTGTTTAGAAATAATTCTAGCTCTAGGTGTGAATATCTGATGATAATTCAATTAAACGGGTCATTAGTATTTTTAACAATTGAAATTGAAAAGAGTTACGTCTACTGTTATAATTAAGTTATATTTACTCAGTTATTTCATTAATATCATACAAGATTCAGACATTTTAGGACTTTTAAATGTGTTGTCATCAAATTTTATAAAAAAGTTATATTTAAGATGCTTTTTGGGGCAGCAGACTTAATCCACAGTAGTAAGTTTAACACCTATCATTGTAAGGGGGGGGGGGGGGGGGGGGGGGGGGGGGGGGGGGGGGCGGCAAATGCATTATCATGTTTTCTTAAGAATTACCATGACTTATATCAGTTGGGCCATTGCATAATCATGTTTTCACAGTTTTCTTAAACATTACCATGACTTACATCAGTTGGGTTTGGACCCAGATCAAAAGTCTAGATGGTGATCATTTTCCTTGATTGGCTGAATTGTTACTTTCCTATATCTCTCACATCTAATTTGAGAGACATTGGAAGACACCATGATTGTAACATCTAGCTATCACTCACACTACACACTGGGGTTAATGGGTCAAAATCCCTTTCAAAATGCCTTTAATGTTTCGTCTGCAACAAAAAGTTATTGTCATCTGCTTCAATTCTTAAAATAAACTTACTTTCATTTTTTGGCAAAAATATGGTTAAGATGACAAACAGTTTGGATCCTGATGAGATGCCACAGTATGCGGCCTCTCATCTGGATCCAAACTGTTTGCATAGGTAATCACAGTTTCACCACTAGCATGCAAAGAGTTAAGAGTCATGCATTGACCTGGAGAGATTTTACTGCCCAGCAGCTGTAACCTTTGAACTGCTGCTGGTCTGCAGTTTAACCCTTAATTTCTCTCATATAAACTTGTTTTCATGCATCTGCAAACAGAGTAGACCCAGATAAGGTGGCTCCTATAGGATCAGGGTCTGCTATTTGCTAATGGAATTTGATAGATGTTTCTATGCCTTCTAAAACAGCTACACTGATTCACCTTAAACATTTTATTATAAATAGTTATAAATAGAATGATACTAGACCTCCAATGCAGTTATCTCCCTTTGTCGCTTATGGCTATGCTGATGGGACAAGGGAAATAACTGTGAGGAAATTACCTTTTAAGTGTTACAGATTCTGATGTTAAGTAGCATAAAACCCCAGGGTGAGACCATTTTTGGCCCAGGGGTCATTATTTGAACACACCTGGTAGTGGTATATTAGGTGATGCTTCATACCAAATATCTTAGCTCTAGATTATGTGGTTTCAGACAAAAAGATTTTTAAAGGTTTCCCTATGTAAGTCTATGTAAAAACTACAAGCCCCAGGGCAGGGCCATTTTTGGCCCGGGGGTCATCATTTTAACAAACTTGGTAAAGGACCATTAGATGATGCTATATACCAAATATCAAAGCTCTAGAAATTGTGGTTTCAGAGAAGAAGATTTTTAAAGATTTCAAAAAAAAACCTGTAAAAGTAGTGGGGCGGGGCCATTTTTTGCCCGGGGGTCATGATTTTAACAAAACTGATAAAGGACACCCTAAGGTACATTTCTGTGAAATTTGGTTGAAATCCTCCCAGTGGTTTAGGAGAAGAAGTCATTTGAAATAAAAGTGAACGGACAGACGGACGGACGGACTGACAGACGGACAGACGGACAGACGGACGACGGACGACAGGCGGTCACAATAGCTCACCTTG
This sequence comes from Azorinus chamasolen, assembly GCA_963576725.1. Lineage (NCBI taxonomy): Eukaryota > Metazoa > Mollusca > Bivalvia > Cardiida > Solecurtidae > Azorinus > Azorinus chamasolen. The sequence continues at coordinate 18,883,208 of OY755249.1, forward strand.
AGCCTTTGGCTCAGGTGAGCTAATAAAGAGTCTAGACCTTAAAGATTTTCCTATGAAAAACTGTTAAGCCCCAGGGCGGGGTCAATTTTGATCCGGGGTTCATAATTTGAAAATCTTGGTAGAGGACTATTAGATAATGCAACATACCAAATAATTTGAATAATCTTGGTAGAAAACCATTAGATGATGCTACATACCAAATATCAAGGGTCTAGACCTTACAGTTCTGAAGGAGAAGATTTTTAAAGATTTTCCTATGAAAAACTGATAAGCCCTTGGGCGGGGCCATTTTTGGTCCGGGGGTCATATTTTGATTAATCTTAGTAGAGGACGATAAAATAATGCTACATACCAAATATCAAAGGTCTATACCTCATAATTTTAGAGAAGAATATATTTAAAGATTTTCCTATGAAAAACTGATAAGCCCCGGGGCGGGGCCATATTTGGCCCAGGGGTAATAATTTGAACAATCTTAGTAGAGGACCATTAGATCATGCTAGATACCAAATATCAAAGGTCTATGTCTTACAGTTTCAGAGAAGATGATTTCTTCAAGGTTTTCCTATGAAAAACTGATAAGCCCTGGGGCGGGGCCATTTTTGTCCTGGGGGTCATAATTTGAACAATCTTAGTAGAGGACCATTAGATGATGCTACATACCAAATACCAAAGGTCTATTCCTTACATTTTCAGAGAAGAAATTTTTTAAAGATTTTCCTATGAAAAACTGATAAGCCCCGGGGCGGGGCCATTTTTGGCCCAGGGGTCATAATTTGAACAATCTTAGTAGAGGACCATTAGATCATGCTACATACCAAATATCAAAGGTCTATGCCTTACAGTTTCAGAGAAGATGATTTTTAAAGATTTTCCTATGAAAAACTGATAAGCCCTGGGGCGGGGCCATTTTTGGCCCAGGGGTCATAATTTGAACAATCTTAGTAGAGGACCATTAGATGATGCTACATACCAAATACCAAAGGTCTATGCCTGACAGTTTCAGAGAAGAAGATTTTTAAAGATTTTCCTATGAAAAACTGATAAGCCCCGGGGCGGGGCCATTTTTGGCCCAGGGGTCATAATTTGAACAATCTTAGTAGAGGACCATTAGATGATGCTACATACCAAAGATCATAGGTCTATGCCTTACAGTTTCAGAGAAGAAGATTTTTAAAGATTTTCCTATGAAAAACTGATAAGCCCTGGGGCGGGGCCATTTTTGGCCCGGGGGACATAATTTGAACAATCTTTGTAGAGGACCATTACATCATACTACATACCAAATATCAAAGCTCTTGGCTTTGTAGTTCCAGAGAAGAAGATGTTTAAGTAAATTGTTGACGCCCGCACGTACGCACGACGCACATACGCACGACGCACGACGACGGACGCCGGACATAGGATCATCCCAATAGCTCACCTTGGCACTTTGTGCCAGGTGAGCTAAAAATCATGAATGTAAGAATATGAATTAGATCTAGATCCTAGATGTATTTTATCATGGCATCACGAACAAGGAAAGTGGCAGAAACATTAGAATCAGATCTACCTTGTTTCATAACCAAACAGAGTAGACCCAGGTCAAAGGGCTCCTATCGACGCAGTCTGATCTGGGTCTACTCTGTTTGCAAAGGAGTCAAAAGTTGTTCATATGAGGGAAAGGGTTACAGACACCACTGCATTCATTCATACAAAAAGCGTAGATTCTATATAACCAAACCAAATGTTAGCGTGTAACGTGCTTTCTCGAAACACCCAACTGTTATTTGCTAAAATACTGGGTTTGACACCTCTGTTTATATGTAGAGTAAATGACCATTATTTCGACACCTTAAGGCACATATTCGTTGTAATGATAAGAGTGTGTAGTACTTCGACATGGCAACAAAGAAAGACGTACATTTACCAACGTTTTTGAATTACTATTGCTTATGAAAGTGTATGAGTTTGCAGTGCAATACGTTACTAACTTGATATGCTTCGGGTTCCTTATTTCGACAGGGGGACCCCAAATTCGACACCAATTTTTTTTACTTGAAACACATACATGTACACTGTTTATCAAAATCGTGAAACGATCAAGAAGTGCTCATTTTGAATGATAAAAAGAAAAGCAATCCCCAAAGTTTTCACTATATGTTTCTATAGAAATCTAGGGGTGAGGCTAATTTTGACCCAAAGGGCACAATCTAAATAACTCTTGTAGAGGATCTGAATATGATGTAATTTGTCAATATTGAAAGCTGAGATCCTTCCAGTTTCAGAGGAGAAGATTTTCAAAGGTTTCACTAGATGTTTCTATTGAAAACTGGCCACCCCTGGGGCGGGGCCAATTTTGACCCAAGGGGCATAATTTATATAATTTTTGTAGAGGACCTGAACATGATGCTATGTGCAAAATATGAAAGCTTTGAACCTTCCTGTTTCAGAGGAGAAGATTTTCAAAGTTTTCAGTTTATGTTTCTATTGAAAACTGGCTACCCCTGGGGCGGGGCCAATTTTGACCCCAGGGGCATAGTTTATATAACTTTAGTAGAGGACCTGGATATGATGCTATGTGCCAAATATGAAAGCTGAGAACCGTCCAGTTTCAGGGGAGATTTTCAAAGTTTCCCTATATGTTTCTATTGAAATCTAGCCACCCCTGGGGCGGGGCCAATTTTGACCCCAGGGGCATTATTTATATATCTTTGGTATAGGACCTGAATATGATGCTATGTGCAAAATATGAAAGCTGAGAACCTTCCAGTTTCAGAGGAGAAGATTTTCAAAGTTTTCCCTATATGTTTCTATTGAAATCTAGCCATACCCTGGGGCGGGGCCAATTTTGACCCCAGGGGCATTATTTATATAACTTTTGTAGAGGACCTGAATATGATGCTATGTGCCAAAGATGCACGCTGAGAACCTTCCAGTTTTAGAGGAGAAGATTTTCAAAGTTTTCACTATATGTTTCTATTGAAAACTGGCCACCCCTGGGGCAGGGCCAATTTTGACCCTAGGGGCATAATTTATATAATTTTTGTGGAGGACCTGAATATGATGTTATGTGCCAAATATGAAAGCTGAGAACTTTCCAGTTTCAGAGGAGAAGATTTTCAAAGTTTTCCCCATATGTTTCTATTGAAAACTAGCCACCCATGGGGCGGGGCCAATTTTGACCCCAGGGGCAAAATTTATATAATTTTTGTAGAGGACTTGAATATGATGCTATGTGCCAAATATGAAAGCTGAGAACCTTCCAGTTTCAGAGGAGAAGATTTTCAAAGTTTTCCATATATGATTCTATTGAAACTAGCCACCCCTGGGGCGGGGCCAATTTTGACCCCAGGGGCATTATTTATATAACTTTTGTAGGGGACCTGAATATGATGCTATGTGCCAAATATGAAAGCTGAGGACCTTCCAGATTCAGAGGAGAAGATTTTCAAAGTTTTACTATATATTTCTATTGAAAACAAGGCACCCCTGGGTTGGGGCCAATTTTGACCCCAGAGGCATTATTTATATAACTTTTGTAGAGGACCTGAATATGATGCTATTTGCCAAAGATGAAAGTTGAGAACCCTGTAGATTCAGAGGAGAAGATTTTTAAAGGTTCAAATTGTTGACGACGGACGACGAACGACGAACGACAGACGACGCACGCCGACGGACAACGGGCGATCACAAAAGCTCACCCTGAGCACTTTGTGCTCTGGTGAGCTAAAAACACATAATTTTTGTCGCTGCCGTGATTTGAACCGCCAACCATCAATACCAAAAATGTTAAGTACCAGCGTCTTTACCCACTCGGCCACCGCCGCAATTGTTAATCATCAGGGAAATTTAGTTGTATATAAATCTAAATTAAGACATGTCGAATTAAGGAGCATTCGAATATTTTGGCACCCTATTTTGACATCCCTAATTTGAAGGTCATATGTCCAGCTTCAGCAAATATGAGATTTAAACAAAATAAACGCTTTATATTCTGTACATACCAATGATTTTCAATGATAAACAATGATTTTCTACAATCCATTTAACGTTGTCATCGAGTAGTGTAGCTAGAGCTAGTATCTAGTGAGTTAGTTTCGTAATAATTTGTGTTAAAGAATTTATGGTTTAGAGATAAGTGTTAAGAGTTTAGAAATAGGCATGTAGCATAAAGCGGTTAGTTTCTGAAATGGTGAATAAAATATAAGATTTATGAAAAAAGGAAAAGGCAATTAAAATAGAAATTTAAATAAATTGTATTTAACAACATCGAAATGAGATTTATATCTAAATAAACAACTAACATATGTAGATAACAGTATAAACTTAGTAAAATCATAACTATAATTTTGACCCAAATACCGCTCCATACGTTGTGACCACTCTTTAGAATCTTCTTGAAGAGACAATTTTAAAGAGTGGTCACGACATAGGGTTTGGTGGAGAAATGACAATTTTAGTATTTGAGTATGCACTGTGACTGCAGGTACAGTGGACCTTCAATACCTAGAACTCGGATAACACGTGCTTGGGCATATCTCAATGTAAATGTTCTAAAATGTATCACTATGTATATCTAGTTTCTCAATTTAACAACTTAATGCAGGTTGAAAGTAATGCCGAAAGCTCCTACAGGAGCTTTAAAGCATTACTTCAGACCTACATTAAGCTGTGAACTTGAGAAATTGTCCAGATTAGAAATTGGATGACTGAAACTTCTGTTATCTTGAAGTAATGTGTATGGTCCCTTAACCGTTTACTCCATAAATACGCCTTTCTACGACTATGCAAACAGAGAAGACCGAGGTGAGGGCCTGCTCTGTTTGGTTATGATATTATACAGATATGATTATATAGTATCTGCCATGGTCAAAACTGCAAATGTCTATGTGCTGTTATAACAAATTAATCAACACTAATTAATATTCATCATCATCATGTCATTATTTCTTGCATGAAGATTCATGGAGGAAAGGGTTAAAAAAATTGATATATTGAAGTTCAACTGTACAATTCACTTAATTCTTTGTTCAACTTTTCCTTCATATAAACACCTTTTCATGTCTTTGCAAACAGAGTGACCCAGATCAGATCAGACTACTGTAGGAGCTCTGTTTGCTATTCATATTTGCAATGAAGTAAATATTCCAAAATAGGGAATTAATATAATACATAAATACTTAAACTGCTCTGATCTAATATTTCGACCACTAAGGGCCTTTGTCAAAGATTATCATGATAATCTTTGACAAAGGCCCTTAGTGGTCGAAATATTAGATCAGAGCAGTTTAAGTATTTATGTATTCATATTTGATTCTACAGTTTCTGCCAAGACCAAACTCTCATGTGTACATATGCCTTTATAAGAAATCAGCTAAGAAATATGCATGATGTCATTATTTCTTAATGAATATTCAACAGGGAAAGGGTTAACTTACCTCAAGTCTTTGTTCAGCTGCATTTACTTTGGTACTTTTATACCCTAGACTTGCTACCCTTACTCGTGTCCTGTAGTTGGTTTGTGTGTGAGCTATACTCCAGTTGAGATAAACCTTCACAGATACCACATCTGACCTTCTTGAAACTTTTCGCTCAATGGTAGCAACAAAGTCCCCTAAAAGTATTCATAATGACATACAAGCAGTCAGAAGAAGGCTTTTCATTGCAATATCATCATGTAACTTGTGAAAAAAAAGAAGCACAAAACTATGCTACCTGACATCATCATAAGTTGGCAAGGTATTGATTAAGCTATATGACTTTAAGTACATATACATATTTCCAATCGTATGGACTATCTGTTAGTGTTAAAGGAATAGTTTTACTGCTCTTGGTGAGACACATAATACAAATATATACAATTTACAGTCAAGTTTTAAAGATGAAATTATAAAAACTGTAACCAGGTGTATACATACCCCAGGAGTGCAAATACCACTGTATGCAAGCAACAATGTTTCAATTCTGATAGAGTCACTGACTTTTGTATGCACAGGTAAATCAGAAACAAGAGGGCCATGAGGCCCTGAAGCGCTCACCTGAGATAAACCAGGGCGGGCCATTTTTGACCCAGAAGTCATCATTTGTACAACCTTGGTAGAGAACCACAAGGAAAAGCAGCATGCCATTAATTAAAGGTCTAAGCCTTCTGGTTTCTGTTTTATGATTTTGTTTTGTGGTTGGTTACATGTATCATTATCAAGCCAGTCTTATGTTTTCAGTATACATTTTATTCACTGTACATATCTCAAGTAGTGTGAAAACTAGTGTCTTCATTAAAGGCATATATACAAATATATAGTGGTCAGTGCTCTTCTGTAATTGGTCGATCAGTGGGCGGTACCAACACAGTGAGTGACTGGGCTTATCAGTAACTCTGTCTGTAGAGTTCTAAGTTCTAACCTGTATAATATAACATCTCCCTTTCTTTGAAATGTTTGCTAAACACTGGTATATGTGTCCATGTAAAAGACATTAAATACCCACATGGGTTTACGGATGATAACTATAAGTGTCTATTGGTATTTAAAATATTTGTCTTGTTCACTTGAAAGAACCGAAGACTTCTCACGGTATCCATTTGTATGAGAAGTTGAACTGTTTATAATACTCTACAAATCAAAGACAGAAATATAAAATTAACATGCAAAGAAATAACAATATGGGTTATTAACATAGAACACAGGAAATATAGATTATTTACAGATTCAGTTTCTGAGGCATCTTGACATTTCGGCCTGATCTCGTTGTGTAATAAACCCTATCCTCATTTCTGTCAGACTGTTTAATTGGGCTTTTGACTGAATGCAAAAGTTCATGAGAATTTGATGTTTCTGCAAGGGGTGTATTGGTATTGTGTGTATTCCTTTGAGTGTATTGGTATTGTGTGTATTCCTTCGAGTAGGTGACTTGTCTACAGCCGTATAATCTGATAGGATTGGTTTATCAGCATCTGATTTATTTAACTGACCGGTGCAAATGGGTTTATCCTGATAAGATATAGGAATCTCAGTGGGGTATGGAGTTTCTCTCGATTTGAGAATGTATACACCATCGTCTTCTGTTTTAACAATGTATGACCTATTGTGTATTTTGCTTTGGACAACAGCTGGTAACCAGCGTTTACCTTGTCTAACTCTAACATTTTCTCCTATGTTTAGGGTTTGAGTGGTTTTGCAGACTTGTCATAGTAAAATTTTAATAGCAATTTACAGTTTTGCATTTTGCTTCTCACAGCATGTGAATCCGAAACACGTGGCTGTAACTGATGGGTAATTACTGGTAGAGTTGACCTGAGTTGCCTGCTCATTAGCAACTGTGCGGGGCTTTGTTTACAGTTCAAAGGACTATTACAGTATTGTAAAAGAGCTAAAGTAGGGATCTTGTCCCGATTGCTTTGCCTTTGTGAACAGTGCTTTAACCGTTTTGACAGTAATTTCGGCAAGTCCATTTCCTGAAGAATGACCTGGGGAAGACATAACGTGTCTAAAGTCGTATTGTTGTGAAAATGCTTTGAACTCAGCAGAATCGTAGCATGGGCCATTATCAGATTGAACAGTTTCCGGAATGCCGTGGCAGCTGAAGTATCCTTTCAATTTATCAATTACCGTAGCGGACCTTGAATTTGATATATAACTGACTTCAAAGTATTTGCTGTATGCGTCTACTAGCAAAATGTAGTCACTATTGTTCCAATTAAATAGATCTGTGGAACAATTTTGCCATGGTCTCTCAGGTACGTTGCTAGGTTGGAGTGGCTCTTTTGTGTTTGCACATCTGTGCTCTAAACAAATTGGGCAATTTAACACCTAAGCTTTTATGTCAGCAGACATATTGGGCCAAAACAGGGTTTTCTCTCGCATGCTGTGTGCATTTTTCGATTCCTAAGTGAGCTTCATGAATTATTTTCAACATCATGGGTCTGAGTTCCTTAGGAATGAGGATCTTGGTACCTTTCAAGATTACGTCATCAATCACTGACAACTCATCTCTGAAATTCCAAAATTCTAGTAACCTGCTGGGGCATCATGCTCTGAAATTTGACCAGCCTTCTAGAATAACCTGTGAAAGTAATTGAAATTGCGAGTCACGTTTTGTTGCAGCTTTAATTACGGTAGCTCTATTTTCTGATCACTAACTGGCAAGTTTGACATGACAGAATGTATATGTGTGTCTAAACCTTCTGCTATTTCCGGGTAAGTGTAAGGTAAGAATTTGTGAGACAGGGTGTCTGCTACAGGAATCTGTTTACCTGGGACAAATTCTAATATGACATCATACTTCTACAACTGTAACAGCATGCGTTGCAAACGTGGGGGTGCAGAATGCAAGCCTTTTTTCCAGATCGCCAACAGTGGTTTGTGATCTGTTTGACATTTGATTTGTCTTCCATAGACATACTGATGAAATCTTTTGCAACCAAAGAGAATGGCATACAATTCTTTTGTAATTTGGGCATAACCGACTTCTGTTTGGGTGAGTGATTTTGAAGCCAAAGAAACAGGTTTGTCATCTTGCATGAGAACTGCAGCTAGACCATATTTGGAAGCATCTACCTGTAAGGTAATGTCTTTGTTTGGATCATAATAGACTAGTATAGGACCTGGATTCTGTGTAATGACACTTTTCACTTCTTGAAAAGCATTTTGTTGGGGTTTGTCCCATGAAAATTCAACATCCTTAGACAACAGTTGCCGTAAGGGTGCAGTGATTTCTGAGAGTTTGGGTGCAAATCTCTGCAGAAAGGTGACCATGCCAAGAACAGTTTGTAGTTCTGACTTTGAAGTTGGGGGCGGCATTTCCTGTATGGCCTTGACCTTTGCGGGATCCATTTTTAACCCTTTTGAGCTAAGAATGTGACCAAAGAATTGAATCTCGCACTTTCCTATTTCTGTTTTGTCAGGGTTAAGTTTGATACCCATTTCCCGACACCTAGACATTAGCATATCGAGATTGCGATCGTGATCTGCGTGATTTTTCCCAAAAACTACAATATCGTCCACAATTGTCCTTACGCCAGGCAAATTTTCGAGACACTGATCCATTTTCTCTTGAAACAGATCGTTTGCATTGACCAATCCAAATGGTAAACGATGAAATCGGTACCTGCCAAAGGGACTATTGAATGTGGTCAAGTATGACAACTTTTCTGTTAGCTTAATTGACCAATAACCACTTGGTGCATCTAACTTTGAGAAGACAGTAGCGTTTGACAGTTCAGGCAAAATGTCATCAAGCGTTTTGTTAGGGTAGTGGGGTCTCTTGATTGCATCATTGAGATTTTTCGGGTCTAAACAAATTCTCAATGATCCGTCTGACTTCTCTACAGTGACCAAACTGTTAACCCAATCTGTAGGTTCTGTCACTTTGCTAATTACACCTTGATTTTCCATGCGATCAAGTTCCAACTTGAGTTTGTCTTTGATAGCGACAGGGACCTTGCGAGGGGGGTGTACTACTGGAGTGACATTTTCGCACAAGTGTATTTCACTCTCACCTGGTAAAAGACCAATACCTGTGAAAATATATGAGTATTTTGAGACAACGACGTCTTTTGTCAGAGGTGCGCAAGAAGTACTTTCTTGGCTGGGTGAATCTGAATTCATAGCAAGGACTAGTTTTATCAAATTCATTCTCAGACATGTTTGTAGGCCTAATATGGGACTTGAACCTGACTTGACAATGAAAAACTCTTCATTGTAAGTTTTATCATCATACCTGCATGGTATGCTGATGTAACCTTCCACGCTGAGTGGTTTGCCATCGTAGGCAGTGAGGCGTTTCTGAGATTTTCTGAGGGGACCTTTTATGCCAAGAGACATATACAAGGACTTGGGGAGGACATTAACCTGAGCACCTGTGTCTATTTTCATGTTAATTGATGTGTTTCCTACTGACACGTTAGCAAAAGCTTGATTTGAAGCAACATCGTGCTCGATGATATTGACAAAGAAATTTTGAGAGTTACAATCGAGATCAGTTGAAATATAAAAATTGTTCACCTCATTAACCTTCTTTGAGTCACTGTCCTTCTTTCGGCACATTTTTGCAAAATGGTTGACCTTTCCGCAATACAGGCACACTTTTCCTTTTGCAGGGCAATTATCTTTTGAATGTTTATTTCCACAGTTTCCGCACAGGCGTTGTGGAATCCTCTGTTGTCCTGGACTTCCGGTTTGGACCCTGGTCGTTCCCGGCGGTTTCCGAAATCGTTCTGGTTGCATACGTCCCGGTTTGCGCTGTATGGCACTGACGACTTGCTCATTGGCAGTGATTTGTCGCACTTGGGTCTGACTGAGCTCATAGGTGCGAGCAATGTCCACACACTTGTCAAGTGTTAAATCCGATCCTTTATTTATGAGCTTTTCACGGATTTTGTTATTCTTTATCCCGAAAACTATATGATCCCGTATCATCTCGTCAATCATGTCATCAGGGTAGCCACATTCTTTGACAAGAATCTTCAGCTCTGTCACAAAGCTTTCAAATTGTTCGCCGTCGTGTTGCACGCTCGATTTGAACTTGTAGCAGTTATAAATCCGGTTGGATTTAGGAGCACAGTAACCCTCGAACGCGTCGTAATAGTTCTTGAGTTCTTTCCGCTGATCGGCTGTGAAGTTCATTGTTGAGAATATTTGTCGACCCTTCTCGCCGACCCATAACATAAAATAGTTGCAATGAGCTTCCTCGGACTTTTTACTGAGTGGTCCTCCAAACATAAAGTTTGCATGCTCTTTAAACCGTTTAAAGGCACCTGGCAAGTCCTGTGACTCCCAGTCCATTCTTGGATTGTTTTGTGACTCCATCTTCTTAGAATGAAATATATCACAAAGACAAGTATTCACAGAATGTCACAAACTTACGTCTAATAATCCATTTTTGTCATTGTCACTTTACTTCTGACACCATGTTTTATGATTTTGTTTTGTGGTTGGTTACATGTATCATTATCAAGCCAGTCTTATGTTTTCAGTATACATTTTATTCACTGTACATATCTCAAGTAGTGTGAAACTAGTGTCTTGATTAAAGGCATATATATATACAAATATATAGTTGTCAGTGCTCTTCTGTGATTGGTCGATCAGTGGGCGGTACCAACACAGTGAGTGACTGGGCTTATCAGTAACTCTGTCTGTAGAGTTTTAAGTTCTAACCTGTATAAATGTAACAGTTTCAGAGAAAAATAATATTTCATATTTTTCCCATGAAAAACTGATAAGCCCCAAGGCAGGGCCAAATTTCGCCACGAGGTCGGGATCGTAAGTTAAACATTCTTGGCAGAGGACGACAAGCCAAAGCTACATATTTGTAGAGGACCATTGGATCATGTTACATACCAAACATCAAAGGTCTAGACCTTACAGTTTCTCAAGATTTTTAAAGATTTTCCTGTGAAAAACTGATAAGCCCTTGGGCGGGGCCATTTTTGGCTCGGGGGTCATAATTTGAACAATCTTTGTAGAGGACCATTAGATCATGCTACATATCAAATATCAAAGGTCTAGGCCTTACAGTTTCAGAGAAGAAGATTTTTAAAGATTTTCCTATGAAAAAACTGATAACCCCTTGGGCGGGCCATTTTTGGCCCGGGGTCATAATTTGAACAATCTTTGTAGATGACCATTAGATCAAACTACATTCCACATATCAAAGGTCTAGGCCTTACAGTTTCAGAAGAAGATTTTTAAGATTTTCCTATGAAAAACTGATAGGCCCTTGGGTGGGCCATTTTTAGTCTGGGTGTCATAATTTGAAAATCTTTGTAGAGGACCATTAGATCATGCTACATACCAAATATCAAAAGACTAGGCCTTACAGTATGAGAGAAGAAGATTTTGAAAGATTTTCCTGTGAAAAACTGATAAGCTCTTGGGCGGGGCCATTTTTGGCTCGGGGGTCATAATTTGAACAATCTTTGTAGAGGACCATTAGATCATGTTACATACCAAATATCAAAGGTCTAGGTATTACAGTTTGAGAGAAGAAGATTTTTAAAGATTTTCCTATGAAAAACTGATAAGCCCTTGGGCAAGGCCAATTTTGGCCTGTGGTCTTAATTTGAACAATCTTTGTAGAGGACCATTAGATCATGCTACATACCAAATATCAAAGGTCTTGGCCTTACAGTTTGAGAGAAGAAGATTTTGAAAGATTTTCCTATGAAAAACTGATAAGCCCTTGGGCGGGGCCATTTTTGGCCCGGGGGTCATAATTTGAAAAATCTTTGTAGAGGACCGTTAGATCATGCTACATACCATATATCAAAGGTCTAGGCCTTACAGTTTGAGAGAAGAAGATTTTTAAAGATTTTCCTATGAAAAACTGATAAGCCCTTGGGCGGGGCCATTTTTGGCCCGGGGGTCATAATGTGAACAACATTTCATTCCCCCTAGCCACTGATGCTTCTGACAAAATTTGGTTAAAAGCTGGTCAGCAGTTTCAGAGGAGATGTCGTTTGAAAATGTAGACGGACGACAGACGGATCGCGGTCACAATAGCTCATCCTGAGCCTTTGGCTCAGGCGAGTTAAAAATAGCAATTTGTTGTAAAAACCACCTGCGTACATGTTTGTCCTTATCCTATTTGGAATCAGAATCAAAATTTATAACAGGTTATATGCATTTCTTAATCAGGTCACTTACAGTTTTTTAATTGTATATTGTTAAATGGTGGCCTTGATGCCAGCTGTATAAGATGATCTGTACTGCAAATTCGCAAAGTCAATATATCAATTAATATTTTGATATCATAAGCACCTAAAGGGTCCTATTGTTTGTCAATGCAAAAGAGCTCTCCATATCCCTTACTATAAAGTGGGACCTTTTTAATAATATTTTGTGATTTAATCACCCAGTGACTCTTGTCACTCGAGTATGTTTTATGTTAAATAAATGCAAAACCCAGGGCTTTTTCTCTCTTAATTGGGAAGGGGCCTTAGCCTGCTGATTTTGGGAAGAATTATCGCTAAAATTGCTGATTTGGGAAACAAAAAAGCTGGTGTAAGTTTGGATTTTTGGGAAAACTGCATGATTTTAAAGAAATTTTCAATTGGGAAGGGGCCTTTTATAGGCCTCTGTTATAGAAGGTGAAAAACCCCTGAAACCTATACAAATGCATAAAAGGATCAAATATGAAGGAATTGGCAATGAGCCATAATGAAGTGGTGTTGATAATAGAAGATAATGCTGGAGGCTTATTATCAACACCTTTTTTCTTTAACCCTCTCCGTGTTGGGTATTTATGTTAAAGAAAATGACATAATGAATATTTATTAGCTGAATACATGTATTGTATAAACACATGGCATTTTGGCTCAGGCAGAAACTGTAGAATCAGAACTATATCATACCATCTACATGTATACATTACAAGCAAACAGCAGATCCAGCCTTATGAGACAACTTCTATAGAAACCATCTGATTGGGTCTACTCTGTTTGAAAGGTGTTTTGCAAGGATTGAAAAGGTGCTTGTATGATGCAGTTTTTGTCAAAGCAAAAAATCCCTTGAAAAGATAAGAAAATTAAAAAAAAAAAGGTTAATGAGCTAGTAGAATCTATATCATGAATAGTTCACATTTGTGTACTCTAAATGGTGATATTGAGCTGCTTTCGATTTAATGATATCCCGGCAGATGGCAAGTTGCCAACCATCAGAAAATTAACATGCTGTCTTACAGCTCATTAATGAGACTAATCCATGAATAGACCAATTCACACATAAATGTCATTTAGGGAAAGGGCTAAGTAGTAAGCCTTAAGGCTGGTGTTAACATACTTTTAACCCCTATGTAACCGGGTGTTCTTATAAAGAAACTTACCCGCTCAGACCCGGGATCGAACCCAGGTCGCCAGGTTTGCAGTCGTGCACTCTACAACGTCGCCATAAGTTTCATGATTATCTCATGGGCAACTGTTTTGAAGTTGTCACAGATAACAACCCATTGACTTATGTCCTAACCAGTGCCAAGCTTGATGCTACTGGGCATCGCTGGGTCGCAGCTCTTGCCAACTATGATTTCACTATTAAGTATAGAGCTGGCAAATGGAACAGTGATGCTGATGGACTCAGCAGGCTTCCTTCTGATGCAGTATGTGCCATCTGTCAATCAGTGACAGTTAATGTACCTTTCGCTGAATGTTTCTCTGGAAAGGCTGATCCTAAGACGACCGCTGTTGGTCAGTCGGACTCGGGGCAGTTCAGTAAAGTTGATAGGGCAAAGGAACAGAGGCTAGACCCTGTCCTTGCCAGAGTGATCAGACTCCTGAGCATCAGTTTTTGCCCCAGGGACAAAGCATCCCGTATGGAGTTGCCTGAGGTACAGAAATATATTTGAGAGTGGAAGAAGCTCCACCTTTCAGGCAATGTTCTGTACAGAACTGCAGCTCAGGATGGCTAAGTTCTGATTAAAGCGCAGTTCATTATCAAAATTTTATGGTTGGGTAGCTAGCTATGAAAACAGTAGTGAAACTAACAGACAAACTGGACCAGATAATCCCTTATCACCTTGGGCATTTAATCCTTTTACACGTTAATGAGGGCAATTAGGAAGTGCAAACACAATGATACAGTGAAAGATCATTGTCGCTAAAAACACAGGGGTCTGTTCTGCTTCACGGGGGTCTATATGTACTATACAATAACGAATAGTACATATAGACCTACATGAAGCGATCCAGACCCCTGTGGCTAAAAACAGTGTCATTTGCCGAGTTGGGAGTACAAATTCAGTGTCGTATGTCGCATCTGCCAGTGTGTCACTAAATACAGGTGAAATATAGAGGAAAATACATCGGGAGGAAGGAAATACTGTTGCATCTGAAAAGGATGTCGTTAAAAACAGTGTGTCGCTAGGACAGGTTTGACTGTACTTGTATTTCTTAGCCAGAATCATGTGACATGGTACAGCTATAGGTTCAACCTTAGGATTAGAATGTATATTCTATTTCTGTATTCAGCTTCCAGGATAAAATATATTGTTTAATGGTCTGTGCTTTCTGCATAATAGTTTTGTAGTTTGACAGCTCACGTTTTCTGCATAGTTCTTTAGTAAAGAAAGTACATGCTTTCTGTTTAGTAGTTTGGAAAGCATAGTGTTAGTAGCTGTGTACTGTTCTAGTTATTTTAAACTCTTACTGATGTACCCGTTTTAATAGTTCAGTTTGTAAATGTCAGGAGATATTTAAAGGAAGCAGGGGAGTATGTAACCAGACCATAGTTTCCCTGTATGGATCCCCGATATGTTATGTACATGTTAGTATGTTTACACTTGTATGTATGTTCATGTGTGTGCACGGGAGAATCGGTTAAGTGTGAGTTGACATGGTGAGTGAAGCATATCAAGTCACCTGACAGTAGTTAATGAGCTAAACCTCTTTTCCCACTTTCTATATTCTGGCTATAACTTTCATACTAAAAGACGTCTCGATCTGTCTAAAGAAAACTCACTCCGTGGCTTGTATTTTCTCTTACAACGACCAGCTGGTTAGCCTTCTATTTGTTTTTATTTTTAATTTGCAATTCTGTCATTTGTTCGGTTAACCATGAATTAAGTCGGTAATATACTTGTTACTGTACTTAGATTGTGATTAAAAGAACTCTCAACAACCCTTCTGGATCCATTCTGATTCCGACCCCGGGTTACACCTATATATGTAACATATGTTGCCGTTAAACTTGGTTACTCACAAGCCACTATCAATTGCTCTACATCTACATCGATACGTGACAATTTTACAACGATGTAAGTAAAGATGAAATGATAGGAAAGATAGAAAAGTAGAAAGTGTATTTTCTATGTGTATCTATGGGTGCTGGAGAAATCGCCTAGTGACAAAATCGCCTACAATTAGATATGTAGTAAACCAATTGGAGAAATCGCCTAGAAAGCAATTATATAGTGATAGTATTTCGCACCTATGGTGCAGGTAGTGGTGACATGAGAGAACTATACAGTGTTTGTAACAAGAATACATTGTCCTGTTGTGTTGTTTTCCAAATCAAGATGACCAAGATTGGACGATAAGTGCGGCCCCTGATCACCACCTTGAATTTGACAGCCCAATATTACAGGGGTTGATAATTATATACCGAGTATTAGCAGAGAGTGAAAATGTCATACGAATGATACAAGTTATAATATGAGTCTTGCTTCTTGTTAGATGATCTGCATCCAATACATTTTCGAAATCCAATTTATTTTGTACAAAATGTCGGTAAAAATAAAATAAATATTGTCGGTGGAATTATTCACTTCCTATGAAGTGACGTATCCCATTATAATAATTTTATTTTCTACTGTGATAACCGACAATATTTATAATGATATTGCTAATCCATTTACTGGATCCAGATCATATTACAGTGATTAAGACTCATGATATTTTCACTCTGCAAATTTGCCAAAACTATTAATATCATTATCGCTCTTTTTACCATTTTCTGTCAAAGTTAATGTAGTGATCAGGGGTTACACTGATCGGATCCAGATCATTTGACTAAACATAAGACTCATACAATAACCTGTTCCGTGCGTATAACATTCTTACTTTCTGCATAAATATTATAATTATCGCTCCTTATATATATATATATATATATATATATATCTTCTGTCAAATTAATTCTAAGTAGTGATCAGGGGCTACACTGATTGATCAATCTTGATCTGGAAAATACCACCACATAACAAATTAATCTTGTTACAAACATTCTTTAAAGTTCTGTCATGTTATCCGTCCTGTACCATAGGTGCGAAATACAAATACTATATAATTGCTTTCTAGGCAATTTCTCCAATTGGTTTACTATACATCTAATTGTAGGCGATTTCGTCACTAGGCGATTTCTCCGTAAACCGTATCTATACGTCGTAGGGGAACAAGTCAAACCGGCCCCAAGTCAAACCGGCCCCTGGTCAAACCGGCCTCCAAAAAGTCAAACCGGACCTCATTTTGGTCAAACCGGCCCCCAAAATATTTGTTTGCTGGTCAAACCGGCCTCATAAAAAAATAAAAATAAAAAAATCCTCAAATGTAATGTAATATTATTATGTATCATAAAATGTAATGTTCGAGAATCATTTGATCAGGTGATATCATGTTTCTGCGTAAATGTTAGCAAACAATTAACACTTTTTTAAATTTGTGCCTATAATGTAACCAAAATTTTAACACTTATCGTAAGACGCTCATTAATTTTAAGACACACAGTAATTAGTTGTGTGTGACTTTAATATAACCGCACAATTAACACATTAATATATTAGTTTTAGCTATGTACAGACAAAGACTAATTGGCATGTTATGCACGTGTCATTAAAGGTACTTAAAGGTGTTAATCCCTTTTATGGTTGTTAAAGATGAGCACTAATTGCTAACGTATGCATCTATTTAGGAATAGAGCTACGTTATCGTATCTAGGGGCGGTAACACACAAATGTACATTACGGTGTTAATCCCATTGTTTTTATTGTTCGGTGCCGTCAATAAACAAGTTAAGTTATTTTTCGGTATTTTTGAAGAGCGATAATTGGCGACGTGAGTGAAAAATGGTATGTATTAATAAAGTTTATGATTTCATGTCTTTCTCACTATCAACAAGTTTTTACTATGTGATTGTTTCTCTGTGTTTTATTAACTTCTTGGATATATCATCGTTATTTTGTACTGGACCAATTTGTTTCTATTAATTTATTCCACGTGAACCATCGGATATGTGATTGGTATTTTATATGTGATTAATTGCAATTTTTATTCTGACTTTGAATTCTTCTCGTATTGGTGTTGTGTTATCTGTGTAATTGTGCTGTGTGACAATGACAGACAACTGTATAGATTGTGGGGAATTGGTTCGGCCTTTACAGCAGGCAGTTACATGTGACTCATGTGAAAGATAGCAGCATCGCACGTGCAATACGGGTATGTTAATTTATATTATAAAGTCCCTACCATGTTCCCCTTATGTCTGTATATCAATGTGTAAGTCCAAAAATAAGTTGAGAATACCATCAAATACAGCTTTCGCGATTTATTTTGACTACAATAGAAATCAATCATTGTTTCTGGCTTGTGCTGTACACGTGCATTACTGTTATGTTAAATTTAATTATTAATTCCATACCATTTTTCCCTTGTGTATGTGTTTGTCTTTCTGCATGTATATTTATATATATATGTCTGTCCACTCCGAGATCACAGGTACCGCCGATAAGCCGATTAGATTGATGTATCAGTATGTGACACTGATTAAATTAACATGGACACGTGCTACATGCATTTTTGCTTGATTATTTATGAGCATAACTTAGATAATAGAACAGAACAGAACAGAACAATCATTTTATTCAGTCACAGATTACAAAATGTACATTTTGTAATAACATGTGAAGCAAAACATAATCAAATGATTTCTAAGGCAGTGGGACATTAGATTAGTTAATAGTTAACTGTCATATTGACACAGAGTAGAACCAGATCAGATGGTTTATAAAGGAGCTCTTTGTTCAGGGTCTGCTCTGTTTGCTTAACATATTCTATGAATCTAATAAATATTAATTGTCATTATTTCTTATATAATGACTAATTCAAAAATCAAAGATTAAAGGGTTAAACATATACTTTATACGATTTACTTCTTGAATTGACTTGGTATGTGCTATTAAATATACGCATGTGTAGAGTATACCCAGATCAGACAGTTTATAAAGTAGCTTTTTGATCAGGGTGTGCTCTCTTTGCTTAATAAAGTCAACTATATCCCCGATTCCATAGTGTCTGCCTAAACAAAGCCATGATAAAAATGATTTTAATAAATATTATCATTATTTCGTACATAATGACTGATTCATAGATTAAAGTGTTTTAAATATACTTTAAAAGTTTATAATATTTATTTCTTGAATTGACTTGAGATATGTGCTATTAAATATTACAAACATCGGATCAGTCTGTTTTTTCTAGCTTCATTAACGTTGGTCGTCACATACTATAGCTTCTTTCCATATTAATAAACCGTGTCACCCAGTTTAATTCGAGAATTTTTTCCATTACAAGATTTAAATATTTCAATGTTCGATATTCATTCTCCAAAGTTTCAATACCTTGTGCTTATCAAGGTGTTTTTTTCAAATTCCATGAGCAAACGGTGCAGATCCTGATCACACGGCTCCTACGCTGTTTGTAAATACATTAATACACGTTTAAAGGAAGGAAATAGGAAATACTTAGTTCTGGTTTGGAAAAAAAATCAAAATTTTCACTGGATGACACTATTTTAAAACAGTTGCAAAAAAATTACTTAATTCATTTTAGCATGCAAATATGCCTAATAACCAAGATAAACATTAATAATGTTCATTCAACTGACACAATGAACGCGTGTCTAATTGGATTATCGTAAATATACATACACACTCGTGCCATTAATGGGACTATCACACCTACCGAAATGCGTGCCATTAATTGGCATTAACTTCATTGATCTTAAACGTGAGCCGAATAGAACACACTAATATGCAGATATTTCCAAATGGCCAAAATATTTCCGATATGAAACTACATTACGAAACTAAATCCCAAAAAAATAATTAAACATGTTTAGAAAATCTATTTTAAATTGTGGGGCCGGTTTGACCAAAAAAATATTTCACATGAGGCCGGTTTGACTTTTTGGAGGCCGGTTTGACCAGGGGCCGGTTTGACTTGGGGCCGGTTTGACTGTAATTCCGTCGTAGAATCCTATAAAGGCTTTTACACGACGGGGGCATTTAGTGATCTATATATAATAATCTCTACATACCTACATCGTTGTATTCGATCTGTGTGACTGGTGCGCCCGTTTGAAAGGAACAGTATAGTTCCCATCGCTCCTCTTTGTTGGTGCTGTCCCTAAACACATTGAACACATCGATGCTGGAATTCCCCGTACCGACAAAGATTCTTCCTCTACCCGAAGCAAGGCACACGGGTTCTGACTTCACTGGAATTGTCTTCTGAGACCGAAAATGGTGACATTTTAAAACCTTAACCATTCTCTGTTGATCAGGTGAAAATGCTTTCCTGTGTTACATTTCAATATAAACTGTACACTTTTCTGCCATTTTGTTATCGCTTAAAGTCACATGACGTTACGAATTTCAATTATCTCCCCTGTAGGTCTAGGAGTAGGCCAGTCCAAGTCTGTAATCATCGGTGTAATTTACGGTAATGATTATGCTCAAGTGAGTGGCGATGTGTCTATTTATCATTGCAACAAATATTCAACATCAACGAAATGTCCAGTCATATGAGAAATACAGAAGTTTTGAGAATGAAGTAAAGATTTAGAAACGAGTTTTATTTTTTTTTTATTTTTTTTGGAAAAGTCTATGGGAGGAGAAGTCATTGACTGAGTACAAAGATCATATAATTGGTGTCTGAAATACAACGATGTCAAACATTCTATTTTGTTCATGCCTTTTTTGTTTTTCATTTAAGTCAACAAGATTTTATAATATACAAAAACATGTATTAAATTCTGAGGGAGGTGATCACCCGAAAGCAAAAATTGCAAAACAAAAAGAGAAAATTGCAGACTCGGTTTTATTGAGTCTGTTCATGAGCAGTAATTGAAAGTGCAACACTGCTCACGCCCCCTAGCACCGGCTTATTGCATTACTTGCGAGTTTTTTTTATCTGTAGTATGTTGCAATACATAATACTATCTTATGAAACAATAATGAAACCTTTTATAAATTGAAAAATATTTGTTATTAATTCTTTTGTTTTTGTTTTATACCTGTGGCATTTTTACCTATGGCATTTTTACCTGAGGCATTATTACCTAAGGCATTTTTACCACTTTACCTGTGGCATTTTTACCTGTGGCATTTTTACCTATGGCATATTTACCTAAGGCATTTTTACCTGTGGCATTTTTACCTACATTCGCCATGTATAATAGTAGTGTTTCAAATATTTCTTTCTTAATTCTGAAGGGTGGTGATCCCCCGAAAGCAAAAATTGCAACACAAAAAGAGAAAATTGCAGACTCGCTTTTATTGAGTCTGTTCATGAGAAGTAATTGAAAGTGCAACACTGCTCACGCCCCCTAGCACCGGCTTAAGCGGTATTCAATTTTCAGAACAAGATGTACTGAAATTCATGATCTCGAAGGATCAGAAGGTATAACAACACTGAGAATGAAGTACGGGGCGACGTTTTACGGCCGCCACACAAGCACTTAACACCTGCTGTTGTGAAGATTATTGTTAAGTCATTGTATTTCGAACATGTAAGTAAGAAATGATACTCATTTTCTGTTTGTCTTAAGTTACAGTTTTTACAAGTTCTCTCATTCCTGGGTAAATGTGTATATCGACCCCGTTCAATAGCTAAGTCATGAGACGACATTCGAAATCTTGTTACGGCAATTCTAAATATTTTATCTTTTATGAAATCGAGATAATTTTCGAACTCAAAATTATGTTTAAAGACGCAGTAAGTTTTTAATCTTCGTGAATTATTAATAGAGCTATACCAGCTTTGATAATATAGATCTAAAACTCTCTGTTTTATAATAATAAAGTCAACAAGCATATTAAATTGATTTTTGCCAAATATATGATAGACCGCGCACTCATCGAGTGTGATTTTGATCTGGAAAGCCCAGTTGCATTTATTATATGTTATATTTTTATCAGCGTCAGTTTTTAACATATTGTAAGTTTTAAAGAGTAATAGTTGGATGTTAGTAGTTTGACCCAGTATTTTATCATAAGAAGTTGTCTGTGTATACGCATTGGAATTCTACCAACTTCGCCATATATTGCACTTAAATTCGTAGAGCGCTTAACACCTAGCATCTTTCTACAAAACTTTGTGTGTATAAGTTCAACATCAGTTCCGATATGGTGGCCCCAAATTTCTGCGGCATAATTTAACGTGGAAGCAACCAAGGAATCAAACAATTTAGATTTCTGTGATACTGGCAAATCTAGCTGATTACACACTATAAAAAGGTTATGTAAGGAGTACGAGCCGTGTTGAGCTACTCGCTTTTGTGTACGATTCCAATTACCGTTTTTATACAAGTAAACACCTACTAGTAAGTATTTAAAAGCGTTTACAATTTCGATCCGTTCGCTGTTTACGTAGAAGTTAAAGCTACTATGTCGACCATTTTCAAAAATCATTACTTTAGTCTTGTTCACGTTCAGACGTATACCCCATAGATTGCTGTATTCTTCTACGTCGTTCAGCATAGACTGCAACGATTCGGGATGGTGTGCAAATACAACTGCATCATCGGCAAAAAGTAATAGAAATATTTGTAAATCATCAATGTTCAGTATACCATTGACGTGTGTGTTTATATATCGTTTAAAAAGGAGAGACACAAAATACTGCTGGCCGGATCCCCTTGTTTTACCCCGATGTTTGAGTTCATGAAATTAGATTTATTTGATTTATGCCGTATAAATGACTTAACTGTTGAATACATTGCTTTAATGGCTAGAATAAATTTTGTGCTTATATTTGCATTCATCAATTTTTGCCACAAGTAGACCCTATCTATCTTATACATTCTTCCCAATCCAAAAATGCTACATATAATTTCTTTTTGTCTGCAAGCGTTTTAGATATGAGTGCATGTAAAACATAGATACAATCAATAGTAGATTTATTTTTTTGAAAGCCATATTGATTGTCAATTAACTTTTGGTATTTGTCAGCCCAATTTGTGAGCCGCGTTACGAGTAGTTTTGAGTATATTTTAGAGATAATATAGAGACAAACAATACTGAATGTCCATTTGAACGTCCCCTCCTCTCCAAAAAAACTAAATAGAAATAAATTATTTTTATAACTTTTCGATTTTGTTAACCCTTTACTATATGAATATACACGTAAGAAATAATGTCATCATGAATATAAATTAATTAAATTAATTTTATAATAATATATCAACAGAGGAAATTTTGGGCATATCAGAAACTGTGGAATCTTATCTATATTATATCTTAAGTAAATATAGCATATCCTGATCAGATGGCTCCTAGAGGATCTGTCTGATTGGGGTCTACTCTGTTTGCAAAGGTATTAAAAGGCATAGTACATGTATGTGTAAATGATTGAATTGAGACATTTTAACATTTAAGTAGCAGTCTGGAATGTTGTCATGTATTTCTGTCGGTTCCTTAAATTAAGGGCAAACCTATCATTTATCTGCATTTTTTAAAAACAAACAAACAAACAAACGTGCAAAATAAAAACAAACAAGAGAGTCGTCACGGCTGACAAATGCCCCCAAAGTTTTTGACACCGAAATGCATTTTGGCGGAAAAACAATACAATGTAATGCAGGTGTTACATGAAATTTTGATGCTGTTAAAAATGACACAGGAGTCAGTTCTTAACATTAAAAACAGAACCTTTGACGATTATGATAGCTAAGAAAAGGGCCGGGGGTCGAAACTTAGTTAAAAAGGACCCTAGGTCATTCTCAACGTTAAAAAGGACCCTGTGGTTGATTGTCAACGTTAAAAACAGACCCTGGGTAAATTCTTAACGTTTTAAAAAAGACACAGGGTCAAATTTGGAATCTGTAGCTGATAAGGTATAGGAGATATGCTCCGGACAAGCTTTCTGTAAAATCGAGGTCAAAGGTCAAGATCAAGGTCACATTGACCTGAAAATGGTACGCGACACTCCGCTATCCCAAGATAGACTCATACACCAAATTTGGAATCCGTAGCTGGTAAGGTATAGGAGATATGCTCCGGACAAGCTTTTTGTATAATCGAGGTCAAAAGTCAAGGTCACAGTGACCTGAAAATGGTACACGACATTCCACCATCCCAAGATGAACTCACACACCAAATTTGGAATCCTTAGCTGGTAAGGTATAGGAGATATACTCCGGACAAGGTTTTTGTAGCTGGTAAGGTATAAGCTTTTTGTAAAATCGAGGTCAAAGGTCAAGGTCAAGGTCACAGTGACCTGAAAATGGTACGCGACACTCCGCCATCCCAAGATGAACTCACACACTAAATTTGAAATCCGTAGGTGGTAAGGTATAGGAGATATGCTCCGGACAAGCATTTTGTAAAATTGAGGTCAAAGGTCAAGATCAAGGTCACATTGACCTGAAAATGGTACGCGACATTCCGCCATCCCAAGATAGACTCATACACCAAATTTGGAATCCGTAGCTGGTAAGGTATAGGAGATATGCTCCGGACAAGCTTTTTGTAAAATCGAGGTCAAAGGTCAAGGTCAAGGTCACAGTGACCAAAAATGGTACGCGACACTCCGCCATCCCAAGATGAACTCACACACCAAATTAGGAATCCGTAGCTGGTAAGGTATAGGAGATATGCTCCGGACAAGCTTTTTGTATAATCGAGGTCAAAAGTCAAGGTCAATGTCACAGTGACCTGGAAATGGTACACGACATTCCACCATCCCAAGATGAACTCACACACCAAATTTGGAATCCTTAGCTGGTAAGGTATAGGAGATATACTCCGGACAAGGTTTTTGTAGCTGGTAAGGTATAAGCTTTTTGTAAAATCGAGGTCAAAGGTCAAGGTCAAGGTCACAGTGACCTGAAAATGGTACGCGACACTCCGCCATCCCAAGATGAACTCACACACTAAATTTGAAATCCGTAGGTGGTAAGGTATAGGAGATATGCTCCGGACAAGCATTTTGTAAAATTGAGGTCAAAGGTCAAGATCAAGGTCACATTGACCTGAAAATGGTACGCGACATTCCGCCATCCCAAGATAGACTCATACACCAAATTTGGAATCCGTAGCTGGTAAGGTATAGGAGATATGCTCCGGACAAGCTTTTTGTAAAATCGAGGTCAAAGGTCAAGGTCAAGGTCACAGTGACCAAAAATGGTACGCGACACTCCGCCATCCCAAGATGAACTCACACAACCAAATTAGGAATCCGTAGCTGGTAAGGTATAGGAGATATGCTCCGGACAAGCTTTTTGTATAATCGAGGTCAAAAGTCAAGGTCAATGTCACAGTGACCTGGAAATGGTACACGACATTCCACCATCCCAAGATGAACTCACACACCAAATTTGGAATCCTTAGCTGGTAAGGTATAGGAGATATACTCCGGACAAGGTTTTTGTAGCTGGTAAGGTATAAGCTTTTTGTAAAATCGAGGTCAAAGGTCAAGGTCAAGGTCACAGTGACCTGAAAATGGTACGCGACACTCCGCCATCCCAAGATGAACTCACACACTAAATTTGAAATCCGTAGGTGGTAAGGTATAGGAGATATGCTCCGGACAAGCATTTTGTAAAATTGAGGTCAAAGGTCAAGGTCAAGGTCACAGTGACCTGTAAATGGTACGCGACACTCCGCCATCCCAAGATCAACTCACACACCAAATTTGAAATCCGTAGCTGGTAAGGTATAGGAGATATGCTCCGGACAAGCTTTTTGTATAATCGAGGTCAAAGGTCAAGGTCACAGTGACCTGAAAATGGTACGCGACACTCGACCATCCCAAGATGAACTCACACACAAAATTTGGAATCCTTAGCTGGTAAGGTATAGGAGATATACTCCGGACAAAGTTTTTGTAGCTGGTAAGGTATAAGCCTTTTGTAAAATCGAGGTCAAAGGTCAAGGTCACAGTGACCTGAAAATGGTACGCGACACTCCGCCATCCCAAGATGAACTCGCACACTAAATTTGGAATCCGTAGGTGGTAAGGTATAGGAGATATGCTCCGGACAAGCTTTTTGTAAAATTGAGGTCAAAGGTCAAGGTCACAGTGACCTGAAAATGGTATGCGACACTCCGACATCCCAAGATCAACTCACACACCAAATTTGGTATCCGTAGCTGATGTGACAAAGGAAATATACTCCGGACAAAAGGTACACACACCCATGGCACCCACACACCCACACACCCACGCACGGTGCGATCACTATATGCCGCCAAAGCCTAGCTTTGGGGGCATAAAAAACTTACATAAAAAATGCAAACAATATATTTCGCACATCCTTTGTTATTCTCAAACTTGTGTCACTGTGTAATCAGTGTGAAAAGTTTGAAAACAATCAAAGGACCTACTCGGTGGCAGCGCCACCTGGTTGGACAGGGGCAGATAACCGATAAAAGAAGCCCGACCAGTTATGAGTTTTCTGCAGCGCGGTTTACGTGCATTAAGCTACAGCAGCTACAGCAGTTGAACTGCCCATAAATAGACCTCTTAAATTACAAGTTTTACTGCATTAAATAAAGTGCACTTTTAAATGATAGGTACTACTGTAAATCGAACAGTTAAGCTGTTGAGATGCTGTATTTGGTTTAAAACCATACATGTATTTCATTTCACAGTGTCTATGATATAAATACACGTGTACACCAAGATTGAGTTTACTCGTAAAATACGTGGTCAATTTTAAGTGTGCAATTTAAGCCATTAACACCCGTGATCCAATACATGGGATATAGGCAAACAGTAAAGACTCAGATATATAAGAAGTCTTCTGAATGTCTGCACTGTTAGCTACACCAAGCGATGTCAAACGTAGTCACAAGGACGTGTTTCTTTTGCGGGACCCCTCCGCCATGAAAACTGGGCGAGTTTACCTCATATAATGCGGTTTCTACCAATACCAAACATTCACATGTATATAAAGTTGAACTTCGATATCTCCAACTCGAATAACTCGCACTTCAGGATAACTCGAACTAAAAATTCGATCCTTCCAAAATTTACAATACAGATTTCTTCTAAAATGTATCGCTACGCCTATCTAGAAACACACGTGACAGCTTAATGCAGGTCTAAAGTAATGCTGAAAGGTCCTGTAGGAGCTTTCAGCATTATATTAGACCTGCATTAAGCTGTGAACTTGATAAATTGTCCAGATTAGAAATTGGATAACTCGAACTTTGGTTACCTCGTAGTAATTTGTATGGTCCCTTGAAGTTCGAGATATCGTAGTTCAACTGTATATCGTTATAAAGAATTAGCTAAAAAAAATTCATGGTGTCATTATTTCTGACATTAATAAAGGGTTATGTAGTTATGTTATGCCCATCATGTAATACCCACCTGAAACGGAATTTCAAATCAGTGACTATGCCGGTCTATATAATAGGTTATCAAAGTAAATTTAATAAGAACTGGCGTCTAATCAAGGTTGATATAATTTCACTCGCAGAACTTGTGTTATTATTCTTGTTGTAAACCTCCGATTTTAAATAAATATTACTTGACTTGGCTTGGTAGTCTAATTGGAATTTCGTCAGTCAAAATGAAGGACGTTTTAATTCAAATTGTAACATATTATACACTTGTAGCTCTAATGTCCCTATAGTACAAGGTTTTAGAACTATCTGGGTTTACTCTGTTTGCAAATTTTCAACGCGACTCATTTTCAGATCTAATCAAACTGCTGTTCCAACTTCCTTAAGACAGTCGTAAATACTCGGCGGTCTCCAGCAGAGTTCGGAAAATAGTCCATTCCGTGTATTCTAGCCATACAGTTAGAGTGCAAGGCCAGCAGTCCACTGCTATATGTCCACTTACTTCCGCAAGTGTAATTTAAATACCATGCGAGATACACGTACATGTATATTGCCAGAGGCACTGATAAAACTTGTATATATATACATGTTACACATTTTCATGGATTCCATCCCATAAATATTTGCAACATTGAGTACACTTATGTGTATGCCGAATTCTAGATAAAGTATATGCACTCTTTAGCCGTCACTCAACATAACTTTTATTACCAAATGTATTTGGTTGCTTTCAATAGTAGGGAAGTACGGTTAACCCTTTCAACGCTGAATGTTCAAATGGACTGTTCCAAACTTCAAAAAGGCCAAGCTTACAATGAATATTCAGGTATATTTTTCAAAGAAAAGTGTAACATGACAAACAGTGCAGACCAGGGAACTCCTAGAGGAGATTAGGGGGTTTACACAATTTGAAAAGAACATCCGTGTCTCGTTTCCCACACTGATATAGTTAATTATAAGCAAACTATTGGATTTTATTGTCATCTGCAATACTTTAAAGTGAGGTTTCTCTAAAGAAATAAATGAAAGAAGAGACATCCAGCTGTATATAAGAGTGTAGATATTGATTAGACACTGGATCACTTAGCTGTATATAAGAGGTAGATATGGATCAGACACTGGATCACTTAGCGTCTCATCTGAATCCAAACTGGTTGTATTCATGCATGCATTTATCAATTGAGCGATTAATCCTTTCACTGTTCTATAATTATTTGAAATTTCAATAACTACTGAATATTCATGGACAGAGTTAAACAGTAATATTCTGTTTGTGTAATAATGGTTCTGTAGTCTGTCATCGCCAGCATTCCATGTGTTCAAGTGCCAATAATCAAAAGTAAACAGAGCAGACCCTGGTCTCACAGCTCCTGCTGGATCTGGCTGATCTGGGTCTACTCTGTTTGAAAAGGCGTCAAAAGGTGTATGTATGGTACAAAATGAAAACACAAGAGAGCCACGTTGACCTGATTGTTAGAATTAAACCTTCAGTTTCCAATCTGAGGATTCAAAATCTGGGCGGTGGGGGCGTGTTGACAAATGTGTAATCATTCGTATTCATGAATTGCACACATGTTATACAGTAGAACCTGTCCTAAGCAGTCATTCATTTATTGAATATGGGAATTTTAAAAACCAGTTGGTTGCTTAATTTAGGGCAAAAGTAATGCATCAAGTTCTATAGGAACTACTGCATTACTGTTGACCTGCATTATGCTACCACCTGTCACCTGCATTATGCTACCACCTGCATTACAGATTCATAGTTAAACCTCTTTTTCTTCTGTATATATTTTATCACTGTCATCATTCATTAAATCTTTACTTCATAAATACGTATTTTAACACCTTTACGGAGTAGAGCCTGATCAGACAGCTTTTGTAGGGACCGTCTGAACAGGGTCTGTTGTGTTTGCTTATGGAATTGAATTGATCTAATTTCCACAGTTGATGTGCCCTTATAAAAGAAAAATATAATAATTATTTCTTACACGAATATGCATGAAGTAAATGAATAAATCCACCAAGACATATTGATTTGAAAACGATTACATATATACAGTAGAACCTTAGAACCGGTCAAAAGTGCCCATTCATTTATTGAACATAGGACCTTTAAAAACAAGTGGTTGTTTAATGCAGGACAAAGGTAATGCAGAAAGCTCCTATAAGAGCTGTTTGCATAACTTGTGCCTTGCATTAAACAATCATGCATCAGCTTTTTAAGACCCCTATAGTCAATAAATGAATGACCGCTTAGGACAGATTCTACTGTTTGCTCACATGTACACATAGTTGTTTTTATTTATAAATCGGAACCTATACATTGTAATTATTCAATAAAAGGTTCGAACTGAAAAATATGTAAAACCACAGAATATGCAAACATGGACATTACGAATTTTATTTTAATACAATTAGAAAGGTGTAGACCTAATTTAATCATTTTCCTGTTTAATATAAACACAATGAACATACCAATATCATACATGTACCAATATCATACATGTACCAATATCATGCTGAACAAAATCATGTCTGCTCAAACTCTGATCTCCCGAACTTTGTACTCATTTCGATTCTTTCGTTCAAGCTTTTGAGAACCTTTAGACGAATGTAAGATTCTTTTTATCGCATAAGCCTTAAAATTGCCATAGAAAATGAGACAGGCTTTAGCTAGTAGTAATACAACGGACGGCGCACATGGAGCGCTACGATTGGCTAACGCTGAAATGAGAGCTACGATTGGCTAACGATTGCTAATTTGCATAAAAAATGCACTAGTGCATTTTCGCGATTTACGACTCTATAACGACACTCCCACAGGGCAGATTAGGTGATAAAAAGCGTTTCTGCCCCATCTTGTAAAAATACGAAATTACTGGCACCGAGATCCATGTACTGTAGAACCTGTGTGTAGTGACATAAATCATAGGGCTCTATAAAAGTATGTGGTTGCTTATGCTGAACGATTGTACTGCAGAATGCTCCCAGAGTAGCTTTCTGGATAACCTCCGTCCTATATTAAGGTATCACATGTATTCAAACCTCAGAATTACACTTCGTTATAGTGGTCGTTGTAGACATATTTTCAATATGCATTCCATGCTTCGCTTTATGATTTCACAGCACGCGCGCAGCAATACACAAACAGGAAGTTGCATCGGAAGCCCTCGGGTGTTTCTTTTTAGAGGTTAAGGCTAATACACGAAATCGACCTTTGAATATTGACCATCAACTTGTCCAATATGACAGCTTGTAAAACCTTTGATTGATCATTCCAAAAGTTTTCAATCTGGACATTTCCTTCACTATCCATTTCAGTCAATAACCCAATCTGGTGACGGAACATTTCATTGATTTAAAAAAAATGTTTATTATTTTATCAGGATTGCATAGCAGTTGTGGCTAATTGCTTTGAACGTTAACTGTTAACCATAGTGAATAAACACATAACAAGATATCAATAATAGGTGAAAATAAAATATGACAAGAATGGATTTAAAGCTGTTGGGATTAACTGTGTGTTTGGTGGTGTTAATGTGCGTTCGTCTGTCTGTGGGAAGCGCTTGGTTACAAGACCCACCGTCCCGCTCATCTCTATGGATGTATGGAATTAAGGCCAGGCCAAACTACGACTTCCGCAACTTAAACTGCGGAAATCAGCCAGTATGTATTTATTCAGATTCCCTTTTCTGTTGCTTTTACACTTTTCTTTCTCAAAAGCAACATTATTGTTGTA